>VZRE01000934.1:1643-204763 GCA_013396775.1 Cephalopterus ornatus | reverse complement strand
AGCCCGGCCGGGAGCGGAGAGAGCGGGGGACAGAGGCAGGACCGGAGGTGGCACTGCCCGCACTGGGTAGCGGGGGGGTTTCTGGACAGCTGGTGCCCGGCGCTTGGTCACCGCCCGCTGCAGAGCGCCCGACTCGGGATGGGGGGGGGTCTGTGCAGCCCAGCTGCCTCTGGGAGAGCGAGGAGAGAGCTGGAGTAGGGAAGAGGGGCTGCACCCACCGCTGTCTGTTGCAAACGGGGGGAGCTGTCGCTAAACGGCTGTCCTGCAGGAATGGGAGGAGAGGTCGGGGTGTCTGCGCTGACAGCTTCGGGAAGGCAGCGGGGGACTGAGCGAGCCTGTGTGAGACCAGACCCCTACCCACAGGCACGACCCCCACTTTAGCCACAACTCCCGACGCAGAGAGAGAAAGCGGGAGGTGGGGGCAGGGGAAGCTAAATCACCCACTCCCAACCCAACGGATGGTATTCCTGGCTTGGAATCGGCTCCCTTTTGTACTACACTGCCAAAATGTTTAGATGACATTTCATTTGTGTGGGTGCAGTGACGTGGGCCTCAGCCAAAGCTGATCCATAAAACGTCGGGGGAGGGGGATTGTACAAGTTGCACACGCTCATGGCAGGTGCTGCCCTGCCTGCACAGGGACAACTCAGCCCCGAGGCTGCATTCTCTCGCTGCTTGTAAGTGAACAATATGGTGTGGTGAACGGGAAGGACCCCACTGTCTCCCTAATTCGAGTGCTGGAAGAACAGAGTCCCCAGGCATGTGGCATTAGCAACACATATGTCACCCCTGGGCCTCACCCTTGCTGTGCACTGTAAGGGGAGGCACTGTCCACCTAATGCCACCCTCTAACAGCGAGGCTGCAGCTGTGACAGGCGGAACTTGTCCTTACATTATTCTCCAGTCCCTTTGGACTCACACTAGCTGCGCACTGCTGCTCCTGAAGACCTCTGGACGTCTAGAATCCCTCACCACAGAGTAAAAGCTACAGTGGTACCAGCAATAACCACTGCTTAGCCAGTCCCCTGCTATGCTGTCCACCCAGTCCCATTTATCTTTTCAGCCTAGCTGGACACCACTTAAGACTGAGTCCTTGTTCACATCCTGATCGGTCAGTCATTTGTGCAGCATCATCCTTGACTTCATGGCCAAAGTCCACCCACACCGAGACAGAACTCGCAGACACAAGTGATTTTGCAAATCCTGCCAGCACAAGGCATTTCTTTGTGTCCACCACATCATTCCTTGTCACCAAGGAATGTCAAGCTGTGCTTGACATGACACAGAATGTGATAGGCTTAATGCACAGGTGTGTTCACCAACACTTTATTTAGGGCAGTACTTTGACCACCCTGATAGCAGGTTTTTTCTACCCTGCAGACTGAAGAGCCCTTGCTTTTGTAACTAAAATCACCCTCTGTGAATACCATCCATACCTACCACAGGCAGGGACAACCCCAGACATTCAGTTCAGACCATGTCAGCGAGATTACCTCAGGCCCTAATTTTTCAGCCAGCCTTCATCTGTGCCTGCTTACTACTGTAAATAATTGGATGCACGGCTGACTCTCACTGATGATGTGGGGCTGTTTACTAAATCTCCCCATTCCACATGTCCCACTCCTTAGCAGAGGCCTCAGTGCTAAGGAGAGCAGCAACAGTTCTAACATATTTCCTTCTCTAGAAAACAAAGGTAATGTGAGCAATACCCCCATCTCCTGCACGATTTGCGAACTGCGTGCCCATCACCAGCACACAAACAAGGGACTTTTCCAGTTTGTACTATCCCTGTTGCAGGAATATCAGATTTGCTTCAAAACCTGGTCTCTTGCACGACAGGGTGAGAGTGAGGATGTCATCTGACAACCCTAGATTTGCACAGCCTTTATCCAAGAATAGAAATGGAATAGTTCAACACAGTATCCATTACAGGCTGTTTTAATCCCTGGTCTAATCCATTAAGATCTGCTTTAATCCCCACCCAGCTGCAAACACCCATTCAAAGAAGCAGGGGTTGGTGCTATATTCTGTTGGACCATGTTGATTTTTTAATTGATGTAAGACAACCATATGCCATAACACCAGGCAATGCAGAGGATTTCTAAGTAAACGTTCCGGAAGGCAAATTGTGGCACAAATATAAAGTAGCAGAACATGCCTATAACCAAGGGGAAGCTGGGTTCAGTTAAGGAGAGAAAAGCAATTGGGGTAATTATGTTTGTTTGGAGGCATGATTTGGATGGAAGAAGACTAATGACACTATCTGAAGAAAGAAACAAATAGAGCCTGGCAATTGCCAAGGCCTTCAAAAGCAGCATTGATTATTTGGGGAGTTCTTTCCTTTTTTTTTTCCTATTCTGTGACTTCATTTTGGAAAGAAAAAGTAATTATGCAACCAAATTGTTAACTCCTAACACACATATAAATAATTTCACCATCACTACCTCCCCTGCTGGTAGTAGACTTGCTCCCCAGTACCCTCACCCCTTCTGTTTTGCCCAGCTCTGCCTATCATTGCTCCATGCCCCTCTCCTTCTGCAGGACTGCACAAACCCTGACCTCCTGGAAGCCCAGAGTGTGTCTCCCAGTCACTAATCACCCCAGGAAATTTCTGAGTGGGAGCTGGAACCTGAAAGAAATGGGGGAGAGTTGGGAAAGAGGTCATGAGAGGAAAATTTAGAGGCGGGGGGAAAGTAATGTCCTAGCTACACTGCACTCTCCACACACACATCCTCCCCAAAGGTCTCCTGCACTACTCAAGCCCTCCCGAGGGAAGAAATTCCACACGTACTAAGAAAAAAATCAATGCTTGCTCCAGTTAATTTTAACCTATTTATTATGTGAGACTAATCACTGTAGAACAAAGCAGCTCTGTGATAATGCTCTCTTCTTTACCAAGGGAGGGCCTGACTCGACCTAAACAAAAATCATTGAAATCTGAAGCGTCCCTATATCTTCAGACAAAATATCAGCTGCAGGCAGGGCCCCCATCATTTTTTCTGGTACACTACTAACCCTATTATGGGACAGATTTTCTCTGAGCACAGCCAGCCAGGGTGTGCAGCAGACAGTCTGATTCTGAAGCACAGCAGTCCATGGCAGGGAGCCTTTAGCACTGACAGAGTCGCTGCAAAGCTCCTAAACAGGGACTGCAAAAAACACTGCACAGATGCTGCCAGAGGGGATCTTGCTTCTACACTAAATGGTGAAGTGGGAGTCCAGCAGCTCACAATCAGCACAGGTACCACATACCAGCACACCAAGGGAAGTATTTTGCACAGCCTGGATCACGGGATAGTGGTGGGACTACTTGATCTCAGCCAACCTCAGAACAGGGTTCTCACAAAGTAGTGGGTCCCCTCACTGCATCACAGCACTACTATCTTCTTGATCAACACCATTCACACAAATGCCCCAGAGTAGGAGAGTGTGCCACAGGTCACACTGGGACTGCAGCAGAGCTTAGCAGCGTGGAGAACCACTCCTGTGAATCTCACCTCAGGCTCAGAACTTCACGAGCACATGCAATGCCAGGTTTGGTGACCAGCCTGACTGCATCCTTCTTTTTGATTTTTCTATCTGAAAACCATATCTGTGGGAGACAGAAGAGGCTCTTTCATTGAGGGGCGTTCAGACAGCTACACTACCTTCATCTGCTGCTAAGGCTGCCCAAAAGCTACACGACCTGCACAGTGCAGGTAAGGGACTTGGCAAGGCACAGAGCAGGCAGAGGTGTTTTGAATGCTCTGGGGAGATTCTACAGGTTTTAAATCATGTTTCTAGTTAATGTTGGGTACTGTTGTTCATCCTAAAGCCTAGATAAGAAAATCCCCTTCTACTGATAATCAGCATCATCAGGAATGCCGAAGAGCTTATCAGAATGGAATAAGCACAAAGATTTGCAGCACATACAAAGATAAGTTGGGAAGCACACAAGTTCACTGTGCTGAATTCACTGTACACTGAAGGTTGCATATATTTTTATCTTGGAGACTCCAGCTGGAAATACAGGATCCCCTGTCTCCCAGATTTCAAATCATCCAGGACCACCATAAGATACTAGGTTTTCAGAAGTATTTGCCACGTTTTGAAAGTATGCTCCTTAGCATCACTTACAGAGCTCTGGATTGGGACCTGTAGCCCCTCTTTGTCTTCTGAATGCAAAGAGCTTGTCTAAAAAGCTGGGTCCAACTGTGTTACACAAAACGGAGAAAGGCATAATCATGGCATGAGGTGTTATAATATCTGAGAATACATTATGAGTACTGAGATATCCCATTTGGAGAAAATCTGATTAAAAACAGAAATGTAACTAATATTCACATGATCACTGATTCAGAAAGAATAAATGACCCACATCTCCCTTCCTGTCCCAAGGTACACCTCAGTTTTATGGATTCCATGGAGAGAAGGAATCCTCCTTACTGTTAAAAATTTCATGCATCTCTCATCAGCTTTTCATTTCTGGTTGTTAATGAAGCCTCACATCTGTGACTGTTTAGGGGTGGCTTAGCAGTTTATGAGCTGCTAAGAGGCAGAGCACAAATACTGCCTGACTGTGAAAAGAGAGTCTTTGTGAACATGAAGCCTCCCCTTTGCTTGCTCCTCTCCTTTAGAAATAAGACAGAAAAATTACATAAAGTGCCTTTTCCCACCCCACAGAGCACATACTGGAAGAATGAAGCTGATATGATCAGTGACACAGCAACAGTTCTCTACAATTAAGACTCCTTTCTCACCCCAGGTACCTTTTCCACTTTGTATCATCTTCCAGACAAATCTTTAGCTCTTCCACTCTCCCCTCCCCCTTAAGTTTGAGATAGAAGTAGAAGGAAAAGGAGCTGGTATTGTTTCTCCTCTATTCAAGCTAAATCCGAAGTGATTTGTGTGTGTGTGTGTGTGTGTGTGTGTGCAAGCTAGAGAGAAACGTCTGGCAGTGACCCCAGCTTTGATGATGGGACTTCACAGGAGGATGTTCAGCCTGCAACAGCTTGGTGCTGTTTTTTCTCCACAACAAACATCACCTTTTAAGATTCTCACCTATGGCTATTTCCTTCCCCTCTTTTAAAAGAACTCCAAACAAGAGAGAAATTGAACTATAGCACTGAGGAAAGACTTTATACTAGTAAGCATCAAGGGAAGGTTGTATATTTAGCGGGAAAGAACAAAACAAAAGGGAAATAAAGAAAATAACCTAAAACTACAGCAGCAAACAGCTGGCTGTAGGCAGGTTCTTCTTACCAAGCCAGCCCTGGCAGTCCCCAGATCTCCTGTGCACTGAATCAGCAATAACTAACTCCTAAAGGGAGTCAGGTTGAATCAAATATCATGTAAACAGAGTTTGAAACATTCTGAAAGGGGGAGTCTCAGGTAAATTTATGCTCCCAGCACCTCTAAGACAGGAAATAGGACAAAACTAAGTGGCAGCTATTGCAGCCTTTGGTAGACTGCCTTGACCAATAGCTTCAACTCACAGGGGACTAACTGAAGTTTCACACCACCGAAAGAAATCAGAAAAGATAATCTTGGCCTCACGAAAAGAACATGTAGCCTGCACACAGTGTAATGAATGTTTGGTAGCTGGCTGGCAAAGGCCAGACATCACAGCTGTATGCACTTCCATGATAAAAATGCCAATAACTAAGTTAATAATAATTTAAACTTTAGCAACGCCTAGAGTTACTATCAGACTCCAGGATGTAAATGCAGCAAAGAGACAATCCCCTCTCTGAAGTCTAGATATGACTTGAAGTCACAAGTTCACCTCCTTCAGACAGAACACAAATGAAAACAGCTGAGAAGACTGATCTTCACAAAATAAAAATGTGCTGGGGCAAATCAAGGAGTTCTTCTGGGGAGGGAGAAGGAAAAACCTGCACAAGCGTTTTGTGCAATGCAAAGCCTGTAGCAGGCAAAGAATACACAAGTGGAGAGGCCAAAATGTGAAGGGTTTGAACCTGAAGGTTCAAGGCAACTCCTTCCCTTGAAAGACCAGCTGGCCACAACATTTTTTACTCCAAACACGGAGTATATTTATTCTGTGTTCTACTAAGTGATTTAACAGCTTCATTCTTTTGGTAGTGGTTTAAATCTATTCCTCATCTTTGTCACAGATGTCCAGGTTCCAATGCAGTACCTCAGAGACCACTCTTGTCCTTCTCCCTTTTCTGAAACTGCCCAACACTTGGCAATTTTAGTGGTACTCATGAGCAGAAGAGCAATCCCAAAAGGGTTAAAATCCAGGGACACAAATGAAAATGCAATTAATAAGTCTGATACATAAAAGATCCTCATGCTCATAATGCAATCGGCAAGGGTTGAACATTTTTCCTTGGGCTCACTCTACTCCATTACTGCAATAATGCATGGCAATATAGTTAGCATTGATTTGCCGCAAGGTACATGTACTACATCTGCAAGCTAACAGGGGAAAGGGAGGGACTCTCTCTCCTTGAAAGGCTGGAATTACTTAATTATCTAAGGAAAATGACATGCAGATTTAACAGCACACGGAAGGGTTAGGACTGACTTCCCCCATTCCCAAAGAATACAGAACAACACTTCTCTGCTACGTGATCTCCATGCAAAGCAAACGCTCCTGGTTTGTTGTTATTAATTACCCAGCTCCTATCACTGGAATTCAGAGGTGTTGATATTTCGCATCACCCCCAGCTATGCTTGCTTTTCATAAATCATACTGAGAGGAGTTGCCAGGAGAGGAGAGGAAATACCAAAGGAACTTGCAAGCATCTCTGAATAGGCAGCTGCTGCTCAAAGAGGCTGCAGTCCTCTGCACAGTCAGATGTAAACCAGTATTAGTGTTACAAGACAGCAAGAGACATATGCCAAAGGTGGGTAGGCAAGACAAGAATTCAGGGCATTCAGACAGAAAAGGTAAAGGAAAGCAGATAGCCCTGGAGATTAACCTTTCATCTTCACATCCACAGGTTAGATCAGATCAGATGGTCTGATAAAGCTGAAAGGCTTTATTATGATTATTAATCTGGAAGGAGTTGACTGTAATACAAATAAAGATAAAGGTGATAGTTCTAGTGGTCCAACCAGCACTGATTTCCCTCCCCCTGGAATTTAAAACTTCTTTTCCAGTTTTTCATCTTTAAACTGGATCCAAAATTGCCTCACCAATTCAAAGGCAAAGTTCAGAACAGGGTTTTGCCCATTCCCCACCTCCTATCCCCTTATAAAATTATACATTCCACAGAAAGCATCCAGTCTCCTGCTCCTCACAGTAGCTGTGCTTGAACTAATGCTCCTTTTTAGAGAGGTATCATTTTTAAGGAATTGAGAAACTGAAGTTTGATACCTGAGTGATTTTTCTCATCCCAATTACGAGACCAATGACCACACTTTGTTACTGACACCACTCACTCTCTGGCTGGCAACAGGACAACATTGAATCAGATCTGGGGGAAAAAAAAGAGGCTGGGGACACCCGGGCCCAAATTTATCCCAATGTAGAACATGCTCTCCATTCACAGGGTTGGTTTTGTGGGTTGTTTTTTGTAGGTTGTTTGTGGGGTTTTTTAATCCTTGTAAAAGAACATTTTGAAGTTACAAACAGTTGACCCTTGAAAGCAAGTTTTGTTGGGAGCGGCAGCTTCTCATAGCTCTCTCAAGTACCTTGAGAAAAACAGGAGCTTAAAGGCACACAAACCCTTCACTGAGCCACATGTCATCACAAGTTCAATTTTCTTATTTTGAGGGAAGGAAAGGTTCTTCCCCTCTTTCCTCCTTTCTACATTTTGCAGTTTAACCCAGAGAAACCAAAGATTTCAGGTTTCTTTGTTCTTTTTCCATTGTGGAGCGTGTGTGTTTTCCCTTTCCTTATACTGCACATTTTCAGTACTTTTTCACCCCTGAAAGCTTGACGATGTGGCAGAAGAAACAATGAAAGTAGCACAGAAACAGAACAAGAAATCAGTTGGAAGTCATTCATTCCAGTGTTCTATAATATACTGAAGGGGAAAAAGGACAAAACAGGGTTAAAATATCATCTTCAAATACCACTGAACTGAAATATTGAAATTTCTGGTCTCAGAGAAAATCAGAGGGAGCAGAGACAAAAAAATAAAAAAAAGAATCACAAATACCTTAGCAGAGACAATCTTCTCTTTAAAACTTCAAATTTTTCTTTGAAGAATTTTTAAACCAATTTTTTTATTAAATCAAATGCTGAATAATTGTGTAAATTTTAGAAATAGCAGGTTCAGCCTGACACTTTGCTTTCCACAAATGGATTTCTCATTATTACCATAACAACACTTTCATGTTGCAATTAATTTTCCCCATCCCAGCCTGAACCTAATCTTTCTTATTCCTCCTGCTAGAATTTCCCCTATGCTGTCTTCATAACTGCCTTACCAGCACTGGAGATTCAGAAGTACTTTAAACTAACAACTCAAATCTTCCCTGCCTAGGTCTCTCATTGAGGCTCACCTTTATCACACAAGTAGACACAGGAGGGAGCTCAAGCAACCCCACTCACACTGAGGTTACTTGTCTCCCTGCAGCAGCTGAGGTGATTTAACACCTCTAATTCTCGATTCAGCATTCCTTTAGGTCTTGGACTTAGATTTCCACACCTACTAGAATACAAGTCTCATTTTTTTAGGTAGCAGAACAACTGATATGTTCCCCCTTTATACCAGAAATAGAAAATCTGTAGCAGTGTTGGCTGAACTGAGACCAGAATGATGAAATCTTTACCAGATTTGGCAGTTGCACACACACCTATAATGTAACACTGCTCTCAGTACTCCTGGCTGAACGTTCATCTGCCTTTGATGTTTGCTGTTGGCTCTCTACTTCTTTCTCCTTGCTAGACCTCACAAAGAAAGCCCTAAGAGTTTCTCTTCCTTAGCCTCCTTCTATTCTGCCTAAGCTGGATACTGCAAAAGACGTCTCATGGGGAGCAGAAGTTCCTTCTCTTCAGAGGCTTTTATTTGTGCAACCACCTAAGCAAAGGTCTTTAAGGTAATGCCCACTGACCCTTTATATTCCTTTCTACAACAGGCTTTATTCCCCTTATTTTGTCTCCCTTTCCCATTGCCCTTCATATGAGTATTTCACAGAAACACGGAATATGCAGAGTTGGAAGGCACCCACAAGGTTCATCAAATTCAACTCTTGTCCCTGCACAGGGCCATCCCCAAGAGTCACACCATGTGCCTGAGAGTATCATTCAGTGCTTTTTGAACTCTGTCAGGCTTGTTGCTGTGACCACTTCCCTGGGGAGCCTGTTCCAGTGCCCAACCACACTCTGGCTGAATAACCTTTTTCTAATATCTAACCTAAACCTCTCCTGACACAACTGCCGGCCATTCCCTCAGATCCTGTCACTGGTGACCATGGAGAAGAGATCAGTGCCTGCCCCTCTTCTTCCACTCACAAGGAAGTTGTAACTGCGATGAGGTCTCTCCTCAGTCTCCTCTTCTCCAGGCTGAACAGATCAAGTGCTCTCATCTGCCCCTCATATGACTTCCCCTCAAGGCCCTTCATCATCTTCTTTGCCCACCTTTGGACCCTCTCTAAAAGCTTAATATCTTTCTTATAAGGCAGGGACCAAAACTCATAGAATCATAGAATGGTTTGGATGGGAAGGGACCTTTGAAGATCACCTACTTCCAACCCCCCTGGCATGGACAGGAACATCTTTCACTAGACTAGGTTACTCAAAGCCCCATCCAACCTGGCCTGGAACACCTCCAGTGATGAGGCATCCACAACTTCTCTAGGGAACATGCTCCAATGTCTCACTACCCTCATCATAAAAAATTTCTCCCTTATGCTCAGTGTAAAATATCCTCTTTCCATTTAAAACCTCATCTCCGTCCTGTGACTACAGGTCTTGGTAACAAGTCCCTCCTTTACTATAAACCCCCTTTGTATATTGAAAGGCTGCAATAAGGCCTTCCTGGAGCCTTGTGTTCTCCAGGCAGAACAACCCCAACTCTCTCACCCTAGCTTCACAGGAGAGGTACTCCAACCCTCTGATCACTTCTGTGACCCTCTTCTGGACTTGCTCCAACGGGTCCAGGTCTTTCCTGTGCTGAGGGCTCCAGAGCTGCACACAGTAATTTAGGTGGCATCTCAGAGAGCAGACTAGAGGGGCAGAATCACCTCCCTCAGCCTGCTGGCCATGTTTCTTTTTATGCAGCTCAGGATGTGGTCAGCTTTCTGGGCTGCGAACGCACATTGACATCTCATGTCCAGTTTTTCAGCACCAACATAAAAATATTTGAAACTGCTACTTTAACCCAAGTTCACAATCCTCACTGAAAATGAAGAAGTACATGAGAATCCAAAACAAATTCTTACAGGCACCTAAAATGAATTCACTAAAGGAAGAACCTACAGACGTAGCCCTCAGTGACTATTGTCACCTATTTCCACATCACACGTATGAGGTCAGGGAGCCCTAGAGGCGGCTACCATACAAATAAATGAAGATTTTGATAAAATCATGTTGAAGTCAAGCAACTGTGAGAAGACACTAAGATAAAGTGTTTGCTCATTTGCCAGACTATAGCCAAAAAAGCACATAATTTTATTTCAGCACATATTTCTATAAAGAATGGAGTAGGCACTGATAGTGTAGCCTATTATTCTAGCTTTTCCTTCTTGAACATCACCACTGTCAGCTAAATTCTGGAGACAAAAATAGTTTTGTTCTAACTTCTTCAAAAGAGGTGTTGGAGGATATGATTGTTTACTGTATTTCTTTTCAATCCTCATACTATGAACCCAAACTTAGGCACTGTCTTTGTGCACCAGAGCAATAGTGACTTAAATCAGTTGCAGCACCAAGAATGAATCTGGATGTATTAGTAGAGCCCAGGAGAAAGCACATATCCAAAAGGACTTCATTAGATGTACGGAAGATTGCTGACTTTTATTTTTCTCCTTATTTTCCTAACTTCTACTGCTCCTGTTTGATGCAGTGATGTGATTATTAACAACATTCTTGCAAACCAGTGCTGGGGTGCACTGGTTGCTGATAGTTGATCTTTTTCCAGTTGAACCCATACAGAAGCCCCCAGCTGATGAATTCTCTTTCAGGCTTGTCATCATTTGCAATGAGAGATCTCTTCTCATTTGGAAGAAAAAAAAAAAGCCTGGCTTAATTTAATTTTTCATTTCTCCATTTTCCTTGTATCTTATATAGAAGCACAATTTTTTGTAAGAGCCTGTTTTTATGCATTTTGATGGTGTACTTTACACCCCTGAAGAGAACAAACATTCTACATTACCATCTGAGCAGACTCAGCAGGGTATCAGAGTGCAGAGTTCTCAGAGTCTGCTTCTCTGCCTAATCCATTACTGAGCAAACACCTCCACAATGAAACAGTGAGTTAGCAACCCCATCTGCTGTGAATATACCCTGCCACGAGAGGAACCAGCACAATGTGTATGACATTCTTGTCCCCTTCTTCCAGAAGATCCCAGAGGGCTTTGCAAACTGTATCATTCTTGAAGGGGAATGCAGGTCATATATTGATTTTTTTAAATTATTTAAATGATATAAAATTAGAACAGGCTCAGCTGGGGAACTATGATAGTATCAATGGCAAAATGAACTAAAGAGCCCAGAATCCTTGATGCTGCTCTACCTTCTGACATGGGCATGGTCAGGTTTTCTGCACCTTTAATTCATTTCACTCACTGCTCTGAGCAGAGGCCTAAAATTTACTTTTTCGCACTTCATCTCAAAGGGGAGTTTCTCCTTATTTATGTGTTCCCTTTCCCAATTCTATTGCCTCAGAAGTCTTATTCATTCTCAGGCCAGCAAATTGGCTTTCCACATGTTCAACAACCCTCCTCACCTTGCCTGGTGCATTGATCCATTCTTGCTGAGACTGAAGGACATAGGTGCCTGCAGGACCAGCATTAAAGCTGGTTTGCATAGCGGTGATTATAAGGGTGTACTCATAGAATGTACAATCAGCAATTCCTTGCCAGTATCTTCCAGCAGATGCAATATTACAGCCTGGCTTGTTACAATATTCTCACTAACAAAAGGGTCTCATGCTGGAAGTATCCTTTTTAAATATCTAAACACTGCAATCTAAATATAAGCTCCAGTCCAAGCCTGGAGACACACTGAAGACACAAACACCCAGGGTTAAGTGTGAAAATTAAGCCATTTCATGACCACACTGATCCCTGCCACACAAACCCACCTCCAGCCTCTGCTCGCCTTTGTTCACAGGGAGAAGTTCACTTATCTCTTCCAGAGACAACACATTCAGACATGCAAATGCCTGATAAACCCAGCAGAGATTCATGCAGTCCATCTCCTTGTAAAATGTTCAGTGCATTTGTCTCACCTTCCCTGCCCCCTCCATTTGATTATCACTACAAGAGTCGCAACAAGAGCAGTTATTTCATAGCCACAACAGCAGGGATGTATCTGCTGCCTGAATTTAACTGTCTTCCTTCTTACAGGGAAGAGATAATGAAAGGGAACTGGAGGAAGGTGAAGAAAGAGGTGCAAAGAGGAGGTATGTCTTTGAATATACTGGTCATCAGAAGCATAAAACTTCTTTTCTGGTTCTCCT
The DNA here is from genome assembly GCA_013396775.1 of Cephalopterus ornatus. Taxonomy (NCBI): domain Eukaryota; kingdom Metazoa; phylum Chordata; class Aves; order Passeriformes; family Cotingidae; genus Cephalopterus; species Cephalopterus ornatus. Next base: position 192,185 of record VZRE01000934.1, on the reverse strand, counting down.
TTCTTCTTCCTTCCTCTCCACAGGATTTTCTTTTAAACAGCATTCCCAGATGTTTACTTTTTCTTGGCTACTCTTTGCTTGTGTTTTGTTTCTCTAGAAGAGGAAATAAAGCTGTACATTTTCAGCTAAACTACATTAGTTGTTAAGTGTTTTGCACTATTTTTAGCAGACAGGGTAAATGCATGCTAGAAAACATATTCTGACAAATGAGGAAACTAATTTCCAGCTAATTCTAGCTGTAAGAAAGGTGAACATGGCTCATGAGTCGGTAACTATATCAAAGATTTAAAAAGTGCCAATTTAAAATCTAATCCCAAAGCCCTTGCTTGAATGGTCCCATTTAAGAGAGAACAAATTTACTTTTTGCCCTCAGATTTATACTAGTTATCAATATAAGCAAATGGGAACTAAAGAAATTCAGTACCACAGCCTGTTTTAAGCTGTATCACTTCAAAGAAACTCTCCAGGAGTAAAAGGATGGGGTTTTTTGCATTGGAAATGCATAGTATTGAGTCAGGCAGATAATGGTTTTTGAGTTAACAAAGGTGGTATCATTTTATACGCTCTAGTACCTCTGAATCATACAACACATTTCAAAGACAAAAGTTAGGATGCTTCCTTTATAATGCATTCATAGTAACTGCTAGGTGTGCCTTCACCTTTCATTAGTTGCCATGATTTGATCAAACCACTTCTTTAAGTGACTACACCTAAACATTGCACTTTGTAAGTATTCCTGCATCTTGGTGATGTCTGTGTGTAAGCATCAAGGAAATGATTGCTCAGTTCTCAATATTCCACCACTTATGATATTTCCAAAGTAAACAACTCTTTCTCCATTGGGAAATAATATCTAGGCTAAATCCAATAGTGAAGTACTAAAAGAAAGCTAGCCTCCTCCATATTAATCTTAAAAAATTTATGATAGAACAAGGCATTGAATTTCCAGATCTAATGAGACCTGTGTGCTCTGAAGCAACTCATCAACTGATAAGCGAGGAGAGTAGGTTTCACCGCTCCTCAGGCACCTGGCTCAGAGAATCCTTTGCATATTGTGTAATTGGAAAAATGGAAGCCAAATCATCAGTTTGTATGGTTTGCTCCTATACTAAATCTGCTTAAATTCCCTGCAAAGCTTCCTTACTGTGGACATAAATTACAATCATACTGTGACACCCTAAACAATGCACAGGAAACTGGTCTGTGTGAAGAAGAGACCTGGTGAGTGACTATCTCCTGTGAAAATCTGGCTGTTGGTGACAAGAGGAGATAGGAACAGGACAGAAATTGTCTCTGAACCTCAGAAAATGTACTGGTGTGGGCAGAACAAGATGCTGACAGTATTTTATTTAAGTGCAACATAAACCTAGTTTTCACATAATACAATCCTGATCTGAAGGTTGTCCATATTACAGTGTATACTGTATTCATATTTCCAGTCGAGTTTGTTCCTTACTGATAAAAACCACTGTTGAGGGAAGACTAGTAAAAACCCAATGGAGTAAGTACAGAGACATGCTTTAAATAGACCAATAATTCCACTAGAGAATAAGATCCCACTACCCACTTACTTACTCCACGAGAACAACAGTTCTGCAAACCAGCCCACTCCCCAGTTTAGTACCACTCAGCCCAATGGACTGAAATAGAGGATTGTCCCTCTACAATCACTCTCCCAACCACACTACCCACTTACTCTGACCATTTCCAGATTTCCTCTTCTTTCCTATTTCCTTATTGGTTTCAATCCTGCATCACAAATTGGTAAAGCTCCTGTTGAGTTAACTTCAGAAAAAGGCTCTTAGCCTAAGAAGGCATTTTCAGAAGTTTTTGGCAGTGGCCTACCTTCGATTTCTTTGAGTAACTGTAAAAAATTTTACCAAGAGCACTATTAGGCATATCAGATAACCCCACTCCAACTCTGTATCAGCATTTTTCTCTGTTTTGCACTTTGCCATCCTCTTTGCAGTACAGATGATGTGTATTACAAATATTAGGCAGAGAGGAATCCTATAGCATTTCTTTGAAACCTTTTTCTCCCCATCCCCCCACCAAAATACAAAGACAGCTGAAGAGCACAAAGATATTCATTCTCTCAGAAAGAGCAGACGTGCTTTTTTTGACTAACACTGGCTTGGCACATGAACTCTGATTAACTCCCTTCATGTTAAGTCACACTGCTTGCAAACTGCCCCCATTTCTGTCCCTCAGCCTCTCCACCACAAAAACCCCCAAAACACCCCACATATTCAAGGGAAAAAGCTAGTACCAAAAAAAAAAAAAAAAAAAAAAAGAAGGGTTTCATTCTCACTTTCTGAAAGGCAGGTGTTTCTGCAGAGGCAGAGATGGCAAGGTTTTCATAATGTTTGCTGACCTGAAAAAAATTGAATTTCCAGAAGTGTGAAGGAATTATATGCCATTAATTCATTTGCATTTTATCCTGCATAAGATTAGGAACATAACCCTTTCTGTCGCCCCTGTCAGCTGACATTCCACATCACAGCTAGGCTGAGGCTACTCTCATGCCCCATCAAGCATTAGTGGACTTTGCTCAGCCAATACAAGTATTTAAAAACTCCCTAGAAAACACATTAATCAAACAGATCCACAGTTGTGTAAAATCAAAGTTTTTAAATGTACCATATTTAATAAGAAATGGACTGTCAAGCATCTTCAACATGCCAAATTGGCATAGCTCATTGATTCTCTTGGCTTATGAATAATGTGTAGAAGCACAGACCTTTTGATATGCCTACTTTTTCCCTATTTTTGTTCCCTTAAAAAAATTTAAACCTAAATTCTAAATATAGAAGCAACAGACAAAATTTAGCACATAAAATAACCTTATCAGGGTCATAAAGCCCGTGTCAGATCACACCATGACCGATTCACCTGTGTGGGAAAACTAATATATATATATTCACATGCCCCATAAAATTTATGGCTCCCATTTTAAAACGAAGGTGACAAACACCATTGCAATTTAGAAAATGGACCACTTTTCATGATTTAGCAGAGACACACGCAGCATACTGTGTTCCAATTACAAACTAAATGGCACACATTCACTGGCAAATGGGAAACGGAAAATTATTTGCTTTGAATGCGTTGAATCATAAGAGAGAATTTGAAGTGGCACAGCACAGAAAACATCTTCAGCATGCATTTAATCCACACAGATCAATGCTTGAGGCTTCACACATGAATTAGTGACCAGCACAACATCAAATACTCCTGTCCCATGCCACAATAATGGCATTACCCAGCCAACAATAAAACATTCATGCATTCATTCCCCCCTAGTTGCTCTCTGTTTTCTGTTGTTGGAAGCTGCCCAGGAAGAGGAGCTTCTGAACTCATGTGTAATATGCAGAACATGGGCTCACTTTTTATGTGATTTCTGTGGCCAAATTAAAATCGCATGAGCAAAATGGGTAAAAGACTCAAAGTTTACTGCCGGGGAGGCTTGGAGTGTTGTTTCAGAGTGTACCTCTCTTTCCTCCTTTTTCCATCCTGTAGCATTGGAACAACACTAGGTAAGAGTCAGCAAAGAGAGTCAGGCTCTGATCTCTGTAGTATGGGGGGAGTAAGAGAGCAACTCTAAGCCAATAACATGGTAAAGGCAATGGGGTCAGCATCTGTCCCTCGGAGGTCAAGAGCTAGCAGAACACTGTTCCTGATTCATTTCTGGCTTGTATCACCCTAATTCCATGAGTTGTGCCTAAAAAACTCCACTGAACTCAAGGCAGTTACTCAAAATTTACGCCAGGACTTGAATTTATCAAGACACATTCCATATATGCAGAAGTAAGAAAAACATATGTGATTACAGGAAAGGCAAACAAGTCAAAATGAGGACTTAACTAGGTGAATAATGAAGAGAAAGAAGCACTCGAGTTGTTGTTCACACACTCCTACTGCCTTGCAAATGAACCAAACCTGAACGTTTGTCTGAACATGAGGGGGAAATGCCATTCATCACATTTACTCTCATCCAGCACCAGCTTCACAGCTCATCTTCCTGCAGTGAGGTTTACAAAGTTGGTGAAACAAATAGGATATGTATTCTACAGCTGATTGTGTTTCAATCAGTAAAGGGTGTGTGCACCAGCAAGGGAACTGGTTTAGCAAATCCAAACCCCTGCAAATGGAAAAAACATGCATGGAGACTTCTAGAAGAAAAAAGAAAAACCTTTAAAAGTCCCTGCAGAGTCAGGATGGCCCTGAGACAAAAGGAAGGGGCTGGAATAATTCCTCTGCCCTTTCTTGTCTCATTCCGTCTAGTTTCAACTGAGTACAGGAAGGGCCTGAGGCAGAGCTACCAGCCAGGAGCACACTTTGGCAGTAGGAACTGGAGGAGGGATGCTGCAGATGTGGACAGCTTGTAGAGATGCGGGACCTCACCACAGCTGCAGTTCAGTGTAACCCTTTGCTGTGAGGGAAAGATATTGCTCACTAGACTGATGAATGTGGGCACAGATACAAGATAATTTTGGGGTGTTATCTGGTTATACATCTCCTTTTGTACCCAACATTTGAGTATGGAGTCTGACAAATGAGATCGAGCTACCCAGGACTTCTGCTCACTCTTTTGCCCCTAAGTAAAGGCTAGTATCTGCAACACCATAAGAAAATAAAGTCCCTCCCCCACCAAAGCTCTAAAGTTGTGTATCATTCTGAAGTGGAAGAATAGAGTGTCAGAGTGGTAAGAATCAAAGAATACGTGATGCCAAAAGGTGAGAAATTCAGTTTTGCATTATTACATACACTAAATGGGATGGCACATATTCCTTCAAATCTCAGTCTCTCCCAGGTTCTGAAAACAAAGTCCCAGAGCTCCCTACACATTTTGACAGAAAGGGCAAATCTCAGCAAAAAAACCCTCAAAGATATCAAGGGGGCAACCTCAGTGCAAACCCAAGAAAGCCTCAGTCATTTCCCTAGGCTGCGTTTTTCATTCATTTTGTCTTACAGCACAGTACAAATTGCTGAGCTAAAGAATCTCCTGATTTCAAGTATAAAAGCCCAGAGTAACAAGGCCATGGCCTGAAGGATCACTGCTTTGCCTTTCTCATACTCAGACAATCCTTGCTCTGTTCTGCACAGAGAAGGAAACTGTCCACCCTGTTCAGACCACATCCTCCGGGACAGATGAACACCCAACGTATCGAAGTGGCTTCCCGCAACACACTCCCTGAATTTTTAGTTATTTAAAAAGAACAACAGTAAACAAAAGCTCAATTGTAAGTGCATCCTGAACTTAAAATCATCTAGAAAAGACCTTCCTTCATTCCCTGCTGTTGCTTTTTCTATCGCTGCCAGCTACACCGCAGTGCTCCAGGGTAAGTCACAAAATTCTCCATTCTTTTGAGACAGGAATAGTTCAGCTTAGAGAAGGAGCCATTGTCCATGTGACTAGATACATGCACCTGATGTCAGCACTGGGTTTAGGAAATATGAAACCAACCTGAGAGAGAAGAAGAGGGAGAACTTTCTTGGAATACAAACCAGCCACATGATCAAGATTTGTTTTACTACTCTGGCAAGAATTCATTAGCACTGCAATACTAAGTACTGCAACTGCATGTAAAGATTGCAGCCACACCTGGGACTCTGATATTGGATGTGATACAGAGAGTCTCACTGCCAAAAACTGCTACCATGCTATGCACAAAATACAAAGGGTAGCCACCAAACCAGGTCTACATCTGCAGCTTCCAGTACTTATGGTAGCAGGGGAGACAGATCCTAGCAACAGCAGTATAGGGGCTGGAAAAAATGACTTTCCACCATAAGAACAATTTTGGTAAAAACATTTTCAGAAATTGTATCTTAGGATGATGTTCTAACCTCCATAGTAAGGTGGTAAAGGGAATATAATAAGAACCATATAAGCCTACTCATATGTTCAAAGGCGGAGAATTACAGCCTATAGCTCTGATACAAAATGTCAACTCCAAGCCTCCTGCTGCCTTCCCTTCCCAGATGTTAGCAGTCACCTGCTATAAGCATGCACCACTGTGGATTGCTGCCAGGCATCACAAAGGTTGGAGAGGTGGTGGATCTATAAAGAAAGCAGAGATGCTAGGACCAGGACTTCGGTCATTTCCCTCCCTTTCCTGAGGTCAAGGACCAGTATCATAGTCTGCTGGGAAGCCCAAAGGAAGAAATTTAATAATTAGTGTAATTATTAATAACCTGAAGTAATGTCACTATTATAATTATCGATAATTGCTTGTCCTACAGTTTAAAACTGGTTGTGGACCAATAAAGGGTAAATGCATCGAATTTCCTCTGTGCCAGCCAGCCTGCTGCAGCTAGATACCCTCCAGGTCTAAAGATTCCCCTGCTTCAAGCATCTCTCCATCACAGATGCCACAAAACCACAGCCTGCCAGACAGAGCTGCAACAGCAACAGAAGGCAGGAAACTCTACAAGGACCATTTTCCTTGCTCCATCTCAGAGACTACTCCGATTTCAGGTTCTACGGTGGCTTTCCATCTCCCAGAGTGGCTCCAGTAGCTGCTGCTCAGGGCTTCCGGCTCTTCAGATTTCCCACTAACTCTTACTTTGTTACTTCTTACTTACTTCTGAGAGGCTAAATTGCCACATTTTCACCTTTTTAGGAGACATTTTAGTAAAAAATAGGGCTAGTTTGGGAAAAATGTATTTTAAAAATTTTAAATAAAATGCCTATTTTCACTTCAAATTTGTAACAATTGGGAGTTTGTTTTTCCCATAAAGAAGATTTAAAACTAAGCTATGCATTTTTAGTAATGGCAATTATTTTACAACAAGTTATTCTGATTGCTCAAATTTTTTCCCCTCTTCTTGCTGTCTGTTCCTATTTCCACAAACAATAGGTAAAGCAGGCAAGTTGCTCACTCCTCTCAGCCCTGTCAGAAGTTTTGAAAGAACGTATTTTTATAAGATAACTTAAAACACTTCTATGAAAAGCAGCGTTATGTTTGTGCTTTTTAGAAGCAACTAAACGTTTCACAATCAAATTTGAAGTAAAAAGTTTTCCTTTAGAGAGAACTTTGACTAGCAGCCACTGAAGTCTGACAATCAGGATGCTGTGTGGACATGGACCTATATTAAGTTTCTCAAAAGCACCTGAGTTCCTCTCCCAGAAATGTCTTTACTGCTGTGCCAGATGTAGCTTAAAGCTCAAGTTTGGTGTTGAGGTAATTTGACAACACACACACACACACATTAAAACATTTTTTGATTCTACAAGGCATAGTGGGGGCTACATATTCTCGCATTGCAATGTCAATCTTCCTCAATAATTACCAGGATAACTTTTTCTCCTTTTTTTTTTTTCCCCACAACTGAAACTGCTTTTTCCCCCCCACTGGAAAAAAACAAAACAAAACAAAACTCATTACCTTGGGAATTTACTAAAAATTACTAGTCAAGTCCCATAAGGACAAGTTTTACTCTGCCTTTCCACTTACAAAATTAAACTCAAAAGTGACAGAAATTGGCCAAAGGCAAGAATGGAGAAATCGTAGTGAGTACACTTAAGGATCACAGTCGAGGCACACAGTTAAAGACTAATAAGAATTGTGTCTTTAAGGCAGGCACTAATCAAAAGAAAAGACAAAGCATGTTGTATTAGTTTTTCAGCAGATAACACCAACAAAATGCAGGAATGGGGGAATATAATACACAAGGTGCCTTCTTTCCAGTAAGAGAGAACTGTTAGACCACTACAAGAATTCTCTGCTGGGATAAAGCAGACACTTCTGTCACCTACAGTCACAAAGATCTAAGCCCAGAAGTGGTATGAAATAAGGCTAACAGTATGATCAGGAATAGAAAAAAAACTATCCCACAAATGGAACCTGGTTTATAAAACAAAAAGGAAAAGGAATATGATCGTTCTCTATATAAATCTTCCGTAATTATTACTAAGGGAAGAACATGCACTGACATTTAAGATGAGGAAGATAGAATGATTTCTAATCACAAGTGTTGGACTATCAAACAACTTTTTTTTTCTGATGGCAGTGATTCCTGTCTTGTTTTAAAGCGAGTTTAATTAGTTAGTGAAACAGTTAAAGCCTTTGCCAGACCTGGACTTCTTGACACGGAAGATTCATTCCACAACTTTTCTTTCATGTTCCTAGACTTCTGAATGCTAAATGAATCCATGTTTCCACCTGCTGGCTTGAAACATTTGTTCAGTAACAATATTCTTCCAACACTTATCGTTGTCACCTGTTCATTAAGCACTGAATATGGAATTACAGCTCTACCAAAGAAAGAACATATCTAAGCACTTCCCATTTAAACAGAATGCTCTTTCATTCTGTTATATAAGTTTCCTTCTCCCAAAAGGAATCTCAAAACACTTAAATGCCATGCACTGCTTTACTGTAAACAAAGATTTACCAATTATAGCATGCAACTCCTCTAGGGTGATACACTTCAGCTGTTCTAACACCCCACAGCAGACATGCATAACAGACAAGAGCATCTCCTGAACACACAAAGGAGATTCTCTGGTAGATGGGCTGGGACTCGACTAAACTTGGACTCTGGCCAGCACTTCATATCTAACACCAACAAATGGTCCCATAATGCCTCTGAAGCATCAGGGTAGTTTTTTCTAGGCTATATCCAAATGAGGCTCTAGTGTCACAGACAGCAGGATGGCTCATAAATAGTCTTTTTTAAAGTCTGATAAATGAGCATTAGGATCTAGGACCACTGTGAGGCAGGATAAGGATGTTTTTCCCAATTTACAGATAAAGCGAGGCTCACTTCCCCACAGCAACAAAGGAAGTCTGTGATTGATTGAACCCCAGTTTATACCCCAGTTGTTCCTCCTTTAGCTGTTCATGAAGCCTCCCATTGGTGTGAAGAATAAATATCAGGTTTACCCATGAAAGTGAAAACCTCCTATACTTACAAAGTGTCCCTACGCAAAACTCCAGACATATTTGGTTTCAACAACTCCTGTTTCACCATTTCTAGTACCTGAAGCACTCAGCCTGTCATTTCAAAATAAAGCCATCTCCAAGTGTTAATTTCCATGCCAGCCTTGAGACTCATTTATCTGTGTACCACCTAAACACCATAAAATTACTTTTAGTCTGAACTATGCCACCAGAAGTAGTGAATGCATTTTGTCCTCCATAATAACTAAAATAAATTTTTGCACTTTCATGGTTTTAACCCCTCAAAAGAGCTCCCAATGCTTGCAAACACTGATGCACCATGGAGTTCCATCAAACAGATCTACTCCATGACAATACATATAGACTGTGAGTAAAATGTCCCCATGGTCTCATGAGCAGAGAACTATTTTCAACCTTGTTTTGGAGCTGGGGTAAAAGAAATCCAAGAAATTTACTGCAGAACAGGGAGTTGAACTTAAATTACTCAAGTCATATGCAAAACCTCAAACTACTGGACCATTCTTCCCTTCACTGTAAAATAATAGAATAAATCACAATGAGCTCAGGTGACAGTAGTATACTTCTCTAAATTGCATATTTATAATGAAAAGCTTTGGGTTATTGGAAACACTGTCCTTTCAGGGACCAACTCCTCCTCTCTCCTCTACTCCTCTTCCAAACTATTTGAAAATGTCATCTTTCATTTGTGACACATCCCAGCCATGTGGGGTGGCAGCTGAGTCACCTCCCTGCTGTGCATGAGGTGGAATGGTGACAACCACCTTATAACTGCACAATCCTTTTTTGGGCACTTTGTGTTGGAGGCTGTTCTCCCATTCTATGCAAAGGGAAGAGTGGGAGGAACAAATTGGGGTGGAAGAACTCCATACACACAAAGGAGAATGGAAGGATTGGAGGTGGACCTAGCAATCAAATTGCATCTTCAAACGCAGTCAAGCTAAAGGGCACCCCGAAAACCAGGCACAAACACTAAAAAAACAGGAATGAGTCAGAGACTCATTTGGGTTGACATTCTGCTGGTGTCTACTGAAGGCTTTGAATTAAGGCATCTCTTAAAGCATCGATGCCTCTCCACAGACTCTGTGGAGATACTGTGATGTAACATTACATCTTTGACATGATGGTGGCTTAAAATGTTCACCTCTTCCCCCACCAATTCTTCCCTTTCCACTTCTTTAGGAGGTTCACCCTCTTCTCAGGCATGCTAATAGGGTTGTTAGTGGGGTTCTCCTGGAAACTGGAGAAGAAAGTTATCCTAATTTGAAATGTCCCTTGTGTGAGGGGAAAAAGGGCCAGAAATGCCATCACCATTCAGCTTCATTGTTCAAGACAACGCACTAGCACCACAGATCCAGTTTCACAGATTGCCTAAAATTCCCAAACACGTTTCTGTTTGACTATGCCCTCATACCTGTCTCACAGAATGTTTTACAAGGCGGATGATCCTACAACACCACAACAACTACTGCCTAAGAGTACATTATCCCAGTTACCCTACTTATACACTATATGCATGATTTTGCCTTGAGTCCTTTGAAGCCCTAAGCCCTCCATCTGTTGTTATGTATGAGAGAACCTGAATCGGTGGTGCAAGCCCTGCTGCCAAACATCAGTCACCAGAACTCATTTCTTGCACTGCTGCCACATGTGACATCCTAGTCCACCTGAAACAAGGAAACTTTGACATTTGTCTCTACTCATTAGCTCCTTCTTAAGAGTCTGTCAATTACCTCATCAATCACATGTCAGAAAAAATAAGTGAGGAAGTATTAAATCTATACTCCAGTAAACCTGGACCTGCAAGAGTTGTTTCAAGACACATAGCCAGAAGCAGACTTGATTTCATCTCCTCGGGAATGAGCACTTCTACACAAACAGAAGCACGTGGCACTTAGAGTATTATTATACTCTGACACCTTCCTTGTTCAGGAGTATTCAGCACACACATTACACACCCACACATACCATAGGGAAATAAATGGTTAAATACATTGTCTCTTGCCTATATTTTCAAGAAGGCTTTTTTGATAAAGGACTTTCACTGCCAGCATGTCTCCATTTATAGCAGGCTAGATATGGAGGCTAGTGAATCTTGCCTTGAGAAGCAGAATTATATCCTCTGCTCAGGCAGTAGCAATCTGTGCTCTGAGATCAAATACATGAGGCAGTCTGTGTAGCCATGCACTGCAGGAAACTCATTTGATGAAGAATCATGTCATAACTAGATTAATGTGTAACCACATTGTACCTGTAGACTTGCTGTAAATGTTTGTGCTACGCTGGAAACAGGTAATAACTGTGCATATTGACATAGAATCACTAAGGCTGGAAAAGATTTCTAAGATCACTGAATCCAACCATCAATCTAGCATCACTGTGTTCACCACTAAACCATGTCCACAAATGCCACATCCACACACCTTTTGAACCCTTTCAGGAAAGGCAATTCCACCACTTCCCTGGGCAGCCTGATCCAATTCCTGATCACTCCTTTTGTGAAGAAATTTTTCCTAATATCTAATCTAAACCTCCCCTGAAGCATCTTGAATCTATTTCCTCTCATCCTGTTGCTTGTCACCTGGGAGAAGAGACCAGATAACAAGACGAAGGAGTTGGAAGCCATGATGCAGGAGGCAAACTATGACACAGTTGTCATCATGGAGACACAGTGGGACAAGTCACACAACTGGAGTGCTGCAATGGATGGCTATAAACTCTAGAGAAAAGGAAGAAGGTGATTTTATGAATCTCTGAAAACTACTTGTCATCTACCCAAAACCTTGTCATCACATTTAAGGACCTCCTCTATCCCACAGTCACACCTCTCAACTGGTTTTGGTCTTTTTCACTAGTAGGAAAATGTGAAACCCTCTGTGCTCAGCCTGTGCGCCAATTGGTCATCCATCTCATGGTGTGTTTATCCAGCTGTGTGCTGGATATTTTGCCCAGAAGGATCCTGTGAGAGACAGTATCGAAAGCTTTACTGAAATCCAAAACAATTATATCAACTGGAAGATCAGCTGCACACATCCTCTTCACTCTCTAATGCTCAGAAGCCTGGCAGTTGTGTTTCTAGGTTAGAAATGATGGTTTGATGCAAAACATTGTCCAGGCAGTGCAACACCTGGTTAATCAAAGAAACAAACCTGGAACTCATCACTGAACCATGACCTTCTTGCACATTTACTTGTGCCTCCTCTCTCTGAATGAGGAAGGATGGCATTATGATGTCCTGGAAATAATATTTCCTGCAAGCTTCTGGAAAATCTTCAGCCTGCACCCTGAAAGATGCATTTCCTCCCATGAATCAGTCCACTAAATTATTGGATCTTTTTTCAGCCCAATTTGCAACTGTCAAATATTGAAACAGTGTAGGGTAACTACAAGTCATGCTAGAACATCACTGACCACTAAGGACAGGAAGCTTTCTTTGTTCTGTTAGTGTTGCCCACTTAATTATAGGTCCATTTACCCCCACTTAATTATAGGTCCATTTACTATGACATGATGACCGGAAGACCCTTATCAGATGAAACTAAATGTCAGTTATTCTCTTTTTCTATGCTCTACTTCAAGTCAGCTCAGAACCAATTTCAAATGCTTTTAAAAGTAAACCCTGCACAGGAATCATTTATGGATGCTTTCTTGCAACTGGAGTTGAGCAATTCTTACTGCAGAGGCCATACTAAATAACTGAAATGGGTTTGACCTCATAGGATACATCCCTTATGAAGTCTTTGTCCAGTTCAACCTCCAGGGGGCAAGAGGGGAACAGAAAAGAGTATTAGAGCAAAAAGGGGAATTCAGTGCATTATAGAGCGTTCTCCCTGGTGTAATTGTCTTGACTGCACAAAAGCTGAGAGAACCTGTTACTGGGGCTTCTGTAAGAATCTCAGCTTAACAGCTGACCCTTTCATACAGCCTACTTACAAAAAGAGGAGCTCCATCATTCACACATCACTTCCTCACCTTTGGCTGAAGTAACTGGAAAGGGATCAATGACAAAGATAAAACCTGAAAAATCAGACATGTATTCCCAAAGGGGCCAGTAGTTATATTTTACTTGTATTTAAAAAGCTTTGAGAAACGTTAACGGTAAGTCAATATAGACAGTGAAAGAAATACTATTAGGCTGCTCCTTGCTCCCAGGAGCAGGCAGATGAGAACAGGGCACAACACTCACACAGTGAAAAGAGATCTGCAAAGTTAATGCCTCTCAAGCTTGCAGCAGGCCACAGTGTAATTGTGAACCCAGCATGCTCCGTGAGCTGCTGTAAGCTGCCTAAAAACAGCCACATAATCCTGCACACATCAGTATGTTCGGCACCACTTGTCCTGGTTCTGGCTGGGATAGAGTTAATTTTCTTCTCAGTAGCCAGTACAGTGCTGTGTGTTTTGGATTTAAGCTGAGAATAATGTTGGTAACACACTGATGGTTTTTGTTGTTAAAGAGCGACTCTTACACCAGGTCAAGGACTTTTCAGATTCTTGTGCTGTGTGGCCGGCACGGAGGGTGGGTGTGCACAGGAAACTGGTAAGGGACACAAGCAGGACAGCTGACCTCAGCTGGCTAAAAGGATATTCAGATCATATGATGGCATGCTGAACAATAAAACTGGGGATGAGTTGGCTGGGGAATGGCAGCCTACTGCTCAGGGACTGGCTGGCCATCAATCAGGGGGTGGCGAGCAACTGTATTGTGCAACCCTTGCTTATATATTCCCTTACTATTATTATTATTATTCCCTTCCTTTTTCTGTCCTCTAAAACTGTCTTTATCTCAAGCCATAAGTTTTAGTTTTTTTCCTGAATCTCTCTTGCATTCCACTGGTGTGGAGGGAGGAAACAGCTGTGTGAGGGTTAGATGCCTGCTAGGTTAAACCACAACACCACTGAAGATGGAGTGTGGTAGTGAGCATCAAAGGAGCAACCATTCCAGTGGCTAGAGTTGTAGTCCTGGAAAACTGCCCATGCACGAGCAAGTCAGCAGACACAGCAGCAAGCCTGCAGACTGCATGAGAGATTGCATGGCAGGAGAAGGACAGATTCCCAGCCAACTCAATTCCACCATCCCAGCCAAACCAGAGCACCCAATTGTAAGACCCCAGGCTTGCACTCTGAGCTCACCGAAGGGGTTTTACTTTAAAAATAAACAAGGCTCCAAAAATTCACACACCGAATTTATTAAAAGGGCCCTCAGTTCTTTTATACCTTGAGAGAGCACACAGAAGACACTACACACATTTCTCAGGAGGGCAAATAACACACTTTTACTAGCAAGCTTTAGAAAATAAGGGAACTTGGCAAAAGTTTAAAGGACGACATTCAACCAAAATAAAGCATTTCATGAAGCACTAACTTAGCACATGCTAACCCATACAACTTAGCAAAATCCAGCCCACTCAGCTTTAAGTTACTCAAACATCAAGAAAGGAGAAAAAGAAGTAGTAAAGAAAGAGAGAGAAAAAGAAAGACTACCTTGAGTCCTGTGCAAGTCCAGCTCCCACATGTACAGATGGTAGGGATGGGCACATGGTGCTGGTTTTATTTGCTCTGGCCCCAGTGGCCACCCGCCAGGCAGGACTTCTGGTGTGCCAGCCATTGTGGGGCTGTGTTAGGGGCTCCAGGAGCTGTGGTATGGGGGAGTGCTCCCAGTGTGCCAGTGACTGCCAGCTGCTCCAGGGCTGCCCAAGGAGGCTCCAAGAGGCTGAGGTGTGGGACAGGGCATCACCTCACTGTTGTAAAATTCCACCTGTCCCTTCCCTACCCCCCCACACTTGAGTTGGTCTGAGACAATAGCTAGTTAATATAATAATCCAGTGTCTCAAGTCCAGACTTTAAGTTTGCTATGAGACAAGTAGGAAACAGCTGCACGCTCACCCCCAGGAGCTGTACACAGTGCTGTTGCCTCTCTCCCAAAAACTTCTGGCCAAGGCTGCAGTAGATCAAGGTCAAAATGCCCTGCCATAATGCTTAGTGGAGCTTGCTGGCCACTTAACACACAGGAATCCTGCACATCTTGGAAGATGACATGAAGCTCCTTTATACGGACAAACACTGCTGAGGAATCACCGGAATCACATCTAGCAGCACTTGCTAGAGGGCACATAATCATTACATTTCAATAAAATTTCTGTGTGAAGTCACCCCCAGTCCTCAGAAATTAGTCTTCACTGTTTACAGCCCTACAGGAGCCTCTCTTAAAAGGCATCTTCATTCTCTGATCTTTTAGTGTCACATACTTAATCAAACCCGGTAAATTTATTCTGTAGTTCCTTCTGCACACTCCCTCTTCAAAATAATTTTAAAATTATTTTTTCCAGCATCTGCTCCTTCCTGTTTCTATATCACTGCTGTAAATGGGATTTTTCTTCTTGACATCAAAAGAAGCGAAATAGTAGTTTTCTGGCTGATTACACAGAAGTAGTGCAGTAGTCAAGAGCAACAGATAAGTAGCTTTAACACATCATAGTTTCCCATCTTTGGGCTGTAGAACAACATAAATATGTTAATACACCCAGCTCTGTGCTGCTCCTTGCCCTACAGAGCTCCACAGCAGCCTCAGCTCTCAGCTGCTAAGGCAAACACACATCTCAGTGGAAAGGGCTCCCACTCTGCCCCCACACCTACAACTGCACACCAGGCACCAACACAACACCCATAATGTGTCCTGGGCCACCTATAAACCACATGAGGCAAATGCAGGTGGTGATAGCTGAAGAGATGTCCCTCAGGGGGTGATTTGGCCATTGGGGGGGACAGTAACATGGCCCAGGTCACTGGGATCTGATCAGGACTGGCCATGAAGAATAGTCTTTAACTGTCTACCTCTGCCACAGATCCCATCCAGTTATGCCTGAACAAACCTGCTCACAGATTGGTTTTTTTATGTTCCTAAAAACCAGAAACAACACAAAACAAAACCAACCAACCAAATGAAAAACAAAACAACCTCTGGTGCTCCCTTGTGTTTATATTTAGGGAGCAAACAAGCAAGAAGCTGGAAACCCCTGTCAGGTAAAAAAGAAACTTTTGCGAAAGAGTTCAGGCGGGCAGCACTTAGAAAACAATTCTCTGAACACAAACTGTCTTCACTTGCTGGCAGCACAGAAACAGTAAGTTTTATGGCAAAAGCACAAACTACAGTCCTGGTCAAATGGGCAGAGGTGGATGGAAGGATGAAGAGACATTCAGGAGGATGGAAGGGTACAGAGAGGTTCAGTGAAAGCAGAGTCCTGGTCTGCTTTTGGCAGGTTAAAAGCCTGCTGTATAATATTTTATATGATAACATTATATGTGTGTATATAGAGACATGTATTTCTTTCCTGTATGATCATTATGGAATTGCCGTAAAAGAAAGCATTTCTCAGTAAGTAATTCTTCTGGAGAGTAATTTACAGTTATGTACACGAGTCATCTACTAAACTGCAGTTGCATCAAGACCTCCAGTTCCATGCTAGTTCATAAGATTTTCATGCAGTAGCACAATTTTGCTTGTATTCCTGAGACTGCAGGCAAATGTTTAAATATTTTACCAGTAGAAAACCATTTTGAATGAATTTTTTAAGCCAAGATGTAATGTTTCTATTCCTATTTGATTTGAGGAGTTTCATATAGTTAAAGAATGCCCCAGCTGGGACTTGAACTCAGAAAGCAATGGCTCCTCAGTTGTTACAGACAGATTTTGTACTGAATGCATGGGGTTACTTTTGAACCTCTGGTTAAACCAGTAACGCATAATTATAAACATATTTCCCTTTTATATTACCTTACTAGTTGCTTTCCAACTTTACAGAACTTTCAATATCTCCTCAGACCAATCTGAGCAATTCAGAGGTGCAGACCATATCTGAATGAGAAGTGGAGCCTTAATGAGGTGCCTGAAAGGAAGGAACCAGCTAGAAGACATTAAGGTATTTTCTATATAGATTTTTCATCTGTGTCTTTTACCTGATGAATGGCTGCACAAGTCTGAATTAGGAGTTTCCTTGAAAACACAATCCCAAACTAGCAAATTGACAGGTAATTTGAGAATGAAAAATATACCCTCCCAAGTGGATGGAGTTGATGTTCCTAAAACTGTAAAAGGCAATAAAGAAGGAAAAGAACTGCTAAGTCAGGTCAAGCCCTGCACAGTTTTTGAAATAATCCAGGTAGAAACTTCTTAGAATGTGCTGAAGTACACAGAAAGGAAGCTTGTGAGGTTTAGAATTTTCAGCTCTTACATTTTCCACTCTTTCCTCAGTTCCTTGCTAGAAAGAATCCCCACTAAATAAGATGTTGTCCTCATTCTGAAGTTCCTTGAGCACTTTCAATTCCTGGCTTTTGCATGCATAGAGAATTTTAGCGAAGCCCTTGAAGTCTTCTGTGTTCTGTGGTACTTTGCCACACAAAAAAATTGGGTATTTAGTACCAAAAGTATCGTGGAAAGGGACTTCTAACAAGGGCGTGGAGTGATAGGACGAGGGGTGATGGTTTTCAATGGTAAAAAGGTAGATTTAGATTAACTACAAGGAAGAAGTTTTTATTATGAGGTTGGTGAGACACTGGACTAGGTTACACAGAGAAGCAGTGGATGTCCCATCCCTGAAAGTGTTCCAGGTCAGGCTGGATGAGGCCCTGAGCAACCTGGCCTTGTGGAAGGTGTTCCTGCCCATGGCAGGGTAGTGGGAACTAGATGATATTTAATGTCCCTTCCAACTCAAACAATTCCATGATTCTATGAGAAGTTAAAATTAAGATTCAACACATAAGAAAAGAGAAGAGGATACTCAAGTCTGCCAGCCTGCTACAGAATTCCTCTTTGGTGTCCAGAATACGTTTACTTTCAAGAACCACACTTTTTTAATGTTCTTCCTTTCTTATGTAATTCCTTGCAAACACTGAAATCAATCATGTCTAGAAACCATCAGATCCAAATAAGACAGGATTATGCAACAGCATGTCATTAGTGAATCAATATTGCCTGACCAGGTCACATGCTTGTCAAGGTCACATTGATTTCTTTAGCATCATACTGTTGCAGCTGGCCTTCCTAACAAATGGATCCATGTTCCAGTGGCTACAGCTGTAGACTCACCTCATTGCTTGCTAGGCTGCAGGATGCTTGGAGGGTTTTTTTCCCCCATGACAAGTTTCCACTCTTTATCTGAAGCACCACTGCCCCCCATGTGTTGTGCCCAACTTCAGGAAAACCCACTGCTACAATAGCTCCTGCTTCCTTCTGGCTGGACACACATGGCTGCTGAGGTACCTCATAAAATCCTCTGTTCTGAGAGCATAAGAGGCTGCATGCACTTGGCACACAATAACTACATCATTCTTTATGAGAAACTGAAAAATAGCACAACTCCAGAGTATGATCCTAAAAGTTTCAGCTTGGACCATCAAGAAGTGATCCTTATTATTCATTGGGTACCCAGCAGGAAGTGAAATAGGACCAATTTAGCAGAGTCAGGATTGGTCACCGCTAGGAGTATCAACTTTTAAGACAGAGTGATTAAAATTTGTCCTCCTCATTTTTAGGGCATGACATCATGAGATGCACTGGAGAAAAACAGTTCAGAAGATAATTAGACATGAAGGACAATAAACAGAAAGCTCTGTATTTATTACCAGATCTGAGTTGCAATACAAGAACACAGCCTGGCAGCAAAGACCAGGCCCAGCAAGAGTTGGGAATAAGAGCCAATTCACATAGGAGTGTTATGTCCCAGGTTCAAGAGTGGTGCCAGATATTCCAGCAGTATCTCACCAAACAGAGCCACAGAGCCAAATCAGGGAGCGACATGAGTGAGAATGTTATTTCTAGGCAGAGTACAGACTCGTGGCAGGCAGAACTCCATGTGCCAAGCAAAACTGGTTAGCCAACTGTCTCTGCTCTTTGAGTGTGAACATGTTACTTTTCTTCTGCTTGGATGATTTTTTTAAAAAAAATTATTTTTAATAAATGCTGTCCCTAACCCTTGGGTAAAGCAGCCCAATTTTCAGTGGTGCTAATAAAAGAACTCCCATTAAACACAAAATTTAATAAAGAAAAAAAACCAGTCACATAGGTAAAAACACAGAATAAATTGGCTAAGGGAGAAGTCTGCTATAGGAAATTTGGAGCAATCAAAGAACATAAAAATGGCTGCTTATCCTGCAAGAATAAAGACACAGGAGGAAAACGATGAGCTAGTTCTCCTAGTTAACACCTGATTAACAGTTATGTCACTACAAACAATGATGAACAATTGAAAGTATCCTCATTAAAATAACACGAATGAGGAGAAGGAGATTTTTGAAAACCATGAGTAGTTAACACAAGCTTACCCTATTCCCCAGTCAGATGAGTAGGGAATGGAAAATACTCCAAGAAGAATATTTAGCCCTATATGGGAACCCCAAGAACCAACCATTGACTTCTTTTCATTTCAACAACTCTTTAAAACCCATGAGTTGATTACATGCACAGCCTGTTCCATCTTGGGTGCCAGTTGTAAAGTGAATATATAGAGATAAATAAAATTCTCATAATTGTGACATCTGGTGCTGAGGCACCAGAACTTCTTAAAAGACTATCATGGCCAAATTTTTGGAAGAGGTTGGCCCTCACTTTCACTTTGTATCCACTGAACATTGGGAGCAGTCTATAAATACCACCAATGCTCTTGTCATCTACACATCTACAGCTGAATTAACTAACTACTTAGACTATAACCAAAGCTCTATCTTTAAGGGGAAGGAGTTGTCAATTGAGTAACATATTTCCGCTAACTCCTTTCCATCTCTCAGCTTCCCACCATTTCCAGGAATATTGATTTCAAAAGCAAACTCATCACTCCTTGGTGCATTACTGCTAGGGCAGAAGGTCAGTCCAACAGTCCAGTTAGGATTCCTCTGGCAGAGAAGGGAACTCTCAATCAGTGTTGAGAGCCAGCCTGTTTATCAACTGTCAGTGTATAGCAGTGCTGCAACATATTTCGTTTTCAGCAAAGTGAACTAAATTCTAGTGCTTAATTCAAAGTAAACCAGTAAAATCATACAGACAAACCTGCTCCCATATACATCTCCCGGGACAACAGTCAGGGTTGATTTTCATGTCATCCCAGCAAGCACAGGCCCTCAGGAATTCAGTATTATTCTAACACCTCTGCAACAAATGCATTGCAGCATTCCAAACATCAAAGGCAGACACAATAAACCCTGATATCTCCCTTCTAAATGCGCAGACTAATATCTATGTATCTGGAGAAGGAAATCCTCTATTTCTGAAAGTAATCTCTGCATCCAAGTCTTACTTCGGGCAGTACAGGTTAATAGCATTAATTCACTGATCCATATACCCTCTGACATACTCATTTTAATTTGGAAATCCCTTAGGGAGTGCCTGGTCAACTGTTTCTTCCACCCAACCTGTATTTTATTTAATTAACTGGCCATTTTCAAATCAGTTTCAGGAACTGGTGGAGGCTTCGGAGACATGAACTCCCTCAAAAGTGTTTCAGTACAAGTAATTGGGCGAAAGAGAGATTCCCATATTAACATCTCCTCCTAGAAAGGGTTCTTCTATTAGACATCAGAACATTCAGCTCTTCCTTTCCTTGGCCCCAGTCATATGGACAAAAAACGTAGAAAGAGAGTCAACAGCCACATTGGAAAGCAATCTTCATACATTTTACTGTTCCCAGTACAACTTCTTGGACGTTAAGACACCTGAGATAGCAATTTCAAAGGTGCCACTTCAGCCTGAGGTTTGGGAACAAGAAAGAATGAGGACACACACAAACTCATGTGGTTCTCACAACAAGCTACTTGGTTTGCGAGTCTGGAAGACAAGTGGGCAGATATCTCTGCACTAATGCTTCCAAGGGCATTGCAGACATGACTTTACAGTTTGGTTTTGGGGTCTTTTGGGGGGGGGTTGTTTTTTGCTGATGGTGGTGGCGGAAGTTGTTTTGGTTTTTTTTTTAAAAATCATCATCCTCCAAATAGAGCAGCTTCTAGGAGAGGCCAGGCTGGCAATTTGTATAGCAGTTAACAGCAGAAAGCTGCACATAATGCAGACAAAAGAGAAAGGTGCACTAAGCTCGGAAAGTTTTAATTGAACATGTTTAAAAACAGCAAGGCAACATCTTGCATCAAAAGCTCTCTGTGGCTCGCAGCTGGTGCCAGCTCTGCCATTGATGTTTCAAGTGTTTTGGGGCAATTACTTCTCTTTTGTGAATCTCTCTTTTTCCTATCGGTAAGAGAGAAAAGAGACAAATGTGTGCAGGTTCCCAGGTACTAGCCCATCAGAAAAGGACCTGAAAGATCAAGTTTTACCTCCTTGTTGTAATATCGGCTTTCAGTAAGCAGGTTACATGGGCCCCAGTTCACATTATTCACTCTGGCACTGAAGAAATTCTTGGAGTTCCACTTCAGTATCTAAAATAAAAAGAATGATCAATGATGAGATTTTGAAGGGCTTAAATTAAGTATTGTGCCTGTCTTTCCACTGATGGATAGTTAGAAGTTTTCAAGCTATTGCAAAGCCTGCACAACCTTATATACATACTAAGAGGGATGAAATGGAGGTTGGTAGCTGATAAACCAAGCAGCTGTCAACCGAGAGAGACAGGAGAAGGTGTCTTGCTGCTGAACCAGCTACTGTGACAAAACAGCTCTCCCCAGATGAACTTTGTTCATTCACACCTCCTTCCCACAGCCACCTGCCTCCAAGGTACAATCACCCCTCACTGAGCACACGCTCCATAGTTTATTGACTATATCTTTGAGAGCAAAGCAAGAGAATTTTATACCAATCATTAACAAAGGTATGTATGAATAGAGTCACTCAGGCTCCACCTAAACATAAAGAAATGGTATAATGGCAAATTAAGGACAGGAAGAAGTTAGGGAAGACCCCATAGTAACTCCTGTGATTGGTCAAAGGGCTGAAACTGTCTTCCCCCTCCTTGAGAGGCCTATTGGGTTAGAACTGTATTCTGTGTGTGCTCAGTGGTTATCTGGAGCTAGCTTTCATTGGTAATTAGAGCTTTGCTTTTGCAGTCAGTCGCTCTCAACAGCAATCTTCAAACCTTAACCTGTCACAGTTTTGTATCATCAGTTAGTATCAATAAAAAGTGTTATTCCATAAGCTGTTTAGCATGGATCCTTCAAGGACAGCAGTTGCCAGCCATGGACAGAATACTCATCTAAAAATGAGGAGATCTGGGATGGGGTCTTTTGTCCTAAATTGGACTCTGATACGCTGTTGACACATGTCCCTGAACAAGTCAGTTAAGTCACCCCCAATACAACAGAGTCCCCATAATGGGACACTGACAGACTTGTTGGGCGCAAGGGTCTTGTCTTCCCTGCAGTGTTGACAGACCAGTCAAATACAAGGGCATCAAGGAAACCCCCTCTTTTCACATGCCACCCTAAAATGAAGACGGGGAAAATTACAGCATAGAGATGAGGCCAGCAATAGGTTAAGGAAGAGAAGTCACATTTTATCTGGTAACTTTTCTGTGGGCATTAACCACTAGCAAACCACAGATGAGCCATGATTAGCACGGGCCTGTTATAAACACCAGCATTGTTACTGCTGGCTACACACACCTCTGGAGAAGGTCCTATTGATCTGCTGGAGAGGAAGCTTACATTGTAATAACCATTTAGCTAAAAGAAATTGCTGATTAATTGTTTACAAATGTAAACCCAAAGTATGACTAAATTGAAAGAAAATATCTTCCTGTCCAGTTTCAGAGCAGAGAGACTTCTGTAGTAAGTGCTATCAGCTAGCAAAATATAAAATTAAAAATCTAAAGAGTGTTCTCTTTGCCATTAGAGTTGGGATAAATTTATGGTATTTTATTTGCATATAACTTCATTGGTTTGGTATCTGTTAAATTGCCTGGGAATTTTATGCAAAATAAATCAAATGATAAATTCAATAGATGATTTCTCCAGGCCTTTAGAAGTAGCAAAGCTTGTACTCACTTGCAAATTGTGTCTGTCTGTTAATCACATATGAACAACATTAACCAATCCAAAACTGGCCCTCCATGAGTGGCTGTTTGAGGTATTTTTCCTAAGCACAACAGAACCTGTCATGCATATCAGAAAGAGCTAACTCATGTTGGTAAAAATTTTTCAAGATCCCCAGAAAATCAAATGAATCAAACCCACCACATAAAATCAGGTCTGTAGCTTCCCTGCATGTGCAGTAAGTAGCAAAAAGAGGTCAAGGAAGACAGTTTTTTCTAACTGAAGGTGTTTTAGCCAGACCTGTTTAACTTGGCATTGTGAAGGATTAAGGACAAGCAGAATCTCAGCTGCACAAACGACCCCAAACTGAAGGATGCTGAAGCCTTCAACTAACGAAGAAATTTTTAATCACTCTGAAGCGATGGACAGAGTTCACCATAGCAGTGTCTAAGGACCACTTCCACTGGACATTACTGGAGACACCAGAACAAAGACCTGCATTTCTATAGCATAAACTGTCTCATTCTGTGGGTCACACATCAGCAGAGCCCACTACAGTGAAAGGCAAATCAGAGGGGGCTGTTTATTGCCTGAATAAAAACTCTTTTGCCAGGTAGGAGACACGCAGAATTCCAACCAGTACCCTTTATCATTTATTAACTTCACTCATTCTTATGCCCTATTTCTGTCATTTGAGACAGAACAGTCAGATGTAGTCTTCCCATCAATCAGTGCCAAACAAGTGGTAAAAATATTAGTCTTCTGTATCCACACCTTTTTTTTTTTGATTATAGATCTATTGACATAAAGGAAATGCCATATTACAAATACATAGCATTTTCATCACAATTCCCACCTTTATCATGCAGGTTTTTTCTACTGCTGGGAACAAAAAAGAAAATCCTTGTTGAAAAATTTATACTGGAAGAATTTAGCATTGGAGGAAAATAGCCATGTCAGCTCACAACAGAAAGCCTACTCAGAATAGGAGAATTTCTTGCATTGTACCCTCTCTTCGCTCCAGAACTACCTGATTTAACAGCTTCCGAAAGCAGCAGGGAATTTGCTGCTATAAATTGCTTTCCGTGTGCTCCTGTGGATCACTCCTACACATGCTCAGCTGAGCAAAGGTGAAACCTGTCCCAAGGGAAGGTAGCTCTAGCCTTGAAATAGGGCAATTATGCTGCAAAGTGAATGAATAGTCGCCTTTAGCAGAAGATTGAGTGAAGCTTCTCAAAGCACCAGGGTCATTGTGTTATATCAGATATGCCAGTTTAGGAGGGGAACAGTTTTGTGTTTAGAACAGAACTTGCTCTGGTGAAGAAGTTCACAGCCTTCTGTATGAACTCACCATGTTTAGAACATTCACCAGCCCAGAAATTAGTTGTATCCTCACATCACACATCAGATAGACCCAGTGACTCAGAAAGTTACAGCTGTTTAGGATACAGCCCTTGTAAGATGCCCAAGATCATCTTAATCATGCACGCAAACCAGAGTCACGCTATAAGCACCCTAGCAGTAGAAGAGAGAGGATTTCAGCCCTTCAGACTGATAGCTGCTGGTAACCAACTTCCCAAGGGAACCCCCTTGAGCAGTGGGATGTGCAGAACAAGGGGAAACCCAGCAATTCTGCTACTATCAGATGGGCAGCTGGGGCAAGTATCTCTCTCAGACACTGTACACCCTCTTTTCAGTGCTGTCTTTCGGTAGTCATAAGGAGACTAACCCTTCCAAAGACCAGAGGGGGAAGGCAGGAATTAAGAGTTTAATACATCTCAGTAAATTTGTTCCTTTCCTGAGCAAGCTGTCAGAAATCAATGAGCAGTCAGCAGCAGCTCTAACTGTATAATTTAATCGCTGGGCTCCTTCACAGCTCACATGACAACAGAACTCTGTCCCATTTTCTGCTAGGGATCACATATTATTCAGCAGATTGTAACAAAAAGCAGGGGTACAGTAAAAATGAATGAGACAAAGCACGTTTTGAGTTGGAAGAAAAAGAATGTTTGTTATATGCTGCCTAAACAAAGCCTTAGAAATAAATTAATTTTCTGCACGCCAAGGTCCAAACAGGGCTATATTTGAGATCCTCTGTCCCACTGCTATTTTGTTCTGACCTATAGGTGCTCTCAGCACTTGCCAGAGGACTGGTTTGCTAGTTTTCTTCCACCATCTGGGTAGAATGAAGGAACATTGAAACATGCTTTTCAGCGAAAGACAAGGAAATCATGACTGAAACGAGACTGTTTATCCATGCATGGGAGGTTCTACAAGTGAGTATGTATGCCAAAAGAAAGAGGGAGTTATGGGGCAGACTAACTGAAAGGCAGGCTTGCATACAGCCACTGGGTGAATGCAATTATGCCAGGAAAGTGCTTAGTCCCACCAGCATTTCCTTCACCTAACCTAAACAATTTTTAAGACCTCAAATATTGACAAAACACTGAGGAAATTAGGAACCAACAATCCACAAACAGACCCATCTGAAATAAGAAAAGCTATCATGAGACCTACAGGACTTAAACTGGACTAGCTAAGACCCTCTAAATACATATAATTTTGTGTTTACAAAACTTTAAAATGGAATTTTTTCTCCCTCTCTTTCAAAGAAAATGTTTAAATCACTGATCATAATGTCTCTGTCAAGAAACCGGACGTTCAGTTCCTGATAAGCATTAGCCTAGTTCATTTTAAAAAGTTAGAGCAGAAGGGAAGGTAAAACAATGTACAATAAATGGAAGCTACCAAGCAGGTAGCTGAGAATGGGATTTTCAAAGATGCCAATGAAGAAATATTTAATTCTACTGGAATTTGGCATTGTAACCTTGAGGCAGAATTTGCTTAGCAAATCACACAGACTTTTAACAGCACATGGCCAGCCTTACTGAGTTATGCCAAGCTGACAAGTGTCAGCACGGTTTCCTACAGCCAGTGATATTGCAGCCCCCGTATATTGCCAAGAGCTGTATCAGGTTTGCTTTAGTCTAACAGAGACCCATTTCAGAGCAGAAACATCCAGGAGTTTCCAACCTGTTCAACCTATACAGTGTGGAAACAGGCAATATGAGTTATCAACATTTGTTACAGCTTCTTCAAGTGTTTTGCCCATTCCAGTTTGAGACCATATTAATACTATAAAACCTCAAGCTTCAGGCAGTGAACACGCAACACAGGAGCCCAGAAAGCTCCTCTGGAATCTGTCTGAAAAACTGGCAAATTGCAGTCCAACATTACAAGATAAAACAGAGGCACAAAGTGATAGTACAGTAGAGTCAATATGTCTGTGCCATCAGTAAGTCAGCAAGGAGCCCAGACCTCAGCCTCTGTGCTCTGATCAAGCAATGTCTCTGGCTCGCATCTGGCAGAGTGGGAAGAACAGAGCAGCAGAAGCGTTTGATTATCCTTCTTAAAATGATCAGTTCAAACTCCAACCTTGTTCCATACAGACACATTTCAGGGGCACATCCTCCCATTACCAGGAGCAAAGGAAACAGAGCTTTGAATATGACCAAAAATAAACTGCCTGTTAGAGAGGGAGAGATCATTATATCTTTTCAAAAAGCAAGACATTAGGGTCTTTGTTTCACTCCATTTGATGTCTGGTATTTGATGTCAACACTTCAGAAACCAAAAAAAAAAAATTAAGGTGTTTGGGTTTTGTTGTTTTTTCTTCTTCTTTATATAATTCAGAATTTTTCTTGCAGCTAGTGGCATTATAAGGGTCTCAATGACACAGATAACAAAGTATGTGTCTGTTGCCATAAATACTTTGCAAAAACAGGAAGGGTGGAGTGCTTTGTGCTTGGTTGGAGCTGCAGGTATTTCATGAAAAAAGACCCAGACATCTCTGTACCAAAGACTGTTTCAAACAGCTTGTGTGTTTCACGTGCATTGTCCAATCCTTTAAATGTCAAAAGTCTCACAAAGTTTTGTTAAAAAGAAAAACATGCCATGCACTACTAATTGAGTAAATCAATACACAGAGAAGGCCATGAAGGGAATGAAATGTTTTTGACACATACAAGCAGTGTTTTCAATGTGCATAAGAGGAAAAAAAGCCCTGCTTGCCCTTTATGCTTTAATTAAGACCACCTCAGGAACACAGAGTGAAAGACCTTTCCCCTGCACCCTCCTCACTGCTCTGCTCTTAATTCCCTGCTGTTTGGCCATTAGTAGCAGTCAGAAATCTGTGAACACAAAACCTGTCACTGCAGTCTCTAAGAAGGGATCCAAACACCAGATGGGTTCCCACCAAGCTCCAGCGACAGCCT
Source organism: Cephalopterus ornatus (assembly GCA_013396775.1). NCBI lineage: Eukaryota > Metazoa > Chordata > Aves > Passeriformes > Cotingidae > Cephalopterus > Cephalopterus ornatus. The sequence continues at coordinate 165,025 of VZRE01000934.1, read as the reverse complement.
CAGAAATTCATGAAGGGAAGTATGTGATAGATTGTTGCCCTAACAGGGGCTTGTTATATAGTGTATTTATAGAGTCCAATCACATGAGCTATCCAAAGCCTTTGGTGATTTTTTCATTTACAAATGTCTACATTTTCTTGGAGATTTTACAGGCTCCTTTGTCTCCAGGAAGGCCTTCCAAGGACATTCTTACAGGACTCTTGCAGCCAAAAGACTAACAAAGGCAGCAATTTGGGCAGAAATCTTTCTCCAGAACCTTCCTCTCTGCTGATGAGCACCCATGAAACAGCTTAAGACAGCTTGCTTTGAAAATACTGTAAGGAGCTCCATGGAAGCCTGGCTTTTGAAGCCACTGAGACTTGCTCTTTCCTAGAGCTTTTCTTGTAATGCAAATCTCTGCGATGAGATTTGCTACAATGCAAAGATGAGCAACTTCCTCCTTCTGGCAGCTGGAGCTTTGGGCTCTGTCTAGTAGCGCTTGGTGCAGTGCTTTTCTGTCCTGTTTGTACCTCCCTGGAGGTCAAGGCCATGAAGGGCCATCCCTGTGAGCTGCTGTGTCAGCAAACAGCAGAGTGAATGTGTGATGCATTATGCCATCTGCAACTAGTTTCTAAGTCTCCAGTAGAACCATTTGCAGAGATTCATATGCCCTAAGCATGGCACTGGCTTAGAATAATACCCTGGAGGTCTCAGCCTGCTTTCCTCATGCAATCTAATTCTTAAAGGCAGTCTAGTGTGGACTGACAAGAAGTCATTTCAGTCTTCCAAGAGCGTTCATCCTCACCTGTGATCTTTTGTTTACTGCCAGCTCTGAGCTCCTCAAGCTAGGATGAAAAGGGAAAGTAGTGTTAAGACAATTCATTGCAACCACAGGCTGAGTTCAATTAAGGCTTGCCTGACTATTCCTACAGCTAGACAGATAAGGGAAAGAGGAACAAAATAATATGTGATTTTCTGTCAGCCAGAAAATGAGATTAAGAGACCTGAAGCCTGTGAAATAGTGTATGACCAAATTAATAAGACACATTACAGAAACCAGGGGGGTTAGCTGTGGCACAAAGGGGAAACCATCTCTTCCGCCCAATCTTTAAAATTTGGGGTCTATAGGAGGATGGGTATTTGGAGCCCAGTCCTGCTCTCACTTCTGGTTTAAGTGTTGCTTGATCTGCAAACGCCTGTAGCACATTACCTACAAAAGAAGAGACTCTGATCCCCTACAAATTCTGGAATCTGTTGTTGACATCTCCACACATGTAATACTCCTTAGTGCCCTGACACTTGTCTATAAGCTGCTTGCACTTCCATTAAAAGTGCCTGTGGCTGCCAGGCATTCTTGAATCAGTTCGGGAGGGATATAATTCTCTCGTAATTATTTTCACCTTACTCAAATTGAACTCTAAAATGCCTCCTTTTAAGGACAGAATTAATGCATTACTCAATACACACAGGTAACACCAAAACATCCACATCTTTCTCTCTTTACTGCTCAGACAATTCTGTTGCTTGCTAAAATTCAGCTGGAGTCTGACCCTTTAGCTGAAGGCAACAAAGTTTGTTATTGTCCTGAATAAAATTTGATCCCAAAGAGAACAGAACCGACATAACTTGTTTTGTGGTCATTTTCTGTCCACCATTTTGAAGGAGGAACGGAATTTTGTGGAAGAAAACAGTAGATTTTGTTTCAAGAGAATTACACAGGAAGCAGTATAAGGTATTTATGGATGCAGTCAAGATCTGCGCCTCTGTTTTCTATCCAAAGATCTGAGACACAAAGAATTACTTCAATTCTCAACATTCTAGGAGACTAGAGAAGGAAAGCTTAAATGACTAGTCAAGCAACATGCAAAAAAAAAACAGTGGCAAAACCATTTACACTCATTCTCACTCCTGCATGACACCAAAGAAGAAACAATCCTGTTGACCTGATGGAGCTCACAGTATCCATCAAGCACCTGGTTGTCCTGCCACTTCATTTGTTCAATCATTTGGTGTCAAGATATCAGAGTGAAATCCTAAAAGACCCCTTACACTTTTCATTTTTGTGACTTCAGAGAACAATACAGTCCCAACTCCTTTCTTAACTCCCTAAATTTTCATGGCTATGAGTAGCATCAGAAAATCTCATACACTCCATGATCTTAGGAGCCTTGGGATGAAAATGCTGTCCTGGAAATCTTCCAAACAAGAGTAAATCAAAGTGTGATTTTCTTGAACTGAACTTTTCTAAGCATGAAGTCTTCCCTCCCGCTACATCTGTATTTCAGAACTGTGCAAAGTTCTTCTCCATAAGACAAAACTCAGGAAATGAAACAACAGGTTTCCAGTATAGTCAAAGCTACCAGGAAGGCAACACTAGCTGAGAGAAAGGATCAAACTTTGATTCGTGAGGAGTATGAGGAGTTTACTCAGCTTATCTTTAAATATGGAAGCATTTTCATCTCTGCCTGTGAAATTAAAAATTAGCATTTAATGTCTCTCTAGATTGGTCTAAAATTAAACATTAATAAATAATACAAATTTAAAATTATGCACACTTCAATAGTGTAATGTAACACATGTCATGTCTTCTGTAGAGGTCAGCTGATTAACATCTCAATGTAACATGGTCTAGCAACCAGTACCAAGCCTCTGGGTACTAACATTGCCATAACACACGAGTGAGCAAACAACCACCAAGGAGAAGATCCAAATATTCCAATACTTTCACTTCCCAGGATACAGTATGAAATGAGATCAAATCAAAGAATTATAGAAGATACAATTAGCAAGAGACCTTGTCTAATCTATTTTCATACCCTCATGAATGACCACTTTGATCTCAACCAATTCCAGTAGATCTTTAGGGTTTTTCTTAAGGTTGATACAAATCACGTCTTTCAAATTGGTCAGAAGCAGGTCTGCTTCCAAAGCTTCTGAAATTGAAAAGTTAAATCAGAGCCCTTTAAAGAACTCTTCCTCATGAAATATTTTATACTCCCACTGAAGGATGGCATCTTAAAAAAAGAGCTTTCTTCCTAGCTAAGGATCAGAATTTAGTGCGTTCAGTTCATGACCTTGAGCAAGTCCTTTATTCCACCCTCTTTAATAGAATAGTTTCAGTGGTTTATAAAGACTCAGTAGTTGAATCAATATTGTAAAATTCGTACAAAAGAGTGAATAATTCTTCTGTTCATTACAAACATTTCCCCTTGATTTTTTAAGTGAGGTTCATTAGAAACTTTGCTTGTCCCATCTCCAACTTCCCCATCTAAAATAGACTTTTGGTACTGAGCAAAAGACTAAGAAGAATAACAGAAAAGTAACAGACAGCCAGTTCTCACTGCAGTAATGTGGATACCAAGCAGACAATGCCATTTTTTACCATCCAAGAAGATAATCCTTAATTTGTAAAATTATTCAGTGTACTACAGTCTTATTTCTATTCACTTTAGGAGCCGAGTGGTTTCTTCCATACAGAATGCTGCCATGGGGGAAAATTAATTTAGCTACTTATGGGTAAGACCAAGTATTCTCCATCCTAATTGGGCACAGTTCAAAGAGTTGCAAATAGCTTCACAAAGTTTTCTCCTATAACTTCCTCTCATCCCAGTGAATTCAAGTCTTGGATTTTCCCTCTTTCTTTTATTTCACTTCGTAATGGAAATGAGAAGTAGAAGAAGCCCAGGCTAAAATTTTAAGGAGAAGTCTCTTGTCAAACACTGCTGTGCAGTGTCTCTGAAGGCCTCTGGAATTTAGGAAACAGCACTCATAGAGATGACTATGAACAATGTTGTGTTTAACATACTGAAGTGTCCCAGAAAGTCTTCCGAGAGGAAAATTAATTTCCTTTCCCTTTCTTTTGTACATTTTAAGGATTGTCATGGACTATATTGTGATTGTACCCAGTTGGTACGTGTTGATCAAATCGGATCTCAAGCTAAGAAGGGTTAAAAATAAAGTGAGGCAGGAGTGTTTGAGTCAGGACTTGCATTTCACAGAAAATAGTAAATTCAAACTTCTTTAATTCTGAAAAGAAACTTATCCTGACCGGTGTGGGTTTTCTGGTCATTATCTAGACACAGATGCACATGCAACCCCACATACCTCTTACTCTACCAGTAGGGAAGCGTGTGGGAAATCTGCACTGAGGTCCCTTCTGTGTCCATTTCAGACCTGGACCTTTCTCATCTTTGTTGCTGGAAAATACTTCAATTACTGGCCTGTGGAATCAGCATAGGGATTGCCTAGTTCTTCACACAAATAAAAGAGTCTGGCAATTGCAGAGCATATGTGGGGAACAGATAATATGTGGAGGACACTGAAGTGAAAATCATTGTGATTGCTGAAGCTTTGACCTAAAGCCTCATAGGCTCTGTTTGCACACTCTGCAATGATTTGGAGGCTGTAGCTTTCCTGCCGGCCTATTCCACACAGCTTCTTCCACCAGGTTGCACTGGTCACTCTGTCACCAATATGTCCAGAAAGTTCTCAAAGTGAATTTTCTAGAAGTGTAGTGGGATGAAGAAACTACCTAATCAGCTTCAACCAGAAACTATCCACAGCCTCAATCATAGCAGCTTCTATCGCCACTGGAGATTCTGAAGGTAATTTAATGGCTTCTAAACCAACTATTCAGTAGGAGAAATGAATTGCACTAGAGACACAGTTCTTTTATTGAGAGCCAAAAGTCAAGCTTGTTAATCCTGATAACCAAAACAGCAGTGCACTGATTGAAAGAAGCAGGGTGTAAGCTTCTTGTCCCAAACAGTTTTTAACTCTCTGAACCACAGCTCTCACAAGTTTCCTCTTATTTTGACTTGATATTTCATATTCTTAACTCCCAGAGTTCAATCTGCGTGATGGAGTCACTTGATGTTCAGCTGCTGCCATATTCACCACTATCAGATTTACATTAGCTCATGTTGGGTGTATTTTGGGGGGGAGGGGGAAAGGAAAAAAAATTGAAAAGAACAGATTCTCAAAAAGTTTTTGTAGAAAAAAGAACGTATTTTTGGTGGGAATGGTTTTAAGAAAATCAGAGAGACAGGAAAATAAAACTCACTTCATTTCAAAACAACTGCTGAAGTAATCCTTCAGTATTTTCAAAATCTGCAAATTTTCCTGAATCTTAACACTTCTCAGGTTGCATTTTAATGTTTGAGTTTTTGCTGGCTATAGTTAGTATGTCCATATGAAAAATGCTGTGGGATTATTTGAGAGGAAAAGCTTATGCATATGAAATAATTTTTCTCTATGTACTTATAAAAGAGGCAAATTCAAAAGTCACATCCAGGATGCAAATACTATTTCTTCTAAAGCACATATTAATGTAAGGTTTAAAAATATCTTTGCTGTTCTATCACCATGAATTACTTTCTATGTGTTCAAACTTTAGAAATACATATGTACTTCACTTGAAATGTTATATTTAGACTTAATCAAAAGCTTTGGAGTTAAAAAAAGCTGCTTTATGAAGAAATGCATAAACAGATTTGGAAACTATAAGCATCACTACCCACCCTTGTTGGCTGCCATGATGTATGGAATTAGATATTTTCTCAAAAAACACCAAAACCACCACATATAAAGTCACCCATTAAAAAGTAACAGAAAGAAGCTTCAGCAAAACTTACATTCTCTTTTCCTTGTTAACAATGGAGTACCCTTTCCAAACTAATTTCAGCAGCAGGAGACATCTAAAGGCTGAGTAACATTCTGCAAGCAAACTTGTAATTCCATTCAACAGCCCATCTCTTGAACATGAAGTGATAAGTCTGCTTCAGATTGTTAGGCACAGAGTCACATTACTAAACACAGTGAGGTTTGGAAGTACTCAGGACCATCAATACACCTTTCTATCTATACCCTTTGATTTGAAAATTACCAGTTTGGGGAGTCAGTTGGAAGAAATCTGATTTCCGTTCCTAAGCTTGATTCTACTTGTTTCATTCCAACTTTCATCAAATCTAAAAACACTAACATGTCTAAAGGGAAACTATTTTTAGGGATTCAGTAATTATGAAGATAGGAGAAGCTCATAGAGGCATCTGATTGATGACATTTCTGAGGTACTGTAAATATCCATGGAAACTCTTATATTACAGAAAGGGTGAGATTATCTGGCAGAATTTAGACTGCAATGAAAGGAGATTAAAATGAATTGCCCTTTTTTTTTTCCCTCCAGAATCAGGAACAGTTACTGTAGCTCAACTGATGTGCTGTACCTCAGCACAGTGACCTGAGTGAGGGTCCATACCTTACCATCACATCACACAGGGTGTAAATCAGGATGATGGAGCAATCATTGTATCATCAACATTGCACCAACAGCTGAAAATTCAACCTCAATCCTGCAGATCTGGACCTGAATCTCCAGTCCTACAAACATCCCCAGGCTGCTAACCTCCCTGGGCAGAATGACTGCCAGGTACTTCAGCAGAAGCTTCTGCTTCAGATGCTTCAGACTGTATGCAAACCCAACCCACATGAAATAAGGGCGGGTGCAACCACCGTTCACCTCTAAACTACATAAATATCACCAGCGGTTCATGAAACAGCAAATCCTGGAGCCAGACGTCCTGTGAAGTGCTGTCTCCCTGTTCTAATAGTTATCATGCCATTTAAACCAAATAACCAACTTTTCACTAAAGAAAGTGAAGCAAATAGTGCTCTACGCTGCAGGAAGAGAGGGAAGGTGAATAGCATCCCTCTGCTCCTCTGGCTTTTGCTGCTGGCTAATTATTCATCTGCAGTTTATCAGCTAATTACACATGTGCCTTGGCATTTGAAGACTTAGGGGCATATTTTATTTAATAGTTAGTAATTACCCAGGCCTCCTCTGCTCCCTGTGCAGAAGGGGTTTCTGTTTCCGTCCTTGTGCTGTCAACTCTAGAGGCTAAAGACCCCCAGACAGATGGTTACACTGTTGCACACAGAAGGCAGGCTTATACTTCATGGGATAGAGGTTTCCCAAATAATTATTGTTAATGCAACAAATTATTTCCTTCAGAGCTCAGTGTTGATCTCTGTCTGTTCCCGGTGTGTGTGAAAGCAGCTTTTGTTTTCATGTCCAGGTTAAAAATTACAAAGGGTGCACAAGGCCATATGAAGACCAATTCACTATTAATTTTTCCCTGGGAACAGTCCAGCATATAGGCCTTGCACTTCATCTCAACACCTACACAACCCACTGCTGCAGTTGTCTACCTTGGTGTGCAGGACCACCAGGATGTGCCTGTGAGACGGGGCACGAGCCTCAAAATACATGGAAGACATGCACAGATATGGCAGGATGCAAAGAATTCTTTGTAGCTTGGCACAGATGGTTGAACAGCACAGCTGGAGAGAATGAGACTTCAGGCAGGAACACTGCCAGAGATGGGATATATTGACAGCAGCTACAGTTGTGCAGAACAGGTTTTGAATTTGTTGCCGTCAGGGTTTGCAAAGGAAACATCGGCCTTAGGATTATGCTCAGATAATTGATTAAGAGACTTAACTCTGGCTCATTTCATCGTAGGAATGCTCAGAAAAAATGAGGTGGATTAGCAAGTGGCATGGAAACAGCACTCATAAATTAGGGTTCTTTAAATTGCAACATGGACATCATTGTCCTGAAAGTTTTTCAATCCCTGTCACTCATTCCTCTAACCTAAGGCCACTTTATTTCTGAATGAGGTCATTCACATGAGCTTTGCAGGCTAATTTATTCCATTAGTTGGTAACCTGTACCTTGCATGAGTTTACTTCTGTAGAAAAATATGTCACAGCTATTTATTACTAAGGAACCTTTAAAGTTTCCAGCCTCCAGACACTAGAAAAAGGTATTTACATATGTCTTTAACAAGATGGAACTTCAGAGATTGTGATATCCTATCTCTAACCCCTCTTCAGAGTTAGGCTACTGAACTCCTCTGATTTTGGCAACGGATTAGCTCTAGAGCAAAGTAGAACTTGAACCTACCACTCCTGGTAGTCAAACCATTTGCCCATCTGTGATCTGCACTAGTTGAATCTATCAACCTACATGAAAAGCAAATGATCTGCTAAACTTCTTGTAATGAAATAATTTCTTTCTCACTTTAGGCAAGCCACCTCTTGGAAACCACCCTAAGTCAGCAAGACTGCAGCAACATCTAATATAACGAGTCAATACTTAGAGTTTAAGAATTTAAAAAAAAAAAAAAAAGACTTTCAAAAGTAATGGGATCAAGCTAATATGTCCAAAGATGGTGGATAACACTTATGGATACATCAAATAGTGCAGAGGGTTTAAGATCCAATAAAAATTATTGTTCTGCATCTGTGTTATTTCTTCATTTAACTATGCATCAGTTCTACCTAATATGCTTGTCTCCTTTCATATCCTCATTTCTCTGTTCCTGCTACTAAGTCAGTGGCACCCATGTTACCTGAGACCAGCCACGGTTGCAAATACACCTTCTCTGTGAAAGGGAGTGACTATTTTCATAGAAAGCCGAGATAAGTCAGACTGCAGACATTGTGAGGGAAAGAGACAAATGAGAATTGATGTGGTCGCTTGATTCCCAGAGTTAGCTGCCCAGGTAACTCTACTCTGGAGAACTGAGTAGAAACAAAGAATCATTGAGGTTGGAAAAGGCATTTAAGATCAACTCCAACTGTAAAACTAACACTGCTACCACCAAACCACATCCCTAAGCCCCACATTTACATGTCTTCTAAATACCTCCAAGGCTGGTGAATCAACCACTTCCCTGAGCAGCCTGTTCTAATGCTCTATAACTCTTTCAGCAAAGAAATTTTTCCTAATATCCTAATATCCAATCTAAGCTTCACCTTGCACAACATAAGGCCACTTCTCATCCTGTTACTTGTGAGTATCAGAGGAGAGGTCTCAAATGACACAGTAAATACATCCTTTGATACAGCATGTTAAGGAGAGAGGAAGGCAGCATTTAAAGCAAAGCTATAATAGGCCAACTTTAGGTTATGAGCTTTTGTATTGGATCCAAATAATGAGTAGAGGTGTTTCACAGTAGCTCAAAGCTCACTGTGAAGAAAAAAGCTATTTCTGATCTTGTTTATAAAGGTTTCTATTCTTATTTTACTTACTTGGTCTCTAAGATTGGAGCATTTCCATACTTCAAATGATATTATCAGAAGGAAGGAGACACAGAAAAAATTATACGTGGAAAGCTACAAGTGCACATGCTCAAGAGAATATCCACATGGAAAAAGAGAAGGAGTGCTGCATTTCATGGCAGCAATGTTCGCTTGAAACTCAGAAACATGAGAAATGCCAGGTCCTGTTCCAGATCTCTTGCCCTATGAAAAGAGAGGAGAAGAGGATCATCCAGAGAGAAGAAAGTGGGTGAATCTTTTCTGGGTAAATAGCAGAAATATCACCTTTTCTAGAGGTTTTTGGTTGCTCAAAACAGCACAGTATGAGACAGAATTCTTTATGACAGCAATGAGTCTTTGTTTTAAAAGGTGAAGAAAACTGTAGTAAGTAGGTGGGAATTTAGATTTGATTCCAGTAAGGAGAAAACTTTTGAGGACTGAAGAGTGGAAGGCAATGCAGGTGGAAGTGATTGTAAGACAGCAGAGGAAAAGAAAGAGACCAGGAGAATGAGGACAGTGGACATTAAAAAAAAAAAAAAGAAAGGCAAGAAAGAAAAAGCTGCAGACTTAAACACATTCAGAACTGTGAGGGATGGTCTCTTGGGAAGATAATCTAAGGTAGAGAGGAATGCAGGAGATATGGTAGTGCTGAAAGGGACTGTATCAAAAGCACAATAGCAGCCTATCCTGGTATAGAGCAAAGACAGTGAACATAGCTTGAAACCAACATGGTAACATTAGGAGCACTTTAAAGACTGAACAATCAAAAAGCAACTGTAAAGAAAGTGGGAACAAGGACAGGCAACTCAAAGTACAAAGGAATGTTGTAAGCATGCAGGGATAAATCAGAAAGGCTAAGGCACAAGCTGAATTACAACTAACAAGGACATAAAGGCAACAAAGAAGGCTCTATAAATACATTAAAAGTAAGAGGAGAGTAAAGAAAAGCATAGGCCCATCGGTTAATGGAGATGAACAAATCTGAGCATGCAATATTATTTCTGCCACAGCCTCCAGAAAAACAGGCTAGTTGTGACCCAACACTTAACACAATTCTAGTAAGGAGATGAGATTGCTGACCAGAATAGGGAACAACTTGCAAACTGCCTAAACAAGTTAGGGCTTGCTAGCCCAGGGATATTAAAATGTAGTAAATTCAGGTGTGAATTTACCCCTGTGACTCTGCACCAGCCAGCACCTGCTTTAAAAATGATGCACATCTCTATCCACAGAATAAGTGAGCAGGGATGCTCTGTTGTTCCAGAAACTGGTTGGTGTCTGACCTTGGTAGGGAGATGTGGATGACAACACACCCACATTTCTAGATATAAGAAAAAGTATATATTCACAACGGCAAATTTCAGCATTCTTAAGAGATTTTTTTTTTTTGGCCAATTCCTTTAATGTATTCATCTGGGAAGTGTGCAAAGGACCAGGGTCAGGGCCCAACAGCTACCAGCTCAGTATAAACAGGTAATGCCAGCTTTGCTCTGCCATCTCCCATGGAAGCTGGCCCTGCAAAAAAATACAGCCAAGATCTCCTACAGTCAGAAACACAACCCCTTGAGGTTATGGGATGTGATGTTTTAACCAGCAGTTTCTGCTGTTAAGTCAAGGTACAGACAATCTCTTGTGCCCCAAAATCTTGTAATCTCTCTCCTGGCTGGCCAGGACGTATCCTTGCCTATTGTCCTCCACAGGGCACAGACAAGATGAAGTGTGCGCTCTCAGGACTTCAAGTTTCAACTGTCCTCTATTAATAACACAGATTCTTCTTTGTACAACACAATGTGACTCTACAGCATTTTCTGGTAAGGGAAATTATAGCTTGGCATCTGTTCTTTTCACTGCCAGAACCAGATTGCTCATCTTATTATATCTTACAAAATTGCTCAAGACATGCAAGGAGAAAAATGGATTTTCAATATGGCCTTTTTCTGTTTTAATAGGCACACTTAAGATCATTAAATGTACCATGCCAGTTCCAAACACACCACAGCACTTTTGCAGAGACAGACATCATAAGGGCATTAGGAGATAAAACCAAGGAGCTTCAAAACATCCCAACAGTGACTGATACCAAGAAGATCTGCCTGATTAAGAAGCTCTGTACAGTCCTGTCCCATTTCAGCTCAGCTGGGAACAATTCTAACACTTAAGTCTGGGTGGTGAGTGAGCACAGCAGAGATCTTCATGACACAAAGAGAAGATGACATTTTGCAACTCTTCCCTTCTCCTGCAATCTCTGCATTTACAGGTGGAATAACTCCCAAAGCTGCTGTTTCTAACTGAGGCATTAAAGAATAACCTTCATACTTTCAAGAATATGACACAGTGGCACAGGTTCAATAGAGGAAGCATCTTGGCAGCTAAGATTGATATTCCTATTCACTATCACACATGTTAAGGGATGGAAGGACCACAAAGCCAGGAAGAGCTGTATATCTGCATTTAACTGTGCTCTCTGCTAAACAGAGGTCACATTAAATCAATAGAGAAGATAATTTCTGACTTTAATCCTGCTGCCACACCTTGCTAGCAAGATAAAGGTGACAACCACCTTCTGGGTTATACATGGCTCTCCTAAGCCTCACACACAAATCAACAATAGAAATAAAATCACGAGAGGAAAGGATCTGTGGAAAACAGCATACCCTTGAAGGTAACACGTCCTCCACAAAAACTCCACAGAACAAGCAAACATCTCCATTCCAAGAAGTCATTTGAATTTCTTTATAGGGCAATCTAGCTGCCCTATAATGTGTTTGCCAAATAACAGCCACAGAATAGGTAATATTAATAAACAGCCATTATCCATATGGTACTCATACCATTTGCTTGTATCTCATGTACTATTGCCCCAGCACGACAAACCTACACAGCTTAAAGACTCAGCCTACAGCTTGACATGCCCCAGGAGCATTTCCAAGAGGTAGTATCAGCACGTGGACACAGGAGCAGTAAACAAGCTCCAAACAGAGTCCAGCTCCACCATACAGTGATAGGCCTTTGGCTGCTGCTGACAACACCAAAACACAAAAGCCAGGAGAAGGACAATGATCTGACTTGCAAGTCAAACTGCCCACCTCTCTTAGGTTTACCGTTCTGATTTAGTCTCTTTATACGTCCTCTTTCCCCATTCCTGCTCAGTCAGGCCTTAGCAGAATCCAGAAGGGAGAACCATAAACCTCTTATAAGCTTCTAAAAGAAAATATTAACTCCAAAGTTGCAGTATTCACATTATTGAGGAACTTACTGCAATAAACTGGCCTAGAGAGACCATTTCTGTCGCCTCCCCAGATTCCCAGTTCAGCAGGTACAGTCAGATCAGTGACACCTGTTATTAATAATGCTGCATCCTAGTTGTTGGTCAGCAGCTGAGCACAGAAAATTTTCCTCCTTGTTGCCAAGCATCACAGCAGCAGCACACAGGATGCTTTCACCTCTAAAGAGGGGGGAGGATCAGCTAGAATCACTTCAGTGAAGCAGATGTCAAATTGCCAGTGAATATCTGTTGAAAGCCCTTCTACATTTTTCCAGTTTTAGCAGCTGGAGAAATGACTGCATTTGGGCTCTGAATAACTGGGTGTTCAGGACCTTTCCAGACTTAATAATTTTTTTCATTCCTCACAAGGACCTCTTTCCTCAATTTCCCTTCCAGTTCCTTGGAGATAAAAAAGACTGGGATTGCTGGGACTATATACCATTCCCCTCCAAGTGACTCTAGTCCTGGTTTTTTTCCAGAAGACACTTATTTTCCTAATCTTCCAACATTTGATATTAACAGATCACTCCTTCACCAATTTCATCTCCCTCCATCACCAGTCTTCACTGTCTAAAAAGCCCACCACTGCTTCTCTCAAAGGACTCCAAGATCTGAACTACTCTTCACATGTGCAACCACATCCCTTCTCATATGTGCAGAAATCCTGCATTGCACTGAACAAGCTAAGGATACAGTCTTCAGGAATCTTCTTTCAGTGCAGTTTGTGTTCTACGGGCCAATGAACTCCAGATTAGACTGACCTATAGATAGATGATCAGTGGTTCTGCTCCGCTGCCATTTCCTTCTGGTAATTTTACAACTGGGTAATACTAAACAGAACATGTAAGCACGAAAATGATGGAAGAGAAGACATAAGGGGATCGTAGGAGCTCTGCAGCTTCAAGTGGTATTTGCCAAGGTTGTGTTGGCCAGGATAAAAGCAGTAAATGCAATCTGCTAAGAAGCTCCAAGGGAACAGACACCTGTAAGCAGTTTGAGAAAAGAAGCCATTGCAAATAAGATAAGAAAAAGACCAGGCCTGAGCTGAGTTCGGGCATATAAAAAATACCGGGACCAATTCCGACTAAGGCTCAGACTGTGTAACCCCACCCAAGGTTAGAGGAACTGATGATGCTCACAGTTTACCAGATCTGAAGACTCTGAAAAGAAATCACGAAATCCAGAGATAACCTCTATTAAATGAGGAAGTTTTCATTGAACACCCTGGGAACTCCACCATTTAAACCACATAAAAAAATTATCACCACCTACAGTCATTAAAAGTGTTTTAAAAAGTCAAATTTTGATTGCAGAAAGGTAATCTGGAAGCAATCTGTGAATCTGAATTATGGTGAGTCATGCATATTTTATTTCCTTCTTCAAATGGAAATGAATGTCTAATGTATTTAAAGTTTCATCTATTACCAGGCTTCTTTACCAGCAGATGTACAAAGGGAAAGAGATGACAAGAAAACTAGAGCAAGACAGTTTTCTCAGTGCTTGAAATCCTGAGTAGAGCAGCATAGTAGATGTAGCCATGGTCCACGTATCCTAAATGGTACAGAGAAAGGCAAAGGAAGAGTAAACTGTCAATGAGAATGGGAAGAAAAAAGGATGCCCTTCATCATTACTGGGATGAAATGAGGTAGGTACAAGATCCAGCTATGCTTACCCCCAACCACCTTGATGTTCTCTCAGTGAACCAGCAGGTTCTGGTCTCTTGAGTATCTTGACCATCATGAAGTTTCCTCCAATGCATGGAAAGTAACTTCCAGGCTCCAAGAATACCAAAATACAGATACCATGCCCTTTCTCTTTCCCTCATCATGTATCCAATTCCTATGTGGGACACTTGGGAAGTTAGGCAGCACAGGAAACTTGGTAGATGGAAAACACATGGAGGAGGGAAAAGGATGTTTACAAAACTTCCCATCTGGTTTTCCTCAACAAATCCATGAGATCTGATGCAAAATACAAACAATCTGTCTATTTGTGCCTTGTCAAAGCCCCAGGAAGCCTGCAGGACGGGTAGGTTGGCACAGACCAGCCCATAGTTGTAAAAGTGGCAATGAACTGCCATAGCTTTGTAAGAATAGCCAGCTTTGGGCCAGGTCTCAGGAGAATATCTCATCTGAGAAACAGAAAAAACTCTAGGCCTTACAGGGAAAGCAAAAAGCAAGATTCAGTTTGGCAACCTCTGAGACCAACACCCATTCTATTTCCTACAGCACCAAAGCTTTATCATGGTCAAGAGGTCTGAAGTGACCAAATCACTGAAAGTAAAAGAGTATTTCCAGTAACATTATTCGTTTCACCTAGTTTATTCCTAATGACTAGAAGCTGCTGCTCACAGAACAGTAGAAATGAGAGATGGAAGGAAAGCAAAGGACCAATTAGGTCATTAATGCATCAAATTGACAGAAAATTAGTCCTTAGAGAATATTTCTTACTGTTTTATCCATTTACTTTTTAAACAATCCCAGCCATGGAGAGTCTATCACTTCCTTAGAGGAAATTACTGATAGCTTGTTAAAGATCCCTCACCAGGACAATTTCTATTCTTTCCAGCATACAATTGCCCCTTTCCTTAAGTTCATGTTACTGCTCTCGCTAACCTTTTGTAGGCCACTCCCCGGTACGCATTCAGCAATGGCACATGCATCATTCCTTATCCTCTAGCCATGTAAACTACATTCAGCATTTTCATCCTTTTCAAACGCATTTTCTTCCAGCCCTTTAGATTTGGAAAGAAGTGGTAGCTTCTTCTGGGATGGTTTTTTCCACTGAACTTCCTTCCCACCTGTCTCTGTCTTCTGCTGCCCCCTCTATATTTGAAAGCTCAGACTGACACACTGATCTGCTGAAAGAAATAGGATGAAAAGATGTAGCAGATTATGGAATGATATCAAATGCACCAAATTCCTTCCAGAGGGGAAGCATAACAGACATTTTTCTTCTTTCATGGCACAGTGGGATGGGAGATTGACTGGCTGTTCACTCCTCTCTCAGTAAGAGGTGTTCTTGGACTGCACCTTTAACTGCCCAGCAGAAGGATCAGGCTAACCTCTGGTACAGAGTGAAAAAGAAGTTATTTTCTCGCTTTTCAGTCATCAGAACACAATAAAAACACTTGCAGGCAACCATGACCCATATTGACACCATTACTACACACATCCAGCCATGGCACAAGTTTGGATCTCAAAGCACCACTCCTGCCTCTGAGTCAAGTCTCAACCTCCCCATGTGCTGAAATGGACAGCAGCTGCAGTAACTGCTTGTGGGACAGCTAACAGTAGTCAAGGCCCTGGCTGCCCTTTGCTTGCTGCCAAAAATGCCAGCTGAAGGCTGGCTACACACTGGAGAAATTGATGGTTACAGAGTCCCTTCCAGTCTGAGGAATGGAAATCACAAAGAGAAATCACACACCAGAGAGCCCTGAAATGGAACAAACAGTTCTAACAAGATGTTTTTGATTAAGTGCGATATAAAGATTAATTTCTTAGTGCAGCATCCAATGGACTTGCCGCCTGTAATTACAGGCAGATGGGTGCCACAGACAGCACAGCCTCTGGGTATCCCCAGGCAGAGATTCCTAAGGGAGCTGGTTCTCCTCAAGGCAATTGCCTATGGACTTGCCGAAGTAGAAATACTGAAAAACACACTACAAATTACTCTAGCCCCACTGCAAGAAGAAGCTTGTGCAGATTTCTACCTGATGGCCTGGAGAGCACAGCCACACAGGCCATTTCCCACAGCCCCACTGACTTTAGAGGGAGTGACATTCACCAGTCAGAGCATGTCTGGGCAAGGATGAGCTCTTATCTCTGTCTATCCACTGCAAGCCACTTTGTTCAACTGGAGGAGAAGGAAAACAGATGCTTTCATGGGACTGGAGAGCAACAGTCCACTAGGAGAGTCCAGAGGTGGTTCAGCTTCAGGTAGTGACTGAGGTTTCTACAAGTAAATAACATCTCCCTCATTTTCTGCTCCTAGTTGAGAACGGGAGTTTAGGATCATGAGCAACAGAAAACTACTCCCAACAAGACCAGCTCTGTCTCCTACTCCAACGGATGGAAGAGATTACATTAAAGCAATTTTACACCACACCACCATAATCTCTCTTGACTTTCAATGGCTTTGAGCTACAACCATACACCTTGAAGAGCCTGATAAACTCAACTTTAAACTGATTATTGAAATATCCAAGCTGTTCATGCAAAGACTGCCAGCTGAAGCTGCACTCTCTTCACTGCTTAATCTTCACTTACAGTGTCAGAATTCATTTGTTCTTTCCCACTGCACTCCCTACACCCAACTGTGCATTCCCAAGCCCTCGCACATACCACTCTTCCCACCTCCACTGAGCATACTGCTTACAGGATTTCTGGAAATAGCTCATTCAAGGCAGAGCTTGTTTCAAGCAATGAAATCAAAAAAAAAAAGGGGGGGGCAAAAGAAACAGCAACTCAATTACTGGTTAGTTGAGGACAAAACTAGAGCATCTTTGATAACTTTATGTGCAGCAGCAACAGAATTTTGTATTTAATTCTTCTCCACTTCTGAATTCCTAAGCAATACTAAGTAGCAATCAGCTCTTCACACTGCCAGAAGTAATTGCATTTAGAAGTAAGATGTCCTAACAAAAGTTTAAGTAGAAGGTATAAACATCAAGACACAGCTAAAACACCCAGCAGGGGGAATGAAGCTCTTTCACCACCCCACCACCACGTACGGCTTCAAGCAATGCATGGACTTACCTGAGCCACAAGGCCTCAGCTGAGTGAGAAATCCCAACAGCTCTGCCATGGAGGACGAGCCCTTACTTTAAGGTGCCTCCAGCTGCTTTTGTTCTCCTCCAGACCAAGAGGCAGAGGAACTCAGAGCTCTCAACCCAGAAGCATCCTCCACATTGCTAACTCCTTGCTCCTCCTCCACATTGCAAATTTGAAAGCTCTTTCTCTCTGCAGCTGTTCCCACTCTCTCCTGAGGGCCAGGGAAGCAAGGGCAGACAGCTGCAGCTTTCTGCAGAAAAGGTCACTTGCTGATTGTTTGCCAGCTGAGGGACAATGTCCAGCCCCAAGAGGAAGGCAGATATCATCTCCTCTCCATGACATTTGCGCAGTGCTTTGCAACACAGCTATGTAAATGTACAGCAATCAGGGGATATTGCTCAAATCCCATAAACCTATCTGAAGCCAAGAGGGTAATACCAGTTTACGCCATCCAAGTATCCAGGTCTGTGTACTTAACAATTAGAGATGAAGTACAGGGCCTGTAAGCAATAAGGCCGGGTTTACTCAGGTCTATGGCCAGCACTTCAGCACAGTTTTGCTGAAAAGCAAAATTCTTTCAGAAGAGAAAAAAATTCAAAGCAATTGAAGGGGTCATCTGACACCGCATCTGTCATTGCTATGGCCAGAAAATTATCCAACCCGTTGAACAGCATGTACAATCTTTGCAGGTGGGTCAGAGAAAGCCTAAGGCACTGATCAGCAGGTACAGTAGAGGTCAAACAGCACTATACGTGGGCACTGAGGCCAGCAGAAGCTGTGAACACACGTGGATTTGAGGACACCACTTGGCAAAGAGGCATTTTCTGCTTATCTTCCATTGAAGCCATGGGAACACTAACACTGCAACACTCCCCCACCTTCGCCAGCACAAATAAGTCCCAGTTAAAAGAGTTGGCAGTGGTGATTTATCCAACCCCCATATGCAAGGCAATCAGATGTTTAGAAACACCACAAGTCCTTAACTCCAACTATTCTATCTTCTTATGTTTTTCCCTGACAGATCAAAGAGCTTTTTTCACACATTTTCTCTTAATGCATCACAATTCACTGACCTAAGACATTTGCCTTTATTAATACAAAACTACAACATACCCTGGAAGTCACAGGTAAGAAGTGCTGGCACTCCTCAGGGCCATACGTGTGAAACACTCCTGGTACTTTGGTCCAGGGCTTTCCATGCAGCTCCCCCTTTAATGACTCCATCATCAGGTTTAATGACCTGCCAGAGCTTCAGAAACACTCTTCCCTCCTCATCAATGATTCACATGCAGTCTTAAAGCTGTGCACAGATTAAAGAGGCCGCTGCTCCCCCACCTCGCTTCAACCCAAAGTGTTTTAAATATTTCATCTCACCACAGAACTCTTCTGTACACATCCCAAAGGTGCTCTGAGAAGCTCTCGCCGTGAGTTCAGTGTTACCTGGCAGAGGGCCTGCTGGCAACACAAGAAAGCTGTCTCTGCCAGGCCTGCACACATCCTTTATTTACTTTCTTTAATGAGTCCTACATGACCCTGGCTGTCAAGACTGGTGATAGGACTTTTTCAGGTGGTTGGTGCTTTTTATGGAAAAGTAAATGGAAGGCCTGATTGCAGGAACAGAGCAAATAAGTACCTGATCCACAGCCAGCAAGGTCAGCAAGAGCCTTCTTTCAACTTCAAGGTAAGTGGAGTCATGACCCTCTTTTCTTCTCAGCTCCAATGGGATTTAAAAGAGTACCAACAAATGCAGAAACACAGGCAGGATCTTGCACCTCCCAGGTGAGCATGTCAAGGATCAGCAGTCTTCTATGATACCCGGAACACCCTATAGTTCTTCCTGTGAAGCAACCCTGATGTGAGAGATCTCATGGTCCAGACAGCCATGGAGATTTCCCTCCCCCCGTGCACAAAGTAAGATTGTGCCCTGTCATATAGTCCTTATGAGCGCATTTTTGGTCCCTGGGAAAGGAGAACTAAGTAGCACAGGAGAGAGGGGAAAAAGACCTTGAGCCACCCCTCGGCTTTGCCACCAATGGCAGGATTTTACTGATATTACTCTCAGCTGCCACTTTGCCTTCTCCCAGATGGGAATGATGCCAGCAGATCTCATAGTCCAAGCCTCTGCCAGCCTGGTGATCCATGGCTAACAGCCACACTCAGTCTCTACATGTCATCCATGACACGGGAAAGGCTCCTCAGCAGATCAGTCTGGAGTCCTCCAGAAAAATCCTGACCTTTGGATTTTCATTCAAATTAACTTAAACATTCAGGACTTCCATGGCACAGAAAAGTCTGCACCCACACAGTTCCCTTTGCAGCACCTGTTCCATGGTTAGGAATTTGACTGAGGGACCAGATGATCCCCCTGCATGGCCTGGGATGGCACAGCAGGCAGTACTTGGTCACATCATTTCTTTTGTCCTCTTTTATTCTCTCACTCCATAATGGGAAACGAGGCCAAAAATCCTTCAAGAGTTGAAGGGGGTCACATCAGTCCACAGCAGATATGGCCAAATCATGAAAGATCTTGTTTGTTGGCACACTCAGAAAATGAAGCCTTGCCTTATCCCTTGTAATTCAGCCTTTCCTGTATGAGGAAAGAGTGATGACCTCGGTGGGCATGCTAAGGGTAGTCCTGACAGAGGGAATACAAAGATCCCTTTACTTAGCGTAAACCCAAACAAAAGTGAGCAATAAAGTACTGCAGAAAACAAGCAGGTAAGTACTTGCATTTTATCTTCAGTCAATACCTTTTCAGCATGGCTGATCTCTGAAATCTGATTTTGTGTTGTACTGCAAATCCATACCCCATGGGAAGCTTGCATTCCTCTTGCTGAGCATTAGCTCTCACTTTGTTTGTCCACACAATCTTTGCACAGCTGTCATCTTGACATCCAAGCAAGCTTAAACAAAAACATAATCTCACCATAAAGCACACCTCTCTTCTCAAATAGCTGTTGCTCTCAGGTGTCCCATTCCATGAAATCCATCACCAAACCACTTTGCCTTCCTCAGTGGCGGGAGGATTTTTAGAGAAGAGGGCTCGGTAGTACATCACAGGCTCAATTTACTGTGGCTCATTGCCTCTCCCTGGCTTACTCTAATCTTTCCTGGAGGTGAGAGGGCTATGGGTTCTTGGCCAGAGTCACTGCAGCAGCCACGGGAAGATTCACTGTACATCTTCGCTGTACAACAAAGCCATCAATGAAAGAATGTGGCAAGAGAGAGGTTTCAGTTAAAGCTGAAAGTTAAGGCCATGTGATGAACAACTAGACCTTGAGGTGGATGAAGGAACAAGATGGGGTAAGGAAAAATCCATTGATATGATGTCAATTCACTCCCTTTCTTTCATATCACTTCTTGTCTAGTGACTCAGGACTTTAAATGAAAGGGAACTGATCAATGCAGTTCAGTTGCTGTTTAACCAGCTATCTTACTCTAGCTGGCACAGGGTGAATGTCCACAGTTCTGCATAATCCCTGTCCAGAAATCCTCGCAGTTTAACCACACCAGCAAACTGTTACACCAAATGAAAAAATTTAGGTGGCTAAGGCTGTTTCCAAACTGCTTTCCACTTATCTGTCTCCAGTACAGCTCTGCCAGAGAGCCAACACCTCCTGATAGGCTTCTCCCTGGAGTGACAGTGCTAAAGCCTGAGTACCACACTAAGATACCTGTGTCGTCAGGGCTCCTGAAGCAAAGAGACATCAGATACCCACTGTGCTGCTAAAAACCTTACACACTCAGGCACTTTGAGTCATATAAAAATCAGGCTTGACCAGTCATGAACATCTCCACCCCTAACAGAAGCAGTATGACCTTAAAGAATTTCTTTCAGGTCTGAATTATCCCAGGTTATATGAATGCATTGCTGTAGTCTCAAAGATGTGAAACATGGGTATGAGAGCACAATTATGTTACTTAATTGCACTGAAGAGTTAAGGTTAGTGGAACCAAACTCAAGCTGGTGTGAATCACCATAGTTCCACTGGAGGGAACAGTTACATTATTTACTCCAGATGAAAATCTGTTTTACTAAGTTGAACAGAACATGAAAAGGGCTATGAACAGAATCACACTTATAGAACAGTAAACGACAATCTTCTGTGCTTAAAGTAAGTTTCTCTCCAACACTGTATTGCAAATCTGAGGCCGTGTCAGGCAAAAGCCAAGGCCCTCCATTTGCTGACTTACACACACAAAAAAAGGACATAACTTGATGAGACCTGTCTGACATAACCCACTTGCCGCATCAGGAAGCGCAGCTCATAGATTGACAGGCCCAGCTTCCCTTCTGTCACCTTAGACTATCACTTAATTACTTTATCCAGATGCAAAGCCAGCTCCAAGGACTGCAGCACAGGTATTGGACTTTGGAGACCTAGGCTCCATTCTCACTTCTACTACAGCTATTCCTCAGCAAGGTTTTTAGATTGAACCAGTCAGCCTCCGGGACTACCTTGCACTCACACCAGTGAATATCTATGGATAAATCATCCTCAGCTGAGGTCCAGGGACTGGTGCCCATGACATTGGGCGCTTCCCTTCTGCTGACCCTTCTCATCTTCCTGTTCAGCTGTCCTTCCTCTCTTCATTGAATCTCTGAAACTCCTGCCCTGAGGCCTCTGCCACAAGGGACCAGGGTCAAGAACAGACCTGCAACTCCTTGTTCCTGATGCCCAGCTCTACCATATTCTATTTTG
This sequence comes from Cephalopterus ornatus, assembly GCA_013396775.1. NCBI lineage: Eukaryota > Metazoa > Chordata > Aves > Passeriformes > Cotingidae > Cephalopterus > Cephalopterus ornatus. Next base: position 143,204 of record VZRE01000934.1, on the reverse strand, counting down.
TCCCACAGCCTAGGTGGAGAAGGCTTCTGGGAGTTCTGCTTTCTGATTAAGCGGCATGTTGCAAGAAGCTTGGTGCACTACAAACTCTTGTGTAGATGGAGTGACACCAGCAACCAGAGGTAATCTCTCCCATTAAGTCCTCTGGGATGTAGGATTTGGGGAACAGAGAAGCTTTTGAGCATATTAACCCTTGTCACGTCACTCCACCTACAAAAGGCTCAGACTATTCCAGTCACCTGAGGGAGAACTACTAAACAAGGACAAGCACTTTTACTTTACAGTGCCTTGTAATGTCAGGAATTTACACCAACTTTGGTGACCCACAACAATGTAATGCACAGCTCCCCCCCAGCCTCGATCCCCTGCAACAGGGCCAGGCTTTGCACACTGGAGCATTAAATCAGCAATCTGCTGCTTCTCTGACATCATCATGGGACTCTGCTGCTCAGGCTTCCCTGCCACAGGAGTCTAATTCACAATACCAGGCTCTTCTGCTATAGCTGTGTAGCTGATCTCTATGTATGTACAAGGTAATACAAATGTATACGTATACAATAACCCTTTACAAATAAATAAGATAACAAGGGGAGAAAATACAAGTAAGAAAAGATGAAGTCCTCCGCAGATGATGTCCTCACATATGGTCTCCCATGTGGTTGTATGCCACTGCTGCTTCGATTTGTAAGATCTCTCTCTACAGAGGGTAACTGCAGCCCCTTCCATGCAGAGATTGATTAAGAAGCAGGTAACACTGCAGGCCACTTTGTCATTGCTGATAGAAGTGCTGAACAGCCACTGCTAAATTACAGCTATCAATCTCCCAGGCTGTACGTGATCCATTTATTATTTCTTCCATTCCCCACAAAGACAGATGCTTCCCGTTTTCTTGACATAAGCTGTGTGGATCACTTGGCCATCTGGCTTGTCTATGTTGTTGTAATGGTAGTTTTCCCTCAGATGTCAGCTTTCAATTTCTAATAACCTCTATAGGGAGACACTATGATTACTTAGCATTCCTAAAGGATATGTCTCTAATCCTCCCAAACTTGTCAATTCACTCTGAAGTTACTGTATTGTGTTATGCTGCACTACTAGTCCATATATACCAGGGGGGTGTAAGGCCAGGAATCTGATAGCAATGATGACTTGCCCAACATCATAGTGATGACCAGTGACAAAGTAGACACATGAGCAAAAATTTTAAAGTCTCATTCCTCACCAGTACATGTGAATGAATGAGACAACAGTCCATGACCTGCTTGCTTAGGAAAAACAGAGTCCCTGTGCACAAAATGGTATGGCTGCAGCTATATTCAGGCCCAAGGATGATGCTGCTTCTTCACAATCATGTAGGACACCTATGGGATTCCAGCAGGCAAGAAGCAGTAACACCAGAGGGCAGGGCCATCACCAGCAGCAGTGCGCCAGACTTCACAAGATTTGACGAGTCCCCTACAGACACAGAGAGCTCCAGGGCTTCTGCAGGGAGAGAAAGACCCTCAGCAAGAATTTCATCAACAAAACTGGAGCGCCTCTCTGGCTAGCAGATAAAGAAAGGAGCTGGTTTGAGGGATTTCCATTTCAAGTTCACACCTGGCCCACAACCCTTGGGGGGAAGATAGCCATAGATGTGATATTAGAGCAATTTTGCAAACGATCTCTCCTAAGCTTCAGTTTCTCCAGGCAAAGAGGAATGGGTAGTTTTTATAGCAGTCTCTTTTTTACGACTCACTTCCATGTCATTATACCAATAAGATCCTGTCTCTCCAGGGTGTTTTTCTCTGGTGATTAAAGTTGTGAGCCTTCGACCTTGTGCCTTATCAACACTACACAACACACACCTATAACCACCTAGAAACTTGCTGCCTTTCATCCCTTATTGCTTAATAAACTTGCCAACAGACCTATTGCAACAGAATAATGAAGCCAAGCAACTGCATTCAGCTCAGTAAATCTGGGAGCAGAGCCTGTTAAAAATAAATAAAACTAAATTAAAAAAAACCCCAACAACTAATTGCAGAAATGTGGAGTGTTATGAAGAGATCCCATCAGTTCAGCCAGAGTTCACAAACCACTCTCTCTTGCTGTTTCAGCTGCTGAAAGGAGCAGCAGTGTCAGAAAAGATGAGAGTAGGGAGTTGCAAAAAGCTAGAAGAGGAGGAAGAGGATGTGTCAGGACATATCCACACACAGTCTGTGCCCTAGGGAGCTGCTGCAGGAGTTGCAGGCAGCATGGCCTTTGGCACGAGATGTTCAGGAAGGGTCCTCAGAAACAGGTGCTTTGGCAGCGTGATGTGGAGAAGGCAGCCCAGCACCCGGCTCCAGAAGTTTCAAATTTGGTGAAATTGCAGCCAGTTGACATCAATAACCCGCAATTTATGTTGTGTTAGTGCTGTAATTGGACATTTGCTGGCATGAAGCACAAGACAGATCCTCTTCCACGGCAAGGCATGGGCAGGACATAACAGTAAGACACAGGGCAAGCACTGCACTTGCAGGAACATCTGACACTGCTATACTGAGCAGTCACACAATTTGGGTCCAGATACTTGATCAAGGTGCAGAAAGTATGGCCCTTTCCCACCACTGCCTATGTGTGGAGTCTGTAGTAACCACATTTCCACCTCTGGATGCACTATTTGGGATTTACGGACAGCCCCACAGTAGATCTCATCTGCGAGATCACAAAGAGACATCCGTCAGGGCTTATAACACCGCCCCTCACGTGCTGGGCAGCCTGAGACTGTTGCAAGACTAAAAGCCACAGACACGTATTCAGTCCCCAGCAGGTGGTAGGAGAGAGCAAGTGCCATGCTCACTCTCATATCCGATTCCCTCCAACAGGGAGCTCATTAGGGAAAAACGCCTAAAATCATCCTAGGATTACCTACAACTACACTGAACCTCTTCTGCCTCTACAGCTCCCTGGCCCACTGTTTTACCAGAATAATTTCTTTTCTTCATCCTTCCTCAGACAACAGCATCACACTGCAAGGCCCCCTCTCTGCTTCATTTCTGCAGTCAGCAAGAGGGAGTAGAACAGGAAGCACTGACTTTACTATCCATGGAAGTGCCTTCTTGACCAGACAGCAGGTCGGGACCACGAGGAAGTGTGAGTGCAACAAGACAACCACATTAGTTCTCATGGCATTAGTTCTCAGAGGCAGGTCCAGAGGGTTGACCCATCCCAATAAAAAGATGAGTGGTCTCCAGGATCCAGAGCTATCATAAACTTCCAGTGGTTCCCACCACCACCCTAAGGTACTTTCTCCAGTTACCAAGTCACTTGCAGCTGAATCTAGAGCTGTGTCTGACTTCCTGGGAGAAATTTCTGCTGCAGGTGTAAGTTGCTGCCTTGTCTTTCCACCAAGCACTGGTGGAAAGACGTATCCCAAATAGTCAGAGAACAAGAAAAGGGAGTTCCGTCACCACAGTGTGCTTCACAGTAAGTGCTACAATTTATAGCACATAAATACTGTACATATACTGCTGCCTTTTGCAGACATTATCATCTCAAAGGGTAGATAGGAGGTGGGAAAACAGCTTGTAACAACTGTAGCATAGACAGCTGCTTTCTTTGCCATGTCTAATGCTGTTTAGGGAGGCAAAATAGGTCTACCAGCAGTGCCTCTGCTTCTGCCAGCATACGCTGCAGCTCCACGTGGGGCTGCTGCTGAATAATTAGGTTAAAGAAGGCACAATCATGTAAACAATCTTGTAGAGGCTTTCTGGGAGAAATTTCAGACAAAACCATTCATAACTCCAAGCACATCTATTCCCCAGAAAGAAGCAATGTTGTCCTCATGCTGGGCTTTTGCACTGCAATTAACACAGGCTGTCTGACACAACCACTGTGGCTGAAAATCTGTGGACAGGATTAATCTCCCATAATGCCAGGTGTCACAGCTAATGGCATGTTTCAGCTGCACACAAGACTATTCTAAAAAGGGTTTTTGCACTAGAAAAGTGAGTTTTAGTCTTCCTACCTCTTCTCCTTTCTTTCCTCAATCCAATTATCAGACCCACGTCCTTGTCCTCCCATGTCCTCGTGTCAGACCCTCCACAGAGCCAGTTCAGCTCACTAATCTGACAGAAAATGCTTCCTTTATTCTATCCTGGGGGAAAACTTTTGGGCAAATCTCTTTTTGTGCCAACTTAGTGGGTTGAATCATCTCAGCAGGAGCTGACTAGCAAAACCAAAATCAGAGCTGACAATAATTGTACCACTAAAGACATCCATATGGAAAGTTCAAAAAATTCAGGTTCAGGAAGACACCGGATCAGCTCAGCTGTACTACTGAACTGCACCCTCCATTAAACATGGAACATCCCATTTTAGACTTGCTTGTATTAAACAAATAGGTAATTTCTCTCCTGTAGCCCACAGAACGTGAGAAATTATGTTTTCACTGGCCTAGTTTATTATAGTTGCTGGATAGCTTGGCTCCACTGGCAAGAAAAGTAGCTTTTTCTCATTTGTGCTTGGAATTTGCCTTGAGGAAGTTTGGCAGGATGCAGCTATGACATCTGTAATGGCAACAGCATGGGAAAGGAATGCCAAGGTGATCCTGTTTTAGTAAGTGTAATCACACTGGACTTAGGCAGCCTTACAGAAGCCATAACAGGTTTTTTAGCCTATAGATACATGTCTTGTATCTATACAACACAGTGTCTTGTTCTGGAAGCCTTTGAGATCACCAGACCTACAGCATGGCAGCAAGGAAAGCAGAGCACTCTCTGCTCGCCCTGTTCTTGCACAGGTGTTTGTGCTGGTGACAGCACAATGTGGTCACAAATCTCTGCTCTGACCCAGCAGGGCTGCCCATCAGGCCTGACCCAGACACTGCAGACACAACCAAACAGTGGCCTTTCTTTGCTCTTTCCTTCTCTTCTGCTTTGAGCTTTCAGAGCAAGGAAAGCTTTCCTTTTCCCTTTATGGATGTTAGGTCAAGAATCTTCCACATTGATGGTTTGTCTGAGCAGCAACAGAATTGCCATGGTTACAGCCTCATTTGTGGACTTAGGGAGAACAGCAGGATTCATGGAGCCAAACTCAAAAGCTCGCTTGTACATCAGAGAGATGCAACTGGGGATGAGTCAACATCAGAAGGAAAATAAATTGTTGCTCCCACCACACAAAATGCCAAAAGGGACAATCAGGAAAACCAGCATCGAATCAGGGCTGAGGTGAGCACAACTACTTTCATTAAAAGGCTTAGGGAGATATCTAACCATCATCAGAGTAGGCAGGCAGCTGCAATTCAGTGCCCTTTCTCCTCAAGAGCAAAGTCTGTTATTTATTTAGAAGTGCAGACACCTTCAAGCAGTTCTCTTTGCTCCTTATTTTGTTTCAGCCAGAAGTTGTAAGGTTGTAAAGGCCCCATGAGCCTCTTGGAATCTCTGCTTACACTGAAGGAAGCTGCAAGAAGAGTTCTTGGTGGAGTTCAGACTGGGAAACACATCTCACCTGTGTCAGCTTCCAGCTGACATGTCCACAAGTGTGACATGACACAGACACAGCAAACCCTGCATGTGCATCGTGACCAGGTACAAGGTGCAGAAGCTGAGAAGGGCAGCTATGTCCTGACTGCCCCTCAGCAGCTGGCTCCATTTGTCCATGCAAGGTCACCACCCTCAGCCCAGGCTGGGCCTTGGGACTGTGCATGTAGGGCTGGATACAGCCTGTTCCCCTGAAGCCAGAGTCTGTAGGTGTGCTCTGTCCATGCACAGCAGTATGAGCAGGTATTGTGAGGTCCTCAGCCATGTGACACCCTTATTTTTGGTAGTAACTCCCACTGTGATTCACTTTGCCTGCCGAGCAGCCAGACATGCACCCATACTCCAGCTGTACAGCACTGCCAAATCTCAGCACAAAATATCCCAGCAGCAAAGCTTTTCCAGGAGAACAGCTGGCCGCATCCTTGGTCTTGGAAACCACTATTGCTGTAGTGACACTAGAATTCATGGTCTCAAGGGATCCTTCCCACCAGGCACAGATACACACCAGAATGTGGGTGGTGCTACCCTGTGGTGCTGTGAGCCAAGCTCAGGATTTGATCCTCAAGCTTCTCGATTTGCAGGAAAAAACCTTCCAACACCAGAACACAAACTGATTGCATCAATCAGAGCCCTCCGGACAGCATCTAGAAAGCAACAGGAACCCACCACAGCCATTTCTAGAGGCTGCTGTCCACATGGACTCCTTTTCCAAACTTCTTCCAGCACAAGATGATTAAAAGCAGACTCACCTCCTCCAGCTTCACTGAGCAGAGAAGCAGTCTGAGCATGCAGAAGAGCAGGGGAAGACCCTTCCCTGGTGCAATATGCCCAACCTCTGCCGTGCTGCAACTGTGCACTGCCCCCTCTACGATATTCCTTGATTCTTTGAAACCTGCTTGACCACACCAGTGCAGTAGCAGTTTAACAGTTTGCAAGCTCAGAGTAAGGACCTCTGCCGGTGTACCCATTTCCCAGGAAATCAATGTATTTACAGCCCCAATTTAAGCTGCTATAAGCACTATCACTAAAAACGTATTTGCATTATTATCATAGCCCCGTGCAGTTAATTGCTATACAAATATTTGTGTTGCCCAAATTTGTCACAAGGCTGCTGCTGCCTCCGGGTGAAGTTACTCAAAACCTGATGTGTTTTCCCAAGACTGGAAATCTTAAAGGGGATGCCTCTCTTTTGCTCAGAGAAGCACTGTGCCCTGATCCAAAATCCCTTTCCATTGAAGTGGATCCAGAGCAACAAGGGACCTTCAGAGGATGCTTCAGAGGAAAAGCATGTTGGGGTAAGATGAAATCCAGACTTCCCAGGCTATATTTTTGGACTAAGAAGCCAGGCTTCATTTACCTTTCCTCTTATCAGCTTATTGTGATTTATTTAGATTTATCACCAGTCTTTCCTGCTTCCCTCTCTCTCTCCTTTCTGTTTTAATTAGGCCATTGAGGCCTTTTTTTCAAAAACCGTCTGGATCCCAACAGAAGCTTTTAAGTCTCAGACATCAAATGGCAGGCAGTTTACTATAGTTAATTATGGTAATTTTTGCTTAGTAGTAGCTTCCCTCTGAAGAGCCAAAACTACTTAGAAAAAGCCCCAGCCTCAGGCATGAATTTCTAAGAACATATTTTTTGTCATTTATTATTTTACAAAGTTAAGTAGCAGCAGAAAGTTAAAACCCAGAGGGGAAAAAAGAGCTGACAAAAAGAATAAGCTTTTGGGGTCTATACACCATCACATGATACACAACAGACAATGTTTGCCTTTTACAGGCATCAGGCACCACTGTGCTGAGCTGTGGTACAGGGTCTGGGTCTCCCCAGTTCCCCATCACAGCTGTGCTCTGCTAGAAAGGTCGCTCTGAACTGCATAGAAGGACAGACAGCCCTTTGGAAAGCCCTAGAGCACAGAAGGCACAAAGGTATCCTGAAATTTCCCACAAACAGTGTGAGCATGGGAAACAGGTGGGTTGTCATGTATGGAGTGCAGGTACCTGACTGCCCCACAGGGATGCTGGAACCTTTGGATGCAAAGTGCTATGTTATCCACTGCATTCAGCCCCTGCTGCACACAGCCAGGACCATCCCATGCAGCTAGAGACCAGCAGAGTCACAGAAATAACAGAAAACCATTCCCAAACCCTTCTACAGGGAGATTTCATGCAGCAAAAGGGCTTTCAAAATGCCATGACTAAAGCAGACCCTGCCTCTTAGCAAGGATTAAGCCTGTGGGTGAAACTATGTTGCATGTTAAAAATTAATGTAACCACGCCACTCACAAAAACGATCCGCTACAAAGAGAATGGAGTTGACTTATGCGGGGAGGCAAGGTTCTTGCACAAGGAAAAGCGACATATGTCCCCTCCCAAACTAGCAAGCCAAACAGTGAGGAGTTAAGAGCTACTTTCCCAGTGTCTTGACACACCATCACCTTGCTGCCTTCAGACTACTCAGCCTTGCATGAGCTAAGTATCTTGCTTTCTACCCCCTTTTTTCTGTTTCAAATCAAGAATATTAACCTCTGTTTTCCAGGATTTCCTTCTAGGTTCCCATAGAAAAAAATAAATCCTTTTGAACAGAAGTTCACCACTTGGAGCGGAAAACAGAATGAAAACCAACATTTTGCCTTTGATTTCTATGGCTACGGAGCCTGCTCAGATAATCTGGGCCTTTAATATACAGATTCTTTCTTTTATGAAGGGCCTGAAAAGGTGGTGTTTTTATCATCTACTGAAACATGTAAACTTCAGGTCTGCCTTGCTACTGCAGAGTTTGTTTCATCTTCAGGCTCCTCTTTAGGAAATTTAGCATTTCATCTGGGAATCTAGAAACCACTTGAAGCAGTTGGAGTCAAACTTTCAAATATTTATATTTCATGGCTTCAGAGGTAGGCACAAGAATGTAAAATACAAATTCAGAACTTCCTGCGTAACCCATCCCAGAAATGGAGGAAAGAAGGGGGGGAAATATATGTGTATTTCTAATTTCACCGAACATAAGTATCTAAGCAATCACTATGGTCCTTTCCGGAAGTTCTCATTCTGTGGATGCTGCCAGCTGTTTGTTTGCCAAGTGGTTTGAACAGCTTAATCATTGTTTAGTGTAAAAGAAAGTAATTGAGTTTTGAAGTTACACTGAGACATTGCACAGCACTGAGAAAATTGCTCATATTTCCAAGAACATCTTTTAAAACAGTTTGTCTTTTTCGGCAAAGTAGATCTGGGTCTCTGCCTACTTACAGACAAGTAAATTCTGGCTCTCATCAAGTTTCTTTCTATGCAAATGTGACTAGGTTTCAGCTCAAATATAGCTGGTGCTTTAGGCCAAATATAATGTACAAGAAACTTAGATGACCCTCAAGGTCCCTTCCAGCTCTATTCTGTACAATTCTGGAATAAACACTGGGCTTGTTTGTCCTCTCTCCTCACTCTCCTTGAATGCTACAGTCAATCTAGAGAGCCACCAAGTAATGGACAAGAATTTCTCATTGGGACTCACAGCTCCATCCAAGCCTTTCAGTGTCCATGTGGCTCCAGACCCTCCAGCCACACCTGGCCCTGTGCACCACTTCAGTGCTCATGCCAGGCATTAGAAACTATGGGACAACGGACAGGCTGGTGTGCTCTGTGGATTTGTGGCACTAAAGAGAAAAGGAGCAGTGAAAAAGATGCCAGTTGGCAGCGATAAAGCTGAAGAGTTCCATTTCCTAAGCCACACAACTCCATTGCCTGAGCTGAGACCTTTTCTTTCAGCAGTTATGGGCTATGCCATTTCCATCCTGTGAAAATTAGGGAGATCAGTCAGCCCTTTCAAGAAAACATAAGGAAAACTCCTGGAACAGTGTCAGTGATAGGATCAGCTGAGGTAGAGGGAAAACAACCATTTCTCCATGCCAGACTGCAAAACCCATCTAACTCCCAGGAGCAGTGCCCAAGGATCATTTATTTGTGACCCCTTATGCACAGAGCCTGTCTCCTGTCATACTCCTTTACAACAGAATTTTGAAGTCTCCAGCCCCCCTCTATATCTCCCTTCCCCCCCAAAAAACCCCCCAAAAACCCCATATCTCACAGGTAAGTACAATGATCAAAACTGCAAAAAAAGACTCGCCTTCAGTGCATTAGCCATGCAGTGGACGTAGGGTTACAACAAGGGAATGGTTGGAAAAGCTCAGCCTAAAAGCTGCCCTTGGAGAAACCAGCAGGGCTCAGCAGTCCAGATATACTCACTTCTGTAGGTCCATATACATGTTGAGAGTAATTCCTGCAGTACCACTTCTCACATCACACTTCAAATCTTCCACTTCAGAACTAGAAAATTATAGGACATAAAAAACCCCCACGTATATAATCACTTAAATAATGCTTTTTACATAGAATAGCTCAAAGACAGTTATAAAAAGGTCCAAGCCTGTGCTGATAGTAGTGGATAAATCTGAAAGCACTGAAATCCTTATTCTGTGAGGTCAGAGATCTCACTGGGAATTTCAGTTCCCTTTCCCAGTTTTTGTTTACCAAATTTCACAGTGTGTGGTCACGAGCAGCTGATGTAACATCCAGTTGAAACTTTCACCCTCTTCACAACTTGCCCCACTGCCACATGTGGCTTTAATAACTAAAAGTCAAAAGATGACACAAGTGGGCAGTTGCTTTCTGGGTTGCCTTCAAAAATCCCTCCTCTCTCATTAACCAGGCCCATCCTTCGTGCCACCACCAACCAGGGCAAAAATAGTACATTAAAGAGAAGCAGAGCATGACTTTCTTCTCACTGATTAGTCCAAACTAAAAGGAGCCTCATCTCTCTCACAGCTGAGACAAAATGCACAGGAGGTTAAGGCAAGACTTCCCTTTCTTTATCCTTTCAGTAATGCCATTACATTCTTTTTGGCCAAAACTTATACTTTGCGGCCAGAGAAAAGGCTTTTCATGTCTCCCAGCTCATAACACCCATTGGTGCTGGGGATATAAAAACAGAAGGAAAATCAGTGTACTGGTGAAATCAGTGCCTTGGCTGGGTGTGTTTGCCTGTCCCCTCATTGCACAGTTCTGCAAGGCCTCGGCAATGGGCACCCAAAAGTTCCTGGGCACTGAAGTCATTTGTCCAAAGAGGAAGGGAGAGCCCTTTTCTTCTGAAAAAAGAAAAACTGAACAAACATTCCCCCACACTACAAAAAAAATAAAATTAAAAAACAAAAATTAAAAAAACCCCCACACAAACCAAACAAAAAAAAACAAACAAAACCCAAACAACAACAACAATAAACTCCAAAACAAAAAACATAAAGAAAACCAAAAAAAACCAAACCAACCAATCAAGCAAAAAAAAGAGCAAGGAAAGACAAAGGGGTTTAAACGCAGGCAAAAGGGTTTAAATGCATGGAAAAATGAACCACATACTTCATTCCTTCCTGTTCAGGATCTGCTCAATCCAATCCTTCAGATCCCCTGCACAGGTGTACAAAGGAGTCCCCTGTTCCTCTGTCCAACAACAGTCAAAATCTTGCCCAAAGATCGGCCTCAGCGCAACACCCGTGGACCAGCCAGCAGCTAACACCGTCAGACAAGTCTGTGAGGGGAAACTCTATTCACTTGCCAAAAACAGTGAGGTACAGCCACCAATTTCACTGTCTGTTTCAGTATGTCTGCATTTTCATCAGCCGCCTTAGCTCTGTTTGGGGTCAGGCTGCCCCCACCCCACATATCGGAAATAGTGTTTTATTGCCAGACCTGAATGATTCCTGTTCATAGAGCAACCTGAGGAGAGTTTGGTCAATTAAGAGCTCTTACCTGGTGCCGTGCTCTCCTTTAGCTTGTTAAGAACTTGAGTTCAAAAGAGTTTCCAGCTGCCAAGGAATCAATTACAGTGGTTATAGGAGATACAGAGCAGAAAGATGCGGGCAGACACACTGATTAAAAAGGTTGCCATTCTGTGGCTGTGTTTCCACTTCCCAGCTCTCCTGCCTGTGCAATACTGCCAGAGGAGGGGTCTCTGCAGTTTTCCTTAGTCCAATTCATAGAAAAACAGCCTGAGGAGTTTCAGGCCCATTTGTGGCTGCATTTGCTCAAACTGGTAGACATTCCATGCAGCAGATCAGAAAAATCTCAGGTGAACCCTTCCATCAGGGCTGGGACAGTCACATTCCTAAGAAAGGCAGACAATGGGGTGGGAAGCATCTGCCATTCAGACTAGTAAAGGAAGCTTTAAAAAAAAGCATTTCCCTACCAAAACAACACTTTAAACTCTCAAATTGTGTTGAAAATAGTGACTTAGGCCCTCCTCAGGTTACCAGCTGCAGTGAAACCCATTCTCTCTCCACTGCCTGTGGCTGTGACACCAAGGCTCCCCATAGCCACATCCCCATGCAGACCGATGTCAGCAACGTGCACTCCCCACCTCCACCACCAGCACAGCAACTACCAGCCAAGGACCCCTCTTCTGCCACCTGGTACCATAACCCAGCTTCTGATGACAACCTGGGGCCCAAGCAGGGCATAGAGCATGGCATCAATATGGGCTTTCCTTTGGGAGTGCTGGGTCTGTGCTATCTACTACCCCTCGAGGCAAGCAGAGCAGCCAGTCCCTCTGCCGGCTCCCCTCTACGCTGTCTGAAGGGATCTCCCCTCTCGTACTTGGTTGCACCAAGTCTGGTGCAAGAGCAAACCAACATCAATCAAATCACCTGAATATCCCCTGTCTCCTCCAATGAGCTGTCAAAGGATGTTGATAATATCTCACAAAGTTGCAGTGAGGCTTAATTACTTTAATGCACTTGGAGATGTCTAGATATTTGTTGCATGCACACACGTAGGCAAAACATATGCAATTCTGTGAGTGCCAGCCCTTGATTGAGTACATCAAGAGGTCTCTAGCAAGAGGCAGGCGGTTAGCAAGTAGGAAAGTACCAAAAGTACCTGAGGACAGATGGCAAAGCCTCCCCAACCTCACAGGTACCTGTCCTGTATTTGTGAAGTACCCTGCCAATCTGGTTAGAGAGACTCCCTGCCCACCTGACTGCCAGGCCTCCAAGCAAGAGCTGACTGTACCAATGCAGAAAGATGATGCTCCTGCATAAACAAAACTAACCAATTATGTTGTGCAACAACTTATTCATTTTGATGTGCATATCTAAATAATTATTGCAGGTGTACGCAAAACAGGCTCTAGCTTAATAGGCTCCCTATTTAGTTTGGTTTTGGCCAGAATGATTGTCTGTGAAGAAAAATCAGAAAGCTTTAGGCTGTTGTTATTGTTAAAAAGAACCGTTTGTGGGGAGAAAGAAATTTGAAGTGGGAAAAAGAAGTCTCATTTGAATAACAAAACAATTTGTGTTGATTTTGTTGTTGTTTGTGAGCTATTTAAGCCCAGGGGTGTGTAGAAAAGGGAAAATAAGAAGAATTTACTGACAAACATGTTTTAAACAGATAGCATCAATGATAAAAATGCCATTTGGAGTATGAGCAATGAGTAGTACATCATACAATTTCCAGGAAAGAAATTAGAGAGAACTTAATAAGACATGAAAATATTGTAAAAAGGGGTACATATCCTTTACAATAAATACAAATAACATTACACCCCCCTTTGAGCTCTTAAATATTTTAATTTATCCAGCAAAACTCTCCATCATCACTGTTAGAAAGATTTGGAAAACAAGATGGCATTTAGCTTCCTCCCTACAAGTCATGGGGAGCAGTTTCCAGTATAGAGCTGGAAGCACGAGACACCCCTCTGACCCCATCAAAACCCATCTTCTCCTGCTCTGCTTAGTTTGCAGAGGGTGGGAGCTGTGCCAAAGACCCAGTCCCCACTCTGTCTGGCTCTGCAGCCCACAAACAAAAGGAGGAAGAGGCCACAAGCAGACAGGTTGGAGAAGCACACAAAAAAAAGCAGGTAGCGGGGACCAGCAGTGCTCACAGCACCATCACTGCCCTCACACCATGCTGCCTTGCAGAGCAGAGACATCTGTGGGTAGGATATTGGTACTATAACAAATATATCTGAGAATAAATAAGGCTCAGGAACTGTTCACACAGATGAGTTTTCAGCACCGCCATGAATCTGTTTCTTAAAATGTGCCTTGGTTCCTCTCTTCAACCTCTGCTTTTTGCTTCACTTCTAAGAGTTCACTAAAGTCACTTCTTCTCATTGCACGTAAAACAGCTTTGCCACAGCTCTGTTTTCATCTTTTGGCTACATATAAAACATTCATAGTTTAACAGCCAACATTCATAGTAGGCAGCAAGCTGAGCACCCAAAGGTCACAAGTAGCACTCCTGAGCAACTCCTGTGTTAAAGTTGTTTCTCATACCCAAGCAAGGAAGAGAGCTGCATCACGTCCATCACTCGTACTTGCAGCCAGCCATGGAAGTCAACAGTGAAAAAGAACAAGGCCAAAAAGCCACAGGTGTTGTGGTATTTACATGGAAACGTATATGCACAGAGACCTTTGGATTTCAAAAGTTCGTCACAGTTTTAGAAAAATTAAGTGTCCCTTTTATACTCTGAGGAGTTAGTCACTCGTGCTTTTGTGTTTTGAGGGTTTCCTGGGGGTTTATTTTTTTAAAACTAATAAAACCAAAACTTATTGTAGACATTTCATAGGATATGTTCGCAACATTTAAATTACAAAGACCTATCACTTTTGACAGGCACATTCAACATGTTTTGATATAAAAATTAGGAAAAAAAAAAGATTATGCTTTCTACAGAAAAGGAAAAACACATTTCAAATAACTGCTTCACAAGTGGTGACTTGTTATAAATGGATCAGTGCTTTCTTCCAAAGAAATACCCAAAGATATTCCTAATTAGCAGTAAGCTAATTACCACAAAGCCTCCCGTGTTCAGCAGTGACATGCTAAATCACCCCCGCTTGCAATTTCTAGAGCTTTACAAAAGCCAGAAGTGGGAAGAAGGAGCAGTGAGAGGAGTCACCGCCTGCTCTCTTGGGAACAAGCTGCAACTCCCACTCCTGCCAAGCAGGAAGTCCTGGTGGGACCCTTGCACCCTCACTCCCTTCCCAGCCTTCCCTCCAGGCCAGCTCCATCCCTTCATCCTCATTGTCTGTGCCCATCACTGCTCTTTTCTCTCACTTTTCTGACATTGTTTCCACTGTCTTAGTTTGATTTGCTGTGAGCCTGGGTATTCCCAAAAGCACAAAGTAGTCAAAGCCTTCCTGTAAAAGCTTTTCCAGCCTGCCCATCAGTGAGCACAAGATCCCCACTATGAGACAAGGGCATTGCTTCTTGCACACAGATAGGTGTTTCAGCCAGGGGAGAAGGAGAAACAGAGCATTTAGTGTGCAATATTTTAAAGTTGTTTTGTTTGGGGTTTTCTTTTTCCCTAAAGACTGACGGAAGTTCCCAAACAAAAATAAAGCCATTTTCTTTCCATTTTCAAAAGCTGAGGTATTTCAGGATATCAATCCTCATCCTAATCTCCGGAACTTGGAAGAAAGAAAATGTGTTGATGAAAAAACAGGAAATGAACCTGAAAAAAAATTGGAAAATTAAAAATGCTTGAATTTCAACATCTGCAATGCAATTTTGTTATTTAAATAGAAACAAACTGGGTTTGGCTTTGTTAAAAAACAGCAGAAAATTTTGGCAGAGATGTGAGCTGCATCAAGGCAGTTTCTCTTCTCTTCTCCAGCTCAGGTTCAGCATTTCTCCTTGCCTTCATTGGCTCTTGAGTTGCTCAGCTCAAGGGCATGCAGATGATGCAGCTGGCTGTAGAGAGGTTTCCCATCTCATAACTACTCCCAAATGTGAAGAGGGATTATCAGGAGGTTCCCCAAATCAGAGATTTTCTGGGGAACCCCAGATTCTCCAAATCATCAGCATGTGATAATAACAGTGGCACTGGAGGGACTTTCCCCCTTGGGGAGCAGATGCCTCCCTCGAGCTGGTCCAGCCCCAGTCCTATGGACCTTGAGCATCCCAAGCTCCCTGCTCCTCACAGCCATCTCTGGACAGCTCTGGGCTTGGAGCCTTGGCCTGGCTGCAGTGCTTGGGGCTGTTGTAGAGGTGGGAACTGCAGAGTGAGCTGCCCTGGAGGCTGATTCAGAGAAATTGCTTAATTTAGCTTCTCTGAATCACTGTGAAGAGGAGACGTCTGCTCTTTGACAACAAAAGGAACTGGAAAGATTAGCAGAAAGTTTTCCTCTGTGAATCCTCATCCCCAGTGTCTCACAAAATCTGCTTCAGGGCTTAATCCACATGGCCCAAATTTTAAACTGTCGCCGCAAGCATTATCAAGCAAAGAAAACAAAACAAAAATAGCTGAGGCAGAGCAGAGAGTAGCAAGAACCACTTTTGTTTGTGTTACACACCGTTTGAGTTAAAACATCATTAAAGGCAGCCCCCAAAAGCTGCCTTCGTTCCCTGCCTGGGGACCAGGGGCAGGGGGAGCCCAGGGCTGCATATGAGGCTCAGGGACAAGCTCGGCAGCTGCCTGGACAAGTAACAGTGCCAAGACTTCCAGAGACAGCTAGTGACCCAACAGCCTGCCAGTCAGCCCAGAACCCCCTCAAAAACCCACAGAAAGTCATGGCTCATTTGCCTTGCTGCTTTATATAGAGGATCCTGAGAAATTATTAAATCACAGAGAGAAATTTAGAGGGGAGAAAAGGTCCCCAGACTCCAACGCTCAGGTCAGCCTCTCACATTGAGAACATCTCTTTGTCAAAAGGAAAAAACTTGGTGAGAGCATTAATGGCTGAGACACAGACTCAGGAGAGCTCTCTGTGTTTCCATTTTATGTCCTGGAAATTTGCTAGGGGGTTTCTCTCGGGCTGATAAACTTCAAAAATAGGGTTTGCATGCTCACACTGTCTGTGGGTCAGTCTGTCTGCACCCAGCTTTGCTTGTATTGTCCTCCACAATTTTTTAAGCTTGGTAATTTTGAAAAAAAGTGGTGAAGGAAATCTGCTCTCTGCCCTCACCAGCTTGTGCTCAGCTATGACAGACACATCCAGAGGGAAAGGGCTCCTTGGTGATGGGCAGGTCGGTCCGCCCAAGGCCTCTGCATTTCTGTGGACCAAGAGACTGCCACCGGGCTGCTCAGGGCTGGTGTGGGGAACACGGCCTCCATCCTCTGCCCAGGGGAATGAACAAGGAGAAATATGGGTGCTACTGTCAGTGCTCTGCAGGGAGTCAGAATTCTCCATCCGAAACAGCATTTATCAACTCATAGAACCAAGCAGTGGACTGGGGCTCTGCTGCGCAATGAAAGCACAAGGTAGACTCTGACACCACATCATCCCCAACAGGGTTAGTCGGGGTTGTATTGATCTGAGATTCATTTGTAGGGTCTCATCCACAGCTTCAAACCCAAGCCCAGGAATTAATGTAAAACTCAGTCTCTGGGAGCCCCCTACATGCCTTGTGCCTCTGCAGTCTTCATTGTGCCACACTGAGACATGATGGGCAGCTGTTGCCATCACAAAAATGCCACTGAACTAAACTAAACCAACTCCATTTAGAAGCTGTGCCACAGCCTCCACCTCTTTACCTGAAACAATCCTGTCCCTCAAATCCCCTTGTTTTCACCAACTTTACTTCTGGCAAATGATTGGAAATTTAAAGCAATCTGAAAAAGTGAATGTTTTGCAGATCAGACACTGCTCGTCACAGAGTGTTACAGCTCCTAAATTATTAATAGTAAAAAATGAGGTGTCCCAGAGCTGCTCATTTCTGGATGAGGGAGAGTAGGAGGGGGGTAAGAAGAAAGCATTGTGCTATTACAGGTTATTTTTATCCAATGTTTCTATGCTTCTGTCATTAGCTAATTGATGACACAGCCTGTTTAATATTATGTCTGCCTTTGGTATTTATAGCTCACCAATTACTGTAGTATCTAGGTGCTACTAACAAGCTGCTCTCAGATGAATTTGGATGCTCATGGCCAGATTCTTTGGAGCAAGGAACTGCAATTCCTTTGAAGTCAGAAGTTTCATACTAGCCAAGGATTTATTGTCTAGCCCACTTAATCATGTGTGGTGATGCTGCATCCCAGTTCATCCAGTACTGGGATGCAGCAACAGAAGCAACAAGGCACCATATCACATTGTGCAACAGTGCCTGCCCCCAGACAACTCCAACATTTCTCCTGCACTTGTCACCTGTGATGTCTGAGAGCCAGTTTTGCAGTGGGACACCTCTGAGTGTCATTTCCTCAAGCAGGACCTGGAGCACTCAAACCAAACTTTTAGATGTTTGGTCCAAGCACCAATTCCCTGAGAGAGGGAGAGAAGAGGAGATGTCCAGTCAAATACTTCCCCAATACCAATGAGATCTTTGTAGCTGAATTCACAGCACTGAGCCATAGTGTCATAAGTTGTATGAGGTCTTGCACTGATGGCAGATGGCACCGACCTTTGGGCAGTGCTGCTCAGAGAGAGATGCAGTATTACCCACATGCAGAGCAAACATCTGAATGTCAAAACTGCTCTCAGCTCTGACAGACAGACACCAGACATCTCAGTTTGAACTTTGCCCAGAACCTCTCGTTCCTACAGCACACTACCAGGAAAAAAATGTCTCAGACATATTAATTTATTTTTCCACCACCTACCCTGCTTCAGCTTCAATCTGACAAAGACACATGCACAGTCCCAAGGACACTGTGTTCACAAAGAGCTTGCTGTTCGAGGTGCAGGTCCCTTGGGCTGTGAACCATCAGGTCTTGATGGTCTGTGGGACTCAACAGAACTCAGCACAAGGATGTAGTGATTCAAGACCCACCAGAAACAGGCCTCAGACAAGAGCTGTCTGCTTTGAAGTGCTACAGGTGGCATTTACAGGAGAGGTTACCTACAGTAAAATGGCAATTTTCTGTAATTGTAAACAACACTGGTGGCCGTGTATTTCAGTCCTGCCTTTACCGAGTAAATCTGAGAAATAATGGAACCTGAGGAGAACATTTGAACTTTTATTGTACGGGGTAAAAGCTCTGTAACATTAACAAATCAAAAAACATTACTTCCCGAATAGCAAAATACCAGACCATTTACATTAGCCATGCTCAGATTCCTGCTGCGATTGGTGTGTAATTGTCCATCAGCAAAGAACAATCTCTCAAAATTAGTACTTGTCACAGAGCCCCAGACTGCCTAGAGCTGCACTTAACGGGGCTTATAGCTGAAATGCACAGAAATCTGCTTTTAACCTCAAACAAAAGAACAGCCTTTCCGGTGGCATTCTCTCTGCTGCTGCCTCCTGCCTCCTTTTTATCCCTCCTTCATGAGGGAATCTAGTTTGTCCTTAAAAAGCATCTTTGTTTTACAGAAACTGGCATGTTGCGATGCAGCTGCATGTGACCCACTGATGGCTGCTCCCACAAGACCCATGGGGACGTGAGGACCTGGTGTATCCCAGTGCAGCATTACATTATATTACAGTACTACAGACACTGTGCAGAAGAGGCAAGTCGTGAGACAAGACTGAGGCTCAATGACATCAGAGGGGGACACTCCCTTCCCACCACCAAGCCAGTTCCTAAGGCACCCAGCATTATAGTGGTAGGTCTGGCCAAAACATCCTCCATCAGAAGCAAGCACCCCAGCACCAGAGCGCTATTATCTGCCCCTACTCTATTCCTTCTCACCGACTTCTCACCAGAAATTTTGTCATGGAGCTGAGAGCACCTCACCATTGCAAGTTTTGTTAAAATAAGCACATGTATTTGAGGAGTTTCATTTTCAACAAGCTGGCATTTTCTGCCAAAATGCATTTAGTTAGAAAACTCCCAGCCAGCTGTGACAGCATTCAAAGTTTCTATGAAATTTCTTTTTCATTCATAAAGACTGTCTGTATTTTTAAGTTAGAAAGTGATGGAGGAAAGTTTATATGCCTCCAGCGTTGCATTCTTTAGTGACAACTCCACAACAGGAAAAACAATCGCCATAATTTTAAAAGGGAAGAGGAAGGCTGCAGAAACATCAATGGAGAAGATTAGGTGGACTGGGGAAAAAAACAGTGCAATTAGCTCCTGTCTGCACTCAGATGCTTCCAGCGGGATCATCTGGCTAAGCCAGTGATGAAGCAACACAGTCAGTCTGGTTGGAGAAAGCAGCTTTGTCATTCTTCCTACTCCAGCACAGAGCAAGTGGCAGCCTCCTCTCCAAAAATTTTCCCACCTCTGAGAGTTGCTCTGTTTCACACTCTGTTTTCCCTGTCTCGTATTTCCCTTTAAGCTTCCTCGGTCTCCATGAGCACACAGGCATCTGAGGGGCTGTTCAGAAGCTCATAAGGCTCCCACAAGTATCCGAAATAAACTAATCTATAGCAATTAGATGGAGGTATTTTGCTGCCTTCAGTCAGTTGCAGAGGGAGGTAGAGGAGGGGTTCTGCTTTCTCTCTGTGTTAAAATTACAGAAACAGCAGTTATCAACACTGGCATTGGCACAACAGATCAAACCAGGGGTTCAAATGCCTGAATAACCTCTACCCAGACAGACACATTAGAGGGAGGAAATCAAAAAGCACAGTCCCAGAGAAGTTATGAAATCATTTGCTTTAGCAGCTCAGTCTTAATCTGCCAACAGCTCCCCTACAAGGCATATAAAAATAAAGCTAGAAGAAGATGGGAGCCCTCTGGGAGTGTGATCTTCTCCCAGCAGGGCAAAGGAGGTCACAGTGCACTTAGAGCTGAACACAGTGCAAGGAGCTCAGAGCACACCCACTGCACTACCTGGCAATGGGGAACAGCTTCTGAACCAGACAGCAAAGGGAAGAGCAGCTGCTGCACAGAGGGCAGCTCTTTTTCTTCCCAACACCCAGCCTTCCTCAGCCATTCCTCCCCTGCCATAATTGCAGCACTCAGGCTCGCCGTGATGACTCCTGTCACATCTTTAACACCAAAAGGAGCACCACAGGCTCTGACCCTGCTGGAGCAGAGGGATCAGCATCTGCCTTGAGTCTGGAGAAATGCAGATCTGCCACAGCACCGGTCCTCTCTGCTTGTGCATTGTGTCACCAGAGGGAAAAAAAAAACTGGAGCATTTGGGGACAGCAGAAGTTATGCCTGTCTGTCTCTCACTACTGCTGCAGCCTTGGGTTTCAGGGTGCTCCTGCAACCCTCCATGAGCCACTCTCCTGGATGTGCCACCTCCACAGAAATGATGGCAAGGGACTGAGCATCTCCTGTGTTTCAACCTTTTTGCCATTTTGGGCAAAGAAGAACCAGGTCTGCAGTGACCAATTCACCCAATGTGTGCACAGCATCTTCAAGACAAAGCATGATCTTCCTGGCCTCAGGGCACTTTGTTTAGAAAGCACTACCCATCACCTATATCTAAATCCTGCTTCCAGGCAGACATACAGGGCAGGACATAAAAAAGAACAGTCCATCTGTACCAAATCTGGTGAGGATAAAAGAACAGAACAATCACTACAGGTTTTACTTCAGTCTTATAGGGGTTAAATAATCCCCCTGAGCTAAATCACCAGTTTGGAAGAACTGAACAGTGATGTGCTGACACACCTTGGCACTGTTAGGGGATGGAGAAGAGCTGCCCCACAGGCTGCACAAGGCTGCTCCTCACCTTTTGTCCCAGCTCCTGCAGTTGGGTTGTCTCAGGCAGGACACTGGGCTGGATGTCCACCCCGACACACTTATTCCCTTTTCTTTGGCCGGCACCCTTCTACTCTGGAGTTTACACCAGTGCAAGTCAGCAGAGGTGAGCTGACAGCAGCACTGAGCATCCTGCCCTGCCTGCAGTTCCCTTTTTGCACAGCCCAGACAACCCAATACAGCAACTGGAACATGAGCTAGATAAATGGCCAAGCTATTTCTCAGGATTAATCATCCTTAGATGTGTTGCATGAGACTGCCACAGCCTCCACGGTTGGTGAGCTATTTGCTGTCTCAACTCATTGGGAGTCAGGAAAATGAAGCAGCTCTGTGAGGCATCCCATTACTTAAACAGTTTGTACTGAACCTGAAGTACCTCACAGGGATACAGCCAAGGATTTGTCCTTCTGTTTTAACAGTCCTGCCCCTTATCATAGTGTAAGAGTCTGAAACATTACAACAACAAAAAAAATCCTCTACAAAGACAGGAAAGTATCCATTGCTGCCCTATGCAAATTCACTGTTTCCAGTGGAGAAGCCCTGAATACATAAAAAAAATTTAATTGTGACCTTTGGCTATAAAACAGATTTTGTCCAGGGTTACGTCAGCAGCATGTCCTATTCATTGCACAGATCTTCAGTTCAGGGGATGTTTAGGGTTGAGGCAGAGGAAGAGTACGTTAACTCTGCTAAATTCATCACACTACAGAAGCTGAAGGAGACAGGACTGAGGCAGACAAAGCTTGAAGGATATTCAGTGCAGTGCCTGAATGTCCATCTTGGTTATGGGAGGGGAGAGCCAGCAAAGCTGCAGGATTACAGTGCTTGGCAGTGGTGAGCCCCTTCCCTGCACTGGGGCTCTCTGGGGGTGCCAGAGAAGCAGGATACTGAAGATGCTGAGCTGAGTGCAGTCACTCAAATCTTTCCAATCTACCTCAGTGCAGTTTGGCCCACTCCAAGCTGCTGAGCTTGGGAGGTCAGAGCAGGCCAGAGAGGAGCCTGCACTTCTGATTTCCAGACCAAAAAGGTTTGATGCAAACTACAAAAAAACAAATCACCACCACATCCATCACCCAGTCTGCATTTCATCAACCAGAAGGGAAGAAAAAAGTAATAAAATAAACTTCAACTTCAGAAAGGCTTCCAGAGACCTCATAAAAAACTACTTCACTAGGGACCAAATGACAGAGCACCGAGACCTCCCCTGTCCAGGGGTCACCCAACACAGTGAAACTGTTCAGAGTTAGTGCACAGACAGCTCCCAGGAGAGTTAGGACAACCCCACCCTGCAAGGGGCAGTGACGTTCACCCCTTACAGCAGCACTACCTGACCTTCTCCACCATCTCTCCTGTCAGACTGTAAAGTCACAAAGCAGCCTTCCTGCTTGCTTAAGTACATCTTCAGCCTGCCTCTTTCCCTTCTGCTCCTCCCTGCTCTCCTACCCCCTACCCTCTCCTACTCCACCTCACACCATCTCTTTATCTCTCCTCCCCTCCCCTAGAACCTGTTTTTGTGGCAGCTTCCACACAACATATTTTGGCGTACATTAATGACAGAAGAGCCAGAAAGCAAAGGTGTGAATCCTGCTTCAAAAGGAAGAAATAAAACCAGTCTTCCTGTCTGCAGTGAGAGGAGTGCACAAAGCCACTGACAGCAAAGCTTCCCCAACAACCAACATTGCATGAGAGCATAAAAAATATATTATTGGTTAAAATCTGTGTTTATTTTTAGCACAATGATAACTGCTGCCAGCCACATTTATCTCCCCACAAATCAGCTGTTAATGATGATGGAGCAGCTCAGCCCACTAAAAAATTCGCTAGGGTGGTGGCTGCACGGGCAGCAGCACAGCAACAGAAGGCAATGGAGGAGGAGGTGGGGGACCAAGCCCAGGGCCCCTCTGTACATGTGTAGTTGGTCCTTCAGCTCTGGTTCCTGCCACAGGCCCTGGCATTCTATTGCTGCTCCTCCATGCACCCACAGCTCTGCCCTTTCTCTCTTTTCCCCTAAATCTTCCACATCTGGATCTGAGTTAAACCCTTATAGCCACCCACACAGCCCATCATTGAGACAGCATCCAAATACTTTTGATCCAAGTCAAGACTGGAAGTTCACAACCCCTCCAGGGTGATGTAGTTACCACTGTACCCCATATACATCAGGAAATCTTGGCAGCAGACAATACAAGCCCTCCTGTCTTTTAAATATGTGCTGTGCGTACACTACCCATACGTCCATCATAAACACAATTATCTTCTAAGTATTTATGTCATTTGCTGTAGTCCTCCACAATAAATCAGACTGCAGTATCAACATCAAATCATAAGGGAAGATCATTTTATATAGTAAAGCAGTGCTTTAAAATTGCTTATGACTGTTGTATTAAAAAAAAAACAAACAACCCTATTCATCGTTCCAAAACAGTAACGACTTTGCCTTTAAAAATGAAGATATTAAACAAAAATTATGGCCCCAGAGGGGATAATTGCAAAAATGTAACAGAATAAAATAGAATTAAGAAGATGGCAAAATATACCTCCATCTTTGTAAATCAGAGCTTTCCCACTCTAAACACACAGCAGCACTGAGGAGCAGCATGCTGGCATAGCTGTGCTGTTTTCCCTGTGTTCTTAACACCACTTTTGGTTAAATTAAGAAAAGTGACATTCAGAACAAGTGTGTGCTGTCCCCCTGCCCAAGCAGCCAGGGAGGAGGAATCCTGTCAGTAATAACATGGTGCAGTCAATTCTCATCTGAGACTGATGTGGTTCTGGGTGTCTTGAAGTCCCCAGTTGCCACTGCTCACCCCCAGGCAAGAACCAGGGAAGTATGCACCCTAGAGCTAGGGAAGTGCCTACCCTGGCACAGCAGCTCTCACGTGAGACAGTTTAGGACTCTTACTAACGTTATTTCTCTAATAAAGAACGATGCTGTTTGCTTCAAGAGTAATTTCCCTGTTATTTCCCATCCCATAATATCTGGCTCTATGTAGGGCCACTCTTGAATGAACAATGCAGAGAGAATGCTCTACAAGATGATTAGTAATAAAGATAACTGGTGCAAAGAAGCAAACTTGTTCCTACCTGCAGAGGCCTCCAAAGCAGTGAATCTATCCCAAAATGACAAAGCAGATCCAGGAGGATGTTTCAGTACTCAAAGTCTCATCACCCACACAGCTCCTCTACAGGACCAGGGGCCTCCTGGCACAGAGAGGGAGCCAGGACACCTCAATTGAGGACTATGTGGGATGGAGGAATGTCATATCCACAGAAATCCTGTAAGTCAGAGCACTCACCAGAGCCTGGTGCTCTCAGAAAACAGCAATGGTCCTCTTCTCATCCAACTCAAAAACCACACCTGGACACTTCAGACTTTCTCATGGCCAGGGAAAGTCTGTCCTGGTGAAGTCATGGTGTCCCATGACCCTTTGTTCATTCTCTTCAGCACATGCTCTCCTGAACACCATTTCAAATCTTTGAGACTGTAAGGTCCTTGCAAGTCAGGCTGCCTCTTGGCTGAACATTTGGATGGTACCTCACATGTGGGATAAGACTTTGCAGCCCCAGCACAAAATAAAGATGCTCCACGCTGCACTAAACCTGCTGTATACCTCATTCTCCCTTCCTCTTCTCCCTCAAAGAGCCTCAATTAATTTTCCTGTGCAGAATATAGGTATTACACTCTCAGAATACACTATAAAAGAGAAACTCAGTTTTGTACTGGAAACACTCTTAGCCAATTCGTCAGGGACTGGCAGCCTGCACCAAATCTTTACTAATAGTCCAGTAAGACCTATTACAAGAAAAGCACAGTGGATTAAGCAGTGATGGGAAGATTCTGGCATTACATGAAACAGGGCTGCAGGCTCTGTGCTTGCAAGCATCGGCCCAGGACACTTGAGACATTTGTGTGATCCACCTGCCACCACCTGTCCCTATAACATCCCACTGCCAATGCTGCCATCAAATTCAGCTGCTGCACAGGTAAAGATGTAGCTCTCCCTACCTAACCGTGGCTTTGCCAAGTGCAGTAAGCTGAGGTATAAATCAGGAACAAATATACTGTACCAGGTGCCTGCTCACCCAGCAATGGCCATAGCCTCCAGTGAGCAAACATCAGCCCTCACCCACATGGTTGCAGGGGAGCTGCTCAGGTGTAATGGTGATGAGGGAGGGCATCTATCACACAGGCAGAACCCTCCCAACACCACCACAAGTAGCTCCGGAAAACAAGCAGTACAGCCAAAAGCACCCCAGCAGATCCCAGCTTACACCAAGGCAGAGCTAAGCCTGGCTCCACACTCCTGTTCAGAACCTGACCTCCTGACACACACATGGCTGGATCAACAGCAGGTATCAGGCTAGGTCAGAGGCACAGTCCTGCCTCCTCTCCAGCAGACCCAGAACACCAGTGAGCAAGCAAAACCCCTTACACAAACCCACGGCTGCTGAGCTGTAGAGGTGCAAAGAGGAGGGGTGAGGAGGGTGTTGTTACAGTAGCATTCAGAGGAAGAATTTGTGAAGTTCCCAGAAAGGAGACTTTGGAGATATGGGACAAAGAAAGATGTTAAGATCCTGCAAATGTTCCTTGTGTGTCTCCCAGGAGTCCCTGGTTTTGCATCTCAAATTATTCCAGCTCCTCATTAATCTTTCTCTATGCCCTGCTTACCAAGCAAGCAAAAATGTAATCCAATTGTCAAAAACTACCACATCTCACAGAGGAAATGCGTTTGCTCCTTCATGCTCATTCTCTGTGCCAGAAAGACTGACCACACCTTTCCTTCACATTCTGTATTTTAATTTACCCAGTTGGCACTATTTGGATGCGGAGGGTTGTTGCTTCTGCATAGCCTGGCTCCATGTGTTCCCTCCACCCTCTCAGCACATGGAAACACACTGGTCCTTAAGAACAGCTTCCCACCAAAACCACCTAGAAACTTCTCCCACATGGTACTCACCATCCAAGGCAATGGGCATGGCTTAGAGAACAACATCCTAAACTAACCAAGAAATAATTAAAAATCTTCAGAGCAACAAGGTTTGGCCCTGGGTTGGCACAAAACCGTGGAGCAAGATGTGACCAACATGCACTCCCCCCCCCACCTACAGATCTTATGGGACCAGGGCAGCTTCACATTCACTGCAGCGAGGCCCTTTCCCAATGCCCTCAGTTTGCAGAGCTCACTTGGCCCTCAAGGAAGTATCAGATAAAAGGCAAGGAGTAGCAGAGTTGCTAAAGCCAGTCATGAGACAGACAGCCCAAATTCCTCTGGCAGACACACTAGCTGGAAACAAGATGAGCACAGGGCTGAAGTCCTTTTGGAGGAGAGGTAGCTTCTGCCACCCATAAACCTGCAAGCAAAGCAGGAAACCAAGGAAGCTGGGGCCAAAGGGGTTTTGGCAACTGAATGGCAGAGTAAATTCAATTTAAAGGAGGGAGATAGCATAAAAGGGCCATAAATGCACCCCAGTGATTTATGCACAGCCCTGAGCTGTGGTTACAGTCCTGTGATCCAGACGGCTGCATTTATCACCACAGCACTCGCTAAACTCTGCTCCAGTTCTGGGAGCAGTTTCCCTGGAAAATGGCTCATGTTTCTAGGGTTGCCAGGTCTTTCACTTTTTGGTTTCTTCTGTCTCTCTACCTTTTTTTTTTTTTAATAAGCATTAAAATCTTCGAAGTCCTGATGTTTGCTCAGGCTCCCAACCCTTCTTACCTTCCATACTGCCCTTCTCTTCAAGGGGCTTTCAGTCTGTCCCACTCTAAAAATAATTCAAGAGAAATTACAGAGGAGTTGTACTCCATCTGTCTCTAAAAATGGTTTTTGTGCTCATATTATTCGCCAGTGACACTCCATCACCACAATTACCACTGCTATTTTATCTCTCTCTGTCTGTAATGCTGACGAGAGAGCAGCAAACAGTGCTGGTGTTTAAGCTGAATAAGTCACTTAAATACATTTATACCCTCAGATCACAACATACAGCATAAATCTAACCATCTATCATGCACCAACTTGATACAAATACTCACCATGATATCAGGCAAAGCAATCACAAGAAAAATGCAGGATGATTTGAGCTGCAGCTGCTTGGAAGTCTTTGACAAGGGTATTAGATGAAAAAAAATTGAAAAAAGCGATGAAGCATCTCACCTAGATGTGGCTTTTTCTGTGCTGATTCCACAGGGAAAGCAGTGACTTGAAAAACTTCTTGGTAGATTTGCAGCTATGCCTGTAATATCCTAATCCACCAAGGGATTGCCCAAGGCTCAGTGTTGGAAGTGGCTTCTTTTCATGAGCAAATCAAAGAGAAAAAATGCCCAGGGCCAGGATACTTTGTATGGGGAACCTGGCTGCAGGTTCTGCCTGCAAAGCTGCCGTCCCCAGCTCTGCTCCACTGCCCTGTCTGTGCACCAGGGCTGGGAGGCCTGTCTTCATCACTGCTCGACCAGAAGATGGGAGATAATTTGGATGATCCTTGGATCCTGCACACCTGAAACACTTCTCTGGGCGACTCTGCCATAGACTTGACTGGGAAGAAATGACCTTGTGCTTCCAGATGCCTGGCTGAGATGTGATACGATGTCTGAACAGGGTTGTTATGAAGTGTATTTTTCTTGTAGTCTTCATCTGGAATATGCCAGAGAAAGGTGAAATATTGTTACAGATCTCACCATGTCCGGAGTCAGATGTGCTCTATGAAATTCACCCTCTCCTGCGGCACCACTGAACCAGAGGACAGTGGTGTGGGCAAGTTTCCCAAGGGACAGATAAAGCTTGGCAGAGCTCAAGTGCTTTGTAGTGGTAATGTGAACAACTCGTGGTGATGGCAAGATGTGATCCTAGCCAAGACCCATTCTCAGAGCAGACAATTAACCTGAAACCTTTGTTCCAAATTCCTTTTCCCTCAGCATGAGCCCAACAGAAGAACAGCGAAGATGCGAGCCATGACCTGTAAGCCTTGCATGGTAACACACTTTTGCCTTTTTCTGCCTTGCGGGTGCTCAGAGAGCAGAGGGATGAAGGTACCACACTCAAATTGGAGACAACACTCAGCCTCACATCCACCCTGAGGATTTCTGCTCCCAGTGCTTGCCTGCTCCCTGAGCAACATTTTGCCCACAGCACATAACTATATGAACTGTGCTTTAAATGGAAGCACTTCCTAGCGGGAGCATCATTCAACAATCCCAGTCTTACTGTTTTACCAAGAGTCCAATAACAGTCACAGAAGGGTTGATTTTTCCCCCTTGGATTGCTGATTGCTGGCTTTCCCATTAGGCATCTGCCAAAGGCAGTTTTCTGAGCCCTAGGCGAAGACTTTCCCCACACTCCATTTCATGGTGGATTTAAGTAAACCCCACTGGTTACCCAGCCCTTCACAGTGAGCTGGGGAAGATTGGAGGAGAGGAGAACTCTGCAAAGTGGGCCAGCATCCCTGCCCAGCTCACTGCAGGGTGAGATTTGTCTGTGCATGCACTAGGCAGAGGACAGAGATGACAGAAGGGAATCAGGCAGGTTACAGTGTCACCAGAGCAGGAGAAGGCTGTTTTGTCTGACATCAGAGACAGGGTTGTATCAGAGACCCCAATACCCCTCTGTGCTGGGTTCAGGTGAACTTTAGCTCAAAATTTGTCACTAGAAGTCTCAGGTTCCCATCCTCAACTCCAGAAAAAAATTTTAAAAAAATCTCAGTGACCTCTCTTGCCCCTGGTGCCTGCAGAGCATTAAAGGCAACAAATGGCCACTGCCTCCTGCTTCTCTTTTTCCCCTCAAATTCAACTTCCACCCAGGCAGGACAGATGCCTGGATGAAAGCAGAGGCCAGTCCTGGGGTACAACAGCAAGTACCATCCCTGTTTCCCCAGGCAGACTCCGGGCTATTTGGATGCATCAGCTTAGGGACTGGAACCAGCCAAGGGCAAAGCAGGTGCAGCCCTGGGACACGGGATGGTGCTGGGGAAACCAGAACCAGCAGCGTGCAGAGTGAAAGAGAGTGAAGACAGCAAGGCCCCAGCTGCAAAACTTGATCAAAGCCCAGCAGAAATCTGCACACTGCCAGCAAAGGGAACAGGCAGGGGAGGTGTGACGGGTGGCAGAGGGCTCAGGAGTTGGCTGCCAGCTTGCACTGAAGCAGATAGGAAAGAAAAAAATCAGTTATCCCTCAGGCTGAAGTAAATTATGAGACACATCCCTCAAGAGCACAAGGTGAAGCTCTTGATCAGACAAGCGATGCTGGCATGTAATTCCCCTTGATATCACCTGATTTGAATTTTAGTGCTTATGAAGGGTGCATGACTGACAGCTCTGGAAACTGCAGGCATCTGTTCCTGTGCAGAAGAAGCAGAGCACACAGCCCTGGGCGTGAGCATCCCCGTGCCAGCTCTGGTGCTGGCTGGAGTTGCAAGGAGAGGCAGCACATTTGGGGAAGGAGAACAGAGCTCATCCCTTGCTCTGTGCCTAGAGCTGGGCACATGGGGGTCAGTTGATGCCTCGTGGGGACAGGCATCTGCCCCATGTTAGGTAAAACAATCAAGTTAGCCACAAGAAGTAGAAGATACTCCAGAGTTATGAATCTCATCCTTCTAACACCTGTCCACACCATGAGAGCTGGGTGAGAGCTGCAGAAGTACAGGTGAGTGTGTACTCCAACATTGGCCCACTACTAAAGAAGTAATCTTTTGGATTCACAGTCACCATTCACACCTCCCCACAGCAGGATCAAGCAGAAACGCCACCACTCTTGTAAGACAGAAGCACCTCATTGCTGAGGATGACTCTCAGTGTATCCATTCAAAGTATCATGCTGCTTATCTTGTATTACTGACCCTGGGACAGCTATTGGCCTGGGAATGGTTTGCATGCTGTCGACATCCAATATCAATGGTACAATACAGAGAAAAAAAATAACAAAGTGAGATGTAGATCCAGTAATCCCACACCATTTTAGAAGCAAGGTAGAAATAGTGTCTGTTTAACTGCAAATGGAATATGCTAAACCCTCAGCTCGTGTACTCAGGCAGAAATCTGTTGACTCCTGTAACCAAAGTTCACTTAATTGCTCACTTCTTTTGGTTAACGCACCTCACTAACTCCTCTGCTGTGTTGCATACCAACTGAAACATGCATTTTGGCAAAAAGGACAACACGATTCACTCCAAAGCCAAGCCACTATAGAGGTTGCTTTAAAGAATTTTGAAGGTAAGTTTTGCAAGAGAAGCTGACTAGCAAAGCTGCTGCAAATTCAGGACTAGTGCAAGCATCAGGAGTTAGCAAATAGCTCACCACTGAGCAAATAAATCAATGCCAGGCTGTTACAGAAGGCTGGTCCAAGACATTTCAGGTCTGCTTGTCTTTTTCCTCTACAGCACCTGAATCAGCAAGGGACTTGGTAATTTCTGGAAGAATTGTGTACACTCAGTTAAAATAAAACTCCAGTGATGAGTTTTCCTAACCAGCCAAGAGGGAATACATCTGAACGATAGAACAGAAATTGCAGAGGATGAGGGAGCTCAAAAGGGGACTCGCAAGCAAGAACATTTATTACCCAGGCAGCCCCCAGTGTTTGTCCTGTCATTCAGCCACACCACGAGGCTCTGCACGTTCTTCATCAAAGGGAGCTGCAAAGAGGCACAGCTTTTGCTGAGCAAAACCGAGCACTTCAGGGGATGTTACCAAACTGGAGAGTTACTGCCTTTTCAGGTGAGATGCAGTAACCAAGCATGTGTTTGCTCATAGCCTGCCCTGATTACAAAGTAAAACAGACTTATTTAAGCTGCTGCTTTGAGCACCTTTTAATATGAAGTGACAAAGACAGCTTAAGAAAACACATTTTACTCTGCAGCTGGGGCCAGCTAAGTACCTGTGGGCAATTCCTGCAGCTCAGATGCCACAGAATAGCTTTTGGCATGACCACACGCATGTCAAAGTAGTCCTAGAAAATTGTGCTCTCTGGCTGGGCACAGCACTCTAAACATTTTCTTTAATTTATATTTTAAACAAAACCAGAGGTTTTTTTCTCCAGAAACACTCTGTGCTTAGGATAAAATTTCAGTGCTCATGAGGAGAGGAGACAGGAGCTCACATTGAGTAGTTTCTTTGTATTTTTTGTAGGAAATCAGCTACATCCCAGGGCTGATGAGAAATACAGCACTCCTTTAGTACTCTTGCTTTTGTCAACCTACAGTTCTCAATGAGTCTGAGCTATCACTGTGTTTTGCCATTACACAAACATGCCTTGTTTCTACAGGGACACTTGGAAAATTAAGAGGGATCAACAAAAGTTGCAAATACATACTTCACTTGAAATGCATTCAAACCCCATGTAGAGATTCTCATTTCAGATTAAAATGGCTTTAAATTACCACTTAGTCTTCTGCCAAGAAAGAGAAATGGCTCTTGCTGTGAAGAACTGTGAAGTTTAAATAGTCAAGACTGGCTGAAAGTACAGTTGTTACATCCATTTCACACCTAGGCATATTAAAAGTGCCCACCATTAAAAAGGGAGGCCCGTGGTCACCTTGGAATAAAAGAAATCTGTCAAGATTCAGCCTTCAAAAATAACATCTTTCAAAATAACCTTTGCACCTCTTTTTTTCTTTCTGGATATTAGGTAAGCTGAAGAGCTTACAAAAACAAACAAACAAAAAACAAACCAAAACAGAAACCCAACAACAACAAGAATAGTAAAAATAAAGAAAATGGCTAGTCTGGAACTCAAAAAAGGGAGCAAGATTGCCCTTAAAGCCAGCATAGGATGTGCAACCATGAAATTCACTGTTAGGAGAAAGCTCTGGCCAGCAGTTCATTGTCCCTGGAGGATGCAGTACCTCCTTGAAAACTATAGTCTACTTGAACATTCTTAAGCTATAAGACAAGAAAGATCCTGAACATAAAATTTACAGATACACCCTGGTTAAGAAACAGTTCCACAATTTGCTCGTGACTTCGAGATGTGAGTCCATGGTTGCCCTCTCAGAGGTGAAAGGAGCACTGCAAAAGCCAGTAAGGCAGCAGAGAAACAGCTTGGAGCCTCAGCAACAACTAAAGCAAGGGCTATTGGATTCACAGAGGCACCAAGAATACCAACTCTTCTTGAAAACCAAGTCAAAACACTCTCTGTGGAAGTGCCCTCATACTGCCAAAGCCATGGCCAACAGCAGCCAGCCTGCAGAAGGCCAAAACTAGTGGTGCGCATCACAAACCTATAATTAGACACCATAGCCTGAGGAAAATGCTGCTTCTAGCCAAGGTAGATCACAAGAGCAAAGTTTATCTTCATCTTTGTTTCAGAGCAGTCTGCAGAGCTCAGAACTTGATTCCTCCCCTTCAATTATACTCCCATTACCCTAAAAATCAAAGCTCTACCCCTCCTGGGAGTCCTGCTTATAATCACTACCCAACTGGCACCCAGTGGGGACACCCATCCCCAAACTGCATCATGACCCTGAAATTAGCTCAGTTGGTTTGAATCTGGTGCTAATAATGCCTCAGTCATTCCTACTTGTCTGAGTGGCTCTATACACCTGTGATAAGGTACATAAACCCACTGAGGTCAGTAGAAGGATATACTAAAAAGTATATGGGTTCCATAAACCTACATAGTTGCTCCAATTCAAGGAGAAAGCAAGCTAAAGTCAAGGCTTAGCAGAAGAGCAAACAGCTACTTTGACCTCAGCCACACGCAGCTTATCCTACAGGTCCTGCCCTGCCCACTCACACCCATGGGTGCTACAGGCACAGTTTCACCTCCCCTTTGGAAAACTGGGCTCCTCAAGCAAGCCCAAAGGATGAGATCCTGACGTCTTTCTGTGTCCTGAACCGCACAAGTAGCTGATCTGTGTGGGGCTGCTTACAAAGCACTCAAGCAGGGAACAGCAAGAGCAACAAAATCAAGTGCCTGCTTTTAGAAGCACGCTAAAAATACACTAGGCTAGAAGAGATGGCACAACAGCTAAACCACCTGCTAGGAAAATAATACTCAATTGCTAAAGTGTCGAAACACAAATATACATGATTTAGATACCCTAATGTGGGTAAAGAGAGTTGGGATGGGCCAATTTTCAGGAAGAGCCATTAACACTTCAGAGATGGCAGGCGCTGGTTTTGCTGCTCAACTTCTCTTTCTGACTACCCTGATAACTTTATTTTCTGTTAATCTCGCATGGGCAACAGAAAACAAGGCAAAGGTCTGTTTCTCTCTGCTCTAACTTGCAACTTCTTTAGAACACAACAGTTTCACCCTAACATCAGGATACAAAGTAGCAGCCTCAGACCTGGCTCTTTGGACTCCCGCAGTTACTGGCATCCCTCCTGCAGGCAATGCTCTGGGCCGCGGGGCTGGACTCCTCTGTAGCTGTTCTTTGTCCACAGTGACTGGGAAGAAAACCTTTTCTCTTCTTCACCCACTGACCGCTCTCCTCTGCAATCCATCCCTCTCCATCCTGTGACCACTTGCTCTTTGACAGTACTTAGAGAAGAGAACTAAAGTTGCCCCCAAGTCCTGCTGTTAGAGCACAGCAAGAGACACCTGCTCCCTAAAGGACAGGAAATCATCAGAAACTCAGCAGCAGGGCCAAGCTTGTTAAATGGCACCCAGTGGGAGCTGATCAGGGCCCTTAAGGTGCATTCGTGCCCCAGGGCCCAGCACCTGCCGTTCCCATCCCAGTAAAGCTTGTGCTCTGTGGTGCTGGGAAAAGTCTGTGTGCCAAGTTCCCAGCCTTTTTCTCTGCCTCCCCAGTCCTGGGGTTTGTAGATCTCAGCACAACAAGGCCTGAGTCGTGTCCTGTTCTTCACTGCAGTTGACTCAAAGGGTTCCCACATTCACAGCAGCAGGACATGCTAGTGGGTGTGTGGTATGTGTTCCTGCTGCTCAGAATTCACTAACTGAGTATAAAATAAGGACTGGATTCTTGTGCTGTGTCTTTAGTAGCTGACAGGTGATCACAGAAGGGCCATGCTCCCACATTTCAACTTGATATCTCGGTGTACAGTGTCATGTTTGTGTCCTGCTTGTGTAATACACTGAATACAGACCTGCCAGACAAGATCAGAGCTTAAGTTAGATGTGAAATTATTTAAAATATTATCTACATATGGCAAAAGCTATGAAAAAAAAAGTATCACATACTTTGCTCACTGAAAGACTCCAGGATGGATTTACTGTGCAAGCTCCAATTCAAAGCAATTAAAGCGAAGAAAGATTTCCTCTAACTTAAGTGCCATGGATCATAGCCCTTCACCTCCATCTTTTCACATATCTTTACAGGAACAAGAAGTTAAAGATATACTTGCTACTTCTAGGCTTACATCTTGCACAAACTGGAATTCAATTAACATTTTTCTGCAACAAAACTTGGAGAAGCACTTCAGAGCTGCTGCTCACAACGCAGAAGCCACTGAACAAATGATATTCTCATTAACGCTCTGCCTTTCCCTGCTGCGCAAGCCAAATCTTTGAACACTAAAAGCACCCCAGCATCAGCTGGGTTCGCAGACATCCAGAGCAATTTTTCAAGCTCCCTGACTTTTATAGACCATGGGGGAAGGGATTTGGTGTGCTTTAATCCGTTCTATTATATGAACTCAGAAATAGTTTTCACTCTCTAGTACTATAAATTAAGCTGGCTGCAGTTACTCTATTCCTGATTATGCTGGAAGTTACTGGCAATAATTTGATGACTGTATTTTCTTGCCTTTTCTTTTTTTTTTCTCTTCTTTTCCAAATTAACCTGTGAATTTAGTTTCCCTGGTAGTAAGTAAATAATGCAATAAAATTGGAGATAGTTGCCAACACATTCACATCTCGATGCCTGAAATTGTGGATGAAAAAGTAAAAGCTTCTGTACTTCGTAGGTGGAATTTACTGTATTCCCTTCCCAGCTCTTTAGTCTGGAAGAACATGTCATATGAGAAAATCACAATTTTTTGCACTCCCCTGCATTTTTTGTTCAGTCTAGAAGACTAACCACTTTTTCAATATAAGTGAATTCACCTTTGCAAGTCTTTAGACAAATACTATGCCACACATTTTAGAGATTGGAAAAACTCATGTCAAGAATCATTTGCAGATGGAGCTTCTTACTTGTGCAATGCAAGCTACTATTAAATACGGATAAAGATGGAAAAGAATCTGTTTCTTTAGTGTACTCATAAAAATATATGCAAGTAGGGAACAAATTCCATCTGCTTGACTTCCCATCCTTTCCTCCAATCACTGTAATAACTTGTCTCCTAAACCCTGATAACAGAGAGAAAGTGAGGCCATTGGTGAGGCCATGCTGGTGAGGCCACCCCTCAAGTGCTGTGTCCAGTTCTGGGGCTCTCACTACACGAAGGACATTGAGGTGCTGGAGCGAGTCCAGAGAAGGGCAATGGAGCTGGGGAAGGGCCTAGAGAGTAAGTCATACGAGGAGTGGCTGGGGGAGTTGGGGGTGTTCATCCTGGAGAAAACTAGATGCAGTGGGGACCTTATCACCATCTACAACTACCTGAATAGAGGTTGTAGCAACATGGGGATCACCATCCTCTCCCAGGCAACCAGTGACAGGACAAGAGGAAATGGCCTCCAGCTGTGCTAGGGGAGGTTCAGGTTGGACATCAGAAAGAATTTCTTCACTGAAAGGGTTGTCACACACTGGAGTGGACTGCCCAGGGAAGTGGTGGAGTCACCATCTCCAGAACTGTTCGAGAAATGACTGGACATGGCATTAGACAACTACCTGATCTAGTTGACATGGTGGTGTTTAGTCAAAGGGTGGACTCAATTATCTTGGAGGTCTTTTCCAACTTAAATGATTCTGTGATTCTGTGAAAGATGTACGTAGACTTGGAATACCTCTGCATAAGCTAAGGGCTACGCTGTACAGTTTCAAGTGTAATACATAAGTTGCTTTTCTACAGAATGATGGTATTCTGGAAGTCTACCTGTGCCTCTCTCATTCATGTGAATTAATAAATGTGGCTTTGATGACTTATTTCAATACAAATTACTTTCCAGAGTCAATAAGCATAGCAGACTCCTGCTCCAGATTGGATACCCTGGACCTTAACAAATATCAGCTTCTAAAATCTTCAGTAAAACCTACCCGGGATTCCATCAAACCCAAGTGCCCATGTCAGTTATTGTCAATTATTCTAACTATAAGGACATGTCAGGTACACAGAAGACGATTCAGACAGCATAACTGTCCTAAAATGATAACTTTAGCATAATGCACTTGACAGTGAAACAGTAATAATAGCTATTTCGAGAACAAAAGAAAAATACAATGGATCTGATGACTAAGTGTTCTGGTCCCCAACGTACAAGCAAAGTAGATCCCTGTCATATTTAACTTGATTCCTTTGAATTAAACACTTCCATTAAAGTTTCCCACAGTAGCTTTAATATTTAATTATGTATTCCACCAAAGGGGGGAATCAGAAGAAAGAACAAAATCTTTGCAAAGGGGTTTTTTGTTTTTTGCGGGTTTTTTGTGCATGTGAAATATTTATCAGCATATCTCTTTGGACAAGTATTTTTATCCCCCAGGAAGGGAAAAAAAAACTTCCTTGTACAAATCAGTTTCAAAACATTTTATTTTACAGCTTGAAAGTTTTCTATACTTCAGCACCTCATGCCGTGACTTTGTTATTTCACTGGTTAATGAATGGTAATTAAATCTCTTTTGGCTGAAAAGGTTGGAGGGCTCCTGCTGTATTACAAAAACAATTTCTGAAAGTTACAAAAATGCCCGAGTGTCTAGAAATTAGAGCATAAAGTTTGCCATGTTTTGAGCCCAAGTTTGAACCGCTTGGAAGGATTTAAGTGGGAGAACAGCATGTCCCACTCAGTGCGCACAGTCTCCCCAGTTGAAGAGACATAATTATGTCACTTTGTATCTACCAGAGTAAACACATTTCTGCTCTTAATAATGTACATTGTGGCCACAATCTTCCTTGATCTTACTAACAACTGTAGCAAACACTGCCTAAACCCTATTATATACTACCTACACAAAGAACTGCTACATGTGTACATCTAAGTAAAGACTTGTTAATTTTGCATTTGCTCAGCAGGGCTTGAAACAGCAGCCTATTAATTTTTCTTCTTTTCTGTTTTCTCTTTTTTTTCAGGTGCTTTGAGTCAGAAGATAAATGGAGTGAGTGCTTACAACAGAGGTAGATAAAAGAGAAATAACTACATATTAAGGCATTTGGTGGTGTTACAGTGCTAAATAGAAGCACGATATTGAAAAAGAAATATCTCCACAACTCACTTACATCACTGCAGGCTTCTGTTGGCATCAAATGGGCAGCTTTGGTCCACAGTTTGTAAAGAAAACTATGTTAATTGCAATATAATATGCAGTACAAAATATAAATGCAATGTAAAATATAATTCCAATGTAAAAATGCATTTTATTATACACAATATATAAAATTTTCCTGAAGGTGATACAGTGATTTCAGCAGATTCTGAATCTCTTTTAAAGTTACAGTTTCTCAAACAACCCACAAATAGGGTTTAGCAAGAAACTGGGAACTGGAATATGAGTAGATGAGTCGATTCTTAAGCTGCAATTTTGGGAAGGGGTGTGGTTAAAGGAAAGCCCCCTGTGCTGAAGTGAGATTCATCATCAGGCCTCAGGGGGGGTAACTTCCTCTTCATATCCGGGCAAGATCTCTCCTTGTCCCTTTAAATAGAAACAAAGAAACAGAAAATACATATTTCATTCTGCATAGATGTTTACAAACTAAGGAAATCTGTGTCCTCCAGAGTTTCTTTGATGAAACCACATATCAAGAGATCATTAAAAAAAGGTTGATTAAAGCCTTTTAGGCTAAACCACCAAGACTAGGTGTCTGTTTGGATCTAATTACAAGCCTGCTGATGGGGTTTGGAATTATCAAACATTAGAAATAAAGAAGATTTCTTTGTGCTACTCCCCAAAATGGTCAGAGCACCTCATTAGAGTAAGCTTGTACGTGAGCTCCATGACTTCAGATTTCTAATCACCATCCCATCCTAGCAAGAATATGCGTGTTTTCAAACAGCTACATTCATCAAAGATGCAATGGGGAGGAGTTTTTTTCTTTGTTGAATTTTAATGAATATATAGTGTTAGCTGTCTTCACATTTTAACGAAGTTCCAGTGATAATTACCCTGTCTGTGACATTTGCAGAAAACTACCAGTGTGCTCTAGGTGCACTGATAGCCCCAGGAAGTTGCTCCATCCAGGAGGATCCAGGAGGTCTTGAATTTGATGGCCTTAAGAGGAGGGAACAAGAATTAGCTGGTTCCACTCTTATGTGCTTGGGGAGGCAAGCACAGCACTACAAATATGAAGGGCAGTCTTTCAAACTCACTGTGATATACCTGGATGCTTCAGAGAGAGGTCCTGAGGTATTTAAGATTAACCAAGTGGAGCTTTATGAAGTACTATTTTATCGTAACAGCAGAGGTCTCAAGGCTTTATAAAGAAGGCCAGTGCCATTACTTTTATTTCAGAATCACTGAGATTGAGACACAAATGTAAGTGCAACCACACTATTAGTACCTTTTCTCAGTCCCCAGTGAGGGAAAAGAAAACACTTCCTGGAATAAATACTTTTGTCTTTGTCCCTAAATAACTGTTAGGAGAGAAGAAAGTTCAGAGAAACCCTGTAGGATGACTAGTTATGCATCCTTCTCCAAATTTAACCCATACAGAGACGGGAGAATAGCCAAAAGATGGCACAGGAGAATGTAACCATAAAAACCATTTATAACTGGTTTTAATTGTATCAATGTATCAATGGATATGCCAGCTGACAGCACTAAAAACTAACATGCTGTATTTAGATGGCTCATCCTATCTCACTATTGGGCTTCCAAGTTTGGGGAGAGAAAATCATCCAGAATCCATGCTCATTCTTTCTTCACACTCCCATGGAGACAACCAACAGACGTGCTCATTAGTATGGAAAATTCTATGCAACTGAATACTGTAATATATTATGCAGAATAATGTGCAAGCAGTCACATGCAAAAGCTCCCAGTTTCCACTGACATCCCTCAGTGCAGTTATTTACATATGCAGGACTGCTGGATCAGGTCTCTGTGTGGATTTAAGTTTCATATTTTCTCATCGATAGTTATCAAGATCAAAATAGAATCCTGGTGCTAGAAGCAACTAGGAAAAGTAGTGATGTTGAAGGGGTGCAACAAGCAGAGGGAAAGAATAGGAGGAGA
Source organism: Cephalopterus ornatus (assembly GCA_013396775.1). Lineage (NCBI taxonomy): Eukaryota > Metazoa > Chordata > Aves > Passeriformes > Cotingidae > Cephalopterus > Cephalopterus ornatus. Next base: position 103,914 of record VZRE01000934.1, on the reverse strand, counting down.
TAGAAGAAGAAAGGCTAAGACAACTGGGAAAGACAACATTCTGAATCAGAGACCAGAAAAAAAGGATTTCGAGTTCTCGACTAAAATCCTAAATATTGAATTTTCATTTTGAACACAAAACAAAGCTAAATTCCTGCTGTCACTCATATTCCTTCAGCATCACACAAAAAGCTGCATTTGTTCAGCACCAAGACTTTAAATCACAAATCAAAGCTATCTTGTGCAAATCAATAAAAGCTTTAGATGATAACTTTGTGTGAGGTTATCTGAGAGTATTAATTCTCTTTCATAGCAGGGTAGTCAATAACGCTATTAATGCTATTGTCCTGACAGGATCCTCTTTTTATTAGCAAAACCAGCTACATTTATTTCAGACACAATGTTAACATCAGCCAACAAGATAGAGATCAAGTCAGCGGTTTTGTGTCAGCTGGGTTTTAGAGCAATCTGTCACTGTACAAATCCAATGGCCCTGGCTCTTTGGCATCCACACACCAGGCGCTGCCTGTCCAGCCCTGCCTGAGCTGTGGGATGGCTGTATGTCAGGGGAGAAGGACTCCTTGGGGAAGGACCTGACTGCACAACAGGCTCTCTCTCAGAAAGCAAACGATGTGTCTTGCACAATTGGCAGGCTGTAGAAGAAAGGCTGCACAGGGTTTGTTTTTTCTGCACTGCTGGTGGCCAACACAGAGCACAGCCTAGAGATTACAGCAGTTGAAATTATCCAGTTACGTCTTTGTGTCCTTCAAAGTAGGATGTAGTCCAGCGGGTTTAACTACGGAACAAAACAGAACCTGGACACCTCTCAGCAGCCACAAAAAGAGAAGTGCAAGGCAGGGCTGGCAGGACAGTGCTGGTGCCTTCTAAGCCTGTGGCGGGGGCAATAAGATGATACTATCCTTCAGAAGCACCACCAACGGCATCTGAATGTACTTCCAAAACACAAGATGCCGTGAAGGCACCATGCTCCTGGGACTACGGACACATTTGCCCACAAGAACAACTTGACAAGCTGTGCTAATGGCAGATATCTACCCTGAACCTACGGTGTATCCAGCACTAACTGACCTGCAACATGAAATTCCATCCACTGTATATGATTAACATGCCCCTGTTCAGTCATCATCAGCCCACATAATATGTTTTTTTTTCAATTTAAAGCAGTTGTGTCTCTAACAGGTGGAGTTTTTATGGTAGGAATTAGTTCTAGGTGAAATGTAATAACAAAACATGGGTGAATTTCTCCTCATCTGATGAATATGAAGAGACATGACACCAGGGTCCAAAATGGAAACATCAAAACTACTGTGAAGAGGACACTTAGCTGCTGGAAATGGATTATCAGGCATTATGGTAGCCTCACATATTGATCCTAAAGCTCCAGGAAGGCCATTAGCACCGCACAATTGTTGCTAATTCCAAACATTAAGGTAACATTATGCAATTTGCAGATGGAGAAAAGTCACTGTTTATCACCGATTATTTTGCTAATTCAGTCATCAAATTCATTTGCTGGCTGAAATAGGATTAAGGAAGAAAAGATATAGGCAACTTTGAATTATATTCAGACACGTAGAGAACTGTTGGCTTTACTGGGCGAGGAAGGCACAGGCTGAGCATGGAAACGGGTGGAAAGACAAAAAGCTTTCTCTATACACAGAAAAACTTGGTAACAGATCACATCATCTGACTGCAGAAATCTAAGAAATTTCTCTTTAAAAGTAAAGTCCACCCTCAGCACCTTCAGCAGGTTTTCAGGTGACATGAAGCTGAGCGGTGCAGTTGACTCACCTGAGGGATGGAATGCCATCCAGAGGGACCTGAACAAGCTCAAGAAGTGGGCCCATGGGAATCTCATGAGGTTTATTAAGGCCAAGTGCAAGGTGTTGCACCCGAGTCAGGGCAACCCCTCATATCAACCCAGGCTGGGGGATGAACAAATTGAGAGCAGCCCTGCTGAGAAGGACTTGGGGGTGCTGGTGGATGAAAAGCTGGACATGAGCTGGCAAGGTGTGCCTGCAGCCCAGAAAGCCGGCTGCAAGAGGACAGGGGGTAATTCTTTTAACCCAAAGGATGGTAGATTGAGAACTAGTTATAAGGAGGAAATTTTCTATTGTCAGAGTAGTGCAATATTGGAAGATGTCGCCCAGAGAGGTGGTGGATGCCCCATCCCTGGAAACATTCAACGTCAGGTTGGACGGGGCTCTGAGCAACCTCAGCTCGTTGAAGATGTCTCTGCTCATTGCAGGGGGCTTGAACTAGGTAACCTTTAAAGGTCTCTTCCAACACAAACTATTCTATAATTCTATGCTTTGATGTGAGAGACCAGACACTAATTTGTGTCCTCTGGGTATCATCTCATTGGTATGAATAATTGAACTGGACTGCAGAACATGTTCAACCACATCTCTGCTGGATGTTCTTGTCCTGGCCATAGATCATGGTAAATCTAGACCAGACTGAAGTAACATGAAGGATAACATTCAGGAAAGTTAGGCAACAATACTATATCACCTCAGTCAAATGTAACCATATTCTGATCAAAAGGGTAAAGTACAATCTAAAACCAAAAATCTAGCTTATGCAGAAAGCTCTGTAGACAAAACTGTTATTTTCCCATACTTATTCTGTTGCTCCTTGCGTTTCTGAGCCAGATATTTCTTTTTCACATTGTTAAGCTCGTTGTTAAGTCTTTCAATTTCACGTTTGTATTCTTTGCTCTGTGCTTCATACATATTCAGTTCTGAGGACAAAACCTAACAAACAAAAGACAAATAGCAGAAACAGGAGGTGTTAGTTTCACTTAAACATAAGTGAGTATTTTTACAAGCACTTTCTCCTTTCATAAATGATGATGTAATGCATCACCATTTTCTACCACAACTCTTTCCATCCTGATGTTTCATTTCTGTTGTCCTCTGTTCACCTAAGGACAACTAAAGAAATTGAGGTTATGCCATTTAACCATGATACAATATGTAAAATATGCTTCGAGTTTTATGGGAATGGTAATAATATACACATTAGCCCTTAATTTCTGAGACATAAGTCTGGGTGAAAATTCAAAATGAAAGTCTTAAAAAATAATAAATCCAGGAATTATTTAACAATAATTCGGTTTATTCACAGGGACCCACTGTCAGGTGGAGTAATTGAATCCACGCAGGCAAAGTAGTACCAGGCAATGTAAATATTAATACAATCCCACTGTCATACAAATCAGTTAAATTTTTGAAAAGAGGAGCATGCATAGTGTGTTTTCTTTCTTCCAAAAGGAGAACAGCTTGACCTGGCACCCCAAAATGTCATGCACACCAGCATGCTACAGCATACTGTGCCTGAAACACACAGTAGCAATTGACTGCATTAAGGACAAATAAGGCCCATATAGAATACTTCAAATCACATTCAGTTTAGCTAAACTTTGGCTTCTATTTTACATTTTCTACATTGTTTTTCTTCTCCGTGGAAAGATAAGATTTGCATAACAGCCTCTTTTGTTTCCTAAGGGCTTATCTGCTCCTGCATTTTTTTCCTCATGGTTAGTATAGACGTGATTATGATGCAGTGAACAGGAGATGATGACTTCAACAGAGAGAGGAGCCATATAAGTAGATGAACTCCTGGGGAGACTGATCTCTCATGCAGGCAAGAACAAGGGAAGATCAGCTTATTCATAGAATATCACAGAATTCTATCAAAGAATCGCTTTCTAAGATCATGCTTTTTAAATTTCCTACAAAACTCTTTCAGAACCAGGAAATCCTCCCTTCTACTGACAAGGGGTTAGAACAGGTTCCTCCTGTCATCCCTATAAAATCTGCAAATCTAATATACGTGTATGTGTTGCAAGAGAAATAACAATCATTTAAGATTAGGTTACATATTCTCACTACTTCATTAAAAAGAAAACTAAACGGCTTTGATTTGCTTCTTACAGATCCTAACAGTTTAAGAAAAGTGAAGGAGAATAAGCTTAATGAAAAGCTGGCAGTGTCCCAGAATGCCCATGCACAAAACTAATTTACAGCATTGTGCGGCACACTCATATCCTAATAAGACTTTTCCTTTATTTTAATGAAACAAGCTAGTATAAAGCGTAAAAAAGTTCTCTTGTTGCTACTGGTTCTCCCTTGAGGAGTTGCAGTATTAACCTTATTTTTCCTGATCTAATGTACTAGGGCAGGCATACTGTTCATTGAAAATCTTCCTGAAGCCTCATTCCCCTGGTGCAGTCACCCCGCAATGCTGGCAGCCCCTCAGCCAGAGGCAGTGGGCACCCCTTACTTTGAGCTGTTTAGTCTTCTCCCGGAGACTGTGCTGGTAGTGCTGCAACTGTTCTGTGGCTTCCGGCCCAGGCTGCCGGGCCAAGACTTGCCTCAGCTCCACATACAGTTTCTCCTTTTCCTAAAAAAAAGACAAGAGGAAGAGCTCTTATAAAACTACTAAGGCAGCAGCACAGCCTGTGATGAAATCCATCTCACTGGAAATTGGAATGCAAACAGGAAGATACGTGGAGAAACAAATCTGCCTGTGTGTCAGTCTTTGCTCACTAGCCATAAGGTATTTAAAGTTGTTGTGATAGCGATGGGAGAGCTCATTAAGAGAAACATCCAGCTATTTTGAACCACGAATGAAATACTCTTAAACACCATCATCAGTGAGCACATTCCGCCACAGAGAACGTACAACAGTCACTGGAAGAGTATCCAGGGCTGGAGAATTAATTACTAGTAACTGTGCTTATTGCAATCTCTCTTCGTATGAGTCACACTGCCTTACATTAAGCATCGTAGCTTCACCCAACAGGATGCGAGCAGGCTATAGAAATGTCAGGGAAGGACTGTACAAAAGAAAACTTCTTCCAAAGAAAATCCTGCAAAGCACATGTACCCCACCCACACACACACATTTAGGTAACCTTTAGTTTAACTGCAGGGGCTCTGGGACAGGGAAAGAAAGTATAATCAGCAACATTGATGACTAGCACAAATACACCAAGTAATTCTATTTTGTCATGTGTCTCCTCTTCCTTTATGTTTGAACAGTAATATTTGTGGAAATTGTGTATATTCATGCCTGAACAGAAACCACACCATGGACCCACTTACAGCTCTCTGTACTGAAATGCTGCTTTCAGCTGTGTTTTGAGGATGTACTTATTTTCACTCTGAGAAATAAAGCTGTGAACAAAGCCACCTTCATAGATTTGCACATTGTAATAGTTTTAGTATCTACCCTGTCAAAATAAGATCATTATTATTTCACATTATTTAGTAAGATCACATCCTCTTCTGGTACCTGGAGAGCTGAAATTAAAAAGGAGACCAGCAGACAAAAGATTTAAACGAGGAAGACAAAAACGCCGAGAAGGAGGTAGGATAGATGATTATTTACACTGGATTCGACGAAAACCCTTTTAGCTGTCTTTTTTATAAGCTCCACCTACAACTCTTACTGCAGAATTCTTCCATTGATGTGGGAAATGGTACCTTCACATCATCTAGAATTGCAACATTTGCTCCTGCTCGATGGTTGAGCCAGGATTTCCAGAAGTGGCTTGCAATTTTGAAGGTGCAAAATTTTAGATGTCCTGTCTTCAAGAGCATAAGAAGTCTGGAGTTTTTAGACCTCAGCATTTTCTGAAAACCATGCCCTTCAATGACCACAAGCTGGGACCCAAAAATGGGATCAATTGAAATCATACATTACTTTTGCAAGCATTGTCCTTAAACTCTGACGATTACTGAGGAAGAGTTTCTTATAAATGAAGCTGTGCATAGTTTATCTCTGGAAAAATCAAAGCCCCTGAGACTCAGACTGAAGTTTGCATAGTGGCAAAAATCAAATTCATAATTCATTCTGAATAGAGAGTTGTTATGCCACAACAAGTGGCTTCCATTACCAGGTTTTCTTTCTGAGGAAGTAAGATTTTACTGCAAGGTAAAAAAGAAAAATCTGTCTTGTCAAAATCTGCCCAGTCAGTATTAACATTTCACCCCTGAATGTATCATAGATTTGTACTTTGGAAGAGTGCAATGGTAATTTGGATAAATATGGAGCAGTAGATGGATTGAAGGTCTTATGTGCAATTGTTTTCCAATTTTTTTCTCTCCTAACCCTCTGCAATGGCTAAGTAAGCTCTTCAAACGTTGTGCAATGGTGTGTATAATAATCTCGTTTAGAGACAAAGCATGCAATTCTATTATAAGGAGAATCTATCTTATGCAACAGAGACTCGTTAGCTGTCCAATGCATATTGTCTCTATAATCCAACAGAGGCAGAACCAGATGTCATATAATGCATATCCTGTCCTTCCTTGCTAAGCACTGTCCATCTCTTTTACATCTAGTCAATTTATTTGTCACTGGGTTAGAAGAACCATATGTCAGCAAAACATTAAAAGAAAATCTTGGATACTTCTTTCCCCATCAGAAGGAGTTTGTATTCACAGGTTGGCATTTCTATAATTTCTGAACCTTAGCATGGAAAAAAAAAATCAATTAATTTCAATTAATTTTAGAATAGCAACCACCAGAGTAAATCTAAGTGAATCGCATGGCACACACGGTTCTACCACCAAAACTGCATTGCTTACAGCAGTTACTTTTTTCTCTACACATAAGAAATCAGGAATGCTCAGGAAAAAAATCAGCACAAATTAATAATGAAAAATTTTGTTTTCTATAATAGAGTCAATCCACTATGATAGGCTTTCTTTGGCTTGTCCCAGACTGCCTCCCCTCGCACTTCCCTCTGTCCTCACACCAGGCTGCAACTACAACATGCGTCTTGCTAGAGTTATGCAGTTTTGAGATTAAAGGAACTTAGAGTCACAAACACACTGCAAGACACAACATTTCTACTTGGGGAGGTGAAGGAAGATCCATCACATCTCTCTATAACTCCACAGTGTTAAGCCTTCACTGGTAAGAGTAACATACATGTGTTCAGATCAGTTCTAGGCCAGTAACAATGCTTTTTTACATGACCCATGCACAGTGAAATTCCCATGGAGTTCAGCAGGTGTTTGACTGTAGCATTGAGCCCATAATGTCAACAAGATTCACTGGTTTATGACATAAAACAAGACAATGTGATGGTGCAGAGATGATGGCACATGCATTTTGTGTATGTAGGGCATGCAGGGACACTCAGATTGAGGGTTGCAGTCAAATTTCAGTCATTCCAAAGAGAAATTCAGCACCTCTGTGAATACCTGCTGTAAAAATTGTGTAAATAAAACTGCACATTATTTTTAGAATAGCCCTTCCTGTCTTAGATTTGTTTTCCGGGGGATTTCCAAGGAGCTCACAGATCTGCTGTAGGCTCAACCATGACAATAAGTTTCTTCATCTCTAAGCCTCTCACCCACTAATTTGGAGGGGGAAGGTAGGGAATTGAGTGGTACTTTCCCCTAAATTTAACTAGGTATTGTCTCAGCCACATTCAGCATTTCTCCTGGCCTGTTTTCTCTACAGCAAATTGAGAAAAAATAATTTTCTTCTGTAGAAGACTGGCTCATGCTTGGCAAATTTCAATTTATTCTCCAGGATCAAGTGGTCACGAGTTCGCTCAGTCTACAGCAGTAGAATCACTTTTGCCAGCAAAATCCTACTTCAGAAGAAGCTATTGCTGCCGACCAGCACAGCCCAATTCGCTTTTCCCAGCAAGAAGAACCATCAGCACCATCAGACACATTTCCCAATGTGACAGCAAGGCATTCACTACTTTGACAGGGAGTGGGAGGCAGTCATCAGTTCCAGGCTGGAATAGACCGTGGTACCTGGTATTAGCTTTAAAGATGTGACTCCGATTTATGTCATCCTCTCCCTCACCATGACACCAGGAAACTTCTGAAATGACTCATCTTGTTAGTTAGACAATGGTTTCATTCTGAGCCAGAGACAATGGACAACCATACATTTAATGAAGACGTATGCACAGCAGAAATAGGCCCTGAAGTCCCAACTTCCTCCTCTTTATCAGATTGTCTTTCCAAGTAGATAACTCAATAAATTTACCTGCCATAGCAGCACCTCAACAGCCTTTTCCACCAGACCCACAAAAATCCTATTTTGCATGAAAAACTTTCTATTACACAAATTATTAAAAAAAACAAACACACACTCACACACACACAAATCCAAAAATCCAAAAGCCTTTGACTCAGGGTAAATTTCATTTATGTCAGCTCCCGTTTCCAGCAATTGAGCTAAAGAAAAAAACACAACAAAATAAAGATGTACTGCAAAAGTGTGCAATGTAGTGTATGGCAGCAAACCCCAAAACACTCAACCTAGCTAAAAATCCTTATTTTAATTAGTAAGGTGAAGAAAGCAATGTATTAACCGTGTAAGAGCTTCACAGCTCCTCATGGCTTTGGTGAGGATAACAAGCCAGTCAGTGTGCCACAGGGGGCTTTCTTGTTATTGGCACTATAACCAAAATGTCAGCACTCCCTGAGCCATTTTGTTCACAATGCCATGCAGCAGCAGAGCATCCTTAAGGAGTTGTAATTCCTTTTCATAAGTGTTAAACAGGACACTGAAATCTGGGTTAAATACATGGACACACTCATGTAGTCATAGTCATTTTACCTGTATAAGATGCACGTTTATTTGTGCGTTTGTGTGTACCTAACAATAGCTGTTGGCTCAGGACACCTATCTTTAAAAGTTTTAGGAGGTGAAGATTAAAATTAGCATATGGTGACCTTCACAAATTTTTTGATCACAGAAGCAAGTTGCCTCCAGCATGATGAGAAATGTGCAGTATAAACTTTCTGTATAAACACTTTTCAAAAGCTCCTGTTCTTTCTTGTCGATTCCACATCCATCAGCAAACACCTTTATAAGCAGACAGCTCCCTAGAATGGTTTCTATTTTCTTCATCATCTAGACACTTTAACTGTCCAGTGTGAGATTTTTTATAGGGTAAACTTATCAGGTTTGAAACAGGACACTGAGACCCTTTCACAGAGTGGCAACACTAACACTGCATTACATGCTTTGGGTTTTCTTGTCAAAATGTTGCCACTAATTTGAAGGAAAGGCTGGGATAATCCCATCTTCGGTGACATCTGCACCACTCAAGATGTACTTAAAATAAACCTGTCTTGTAACTTATCCCTCTGATAATAATGCTTCTCCAGAGCAGATCTCCTCCTCTGACATAAACTAAACTGCACCAAATTGACTGGCAATTTCAAAACAGCTTAATGAGACAGGAAAAAAACACCTTGGAGCATCTTCTAAACCTTCACCCTTGCCTGTTTTTTTGCAACAGCAAGAGCTGAATGCTGCTCTATTACTATCCTCCAGGAACAACAAAGTATGAACATTTCCAGCAGAAGTGTAACTCCAACTTCTTCTTATTTTTATTATTATTATTGCTAGGTACTGTTACTATTGGATCCTTCTTAGGAAGTTTGTGGGAAAACGGGGGTTTTACCCCAATGAACAAACAAATATGTTACATATACTCATCTCCTTTCAGCTTCTGAACCCTGCCAATTCATCAGAAGAAAATGGCACAGATGTGTCTTGCTGAAATAATAGCTGCATTTCTCTTTTTACTATGGACATTATGCAAGAGCTTATAAAATCATTAATCAGGTAGCTCGTTTAATCACAGTGATATACTTTACATTGCAGAATATGATCAATTAATTATCTCCTGCTCTATATGTGTGAGCAGAAACACACACACATGCACACAAGAGAAAAGGGAGCTGTTCCTTGAAAGTGAGAATTACCCCTGACAATGACATGGATTGATGTAAATATTCCAACTATTTCTACAGTGCCTGCAGCTTGACAGCTGGATTGAAGAGAGCTCTAAACAAACCTTTGTTTCACATTCTAGTAGCAGTTTGTCTTAAAGTGTCCTGGAGGAGATTCAGAAGTTGATATAAATCTTATCAACGATCTAAATATTCTAAGTGAACAGTCTACAAAGCAAACAATGGGGAACCTTTTACTCTATAATAACGACTTTATACAGGGTATCAAGCAAAAAAAAATTAAGTCTCTTCTTCAAATTTAGACTATTTGACCTAAAACCTCTGTATTACAATGTTAGTGTAACTGCATCTATTTTAGCTGTTCAATAGCCATTTAGATTTTTTAAATATCAGATGAATCAAAGGAGAATTATCACATCTCTATTGATAATAATGAGCTGCTCCTGCAGGTGGAGGCTTGGGATGGGGATTCCCAGCAGACCCAGTTTCTGCTCTCACTTCAGACTGATCTGACAGATGACCTTGAAGGGTCAGAGAAATTGCAGAGTTCCTTCTAGAAATACCTATTTGTAAGTTAGGCACCTACATCTCTTTAATCACCTGCATGACTTAAATCCTTAGATTTCCCTGAAAGATAAGAGCACTTTACTTTTGAAGTCCTTTGGTTCTGGAATTGCTACCTCTGAACAGCTGTCTCAAAATCAAGTTACCACTTAAATCTACATATACCTGCCTAACAAGGCGGTAAAGCCTACATACATCTTTTCGACTGGATGGCAGAGTTTCCCTGCATATGCCAAGTACCTCAGGGAAGAAAGACCGGCCTCCTGTTACGCTTTGGAACCTATTAAGAAATAACAGTACATCTAAGAAATATACACAGCAATTCTGAAATCATGAATGTTTTAATGCATGGTTTCCTTCAGACTCACTGTAATTAGAGCTGAGCCTCTGCTATCCTTCAAGGAGTTCTATTTCAGCTCCCCTTGCCTGTTCCTTAAAATTCAAAGAAACAGAAAGAGGAATAAAGGAAGGGGAAAGAGAGTGAATCCTAATGTCCATGTAAAGAAAGCTGCAGTACCCAAGTGTGCCATCCCCTATTTAAGATTACAGCTACATCTACTAAGACAGGTATGGGAAGACTTGAGCTCTTCTAGAAGAGTCTAGAAGACGTGGAGCAACTGGCTGACTGATGCACCCGACTTGGCAGAGAGTCTCCCTACGTGAGGTTCATGACTCCCATGCACTCAACAGCACATTTCTGGATGTCTCAAGAGAAGAATGGAGAAATGGGGTTCTTTCTACATCTGTTTGTGTCCTCATGTGTCCAATTGTAAGCTCCCTTTCTAAAAAACCCAACCAAACACTGTGACTCTGCCTGCCTCTAAACTGCTGCAAAACAGCCTTAGCCTGCAGCATCTTTCTGCATGTGTTCTCTCAACAAGAGCACCATTCACACTCCTGTAAGTATGAAAATAAGTGAACTGGAATAGATAAAATCTAGTGTGTCCCTATGGGATGACTCTTTTTTGTGGGGTTTTGTTGTTGTTATTACAACTGTCATAGAAAATAATAATCCATCATTGAATGGGATGCTGTAGATCGTCCACATTTTGCTGCTGAGGGGAGAGCAGAACACCCTTGCCTAAAAGGAAGAACACCTGCCAAAGGGTACACAGGAACATAAAGATGTGCATCTGGCTCTGGGCCACACTACATAACGTGGGCTTGTGAATGTATTGCCACTGCTGTCACACTCCTGTATTTTAACTTCTCCAGCAGCTTCTGGATGGCTGACAGTCAGTATCGGATTGCTGAGAGCACTGCAAAGTTTGTGCACTGCAATGTATTCAGTCAGGACAGAGACTCATTTATTTTCCCTTAACAAGATAACTGGTTGATTAATATACTTTACCCTGGGGTGCACAGCAGATTTATTTCCTTCCCAGATACATGCTGAACACAGGAATGAGGAGTAAACAAGTTTGTTTTCCGTTATTTGTTATTTACTGGAACAATTCCTGATCTTTATTCTAGCAAACTAATGTTGAAGCTAAGTGCAATTCTGACTATATGAACTCCTCATCTCAGTATCTGAATGCTATTTATTTTTTTAATGTGCACAGGCTGAAGTGTTGCTACCAGCCAGGGCAGTGATCCCCTTCTCATTACCAGTTCTGGACACAGAGTTGCTACGTGAATTGCCGAAGTTCACTAAAACTCCTGGAAGATACCCAGAAATGACACTCAGTCCTCCAGGACCACCACAGTGAGTAAGACAATACAGCTGCTCCTTGCTTTGCAGAAACACCAGGGCTAGACTCCAGCAGCAGGTTAGAAGCGCGGGGGGGGAACTCACAACCATAAATCACAGTGTACTTGAAGCCAACAATCTCTTCACACATACTGAACTTCGTGGACTGGGAGCACATATATTAGAATGCAGCAAACAAATCTATACTTGACATTCATCTATCAAGGAGTGTATTTGTGTAATTAAATCAATCTTGCATGACATGAAGGGATGGCATCTGATGACCCACCAGAGTTCTCTTTCAAGCTCAAACTCAAGTAAATACATCAATTCTCCTAAAAAACTTGTGAAACAGATTAAGCATTCATGGACATTTGCCACCTATAAACCCTAAGGGATTTTTACTCCGCCTGCGAGTTCCTCATCTTTTTAAACGGCCTCTGAATATTTCTGACTAAAAATGTCATTAGAGGAGCTAAAAATGGTGCAGACCCCCAGAAGTTATTTTGATCCATTTTCTTCCAATTTCTCAAATAAATTTGCACCATGCTTATGTCCAAAACCATTTATCATGGGAAATCTGTTTTGTTTATGAGGGCAGTGAAGTTTAGTATAGTTCCACAAAGATTCAATACAAATTAAACTCTTCCACTAAGAAAATTATTCACCAAAAATGTTTTGTTTGATCTCTAAGTAATCTGATTGCTTCCCATTTCTCAGTGTCAGAAATATTTGCACTATTTTTATTGGAAAATTATTTTCTCACTCTAAAGTGTAGCCAATTATCTTCACCTGGTGACATTAATGTGGTCAGCATCTTTCCCACCTGGTTTTTAAAAACCCTGTTTAAACGAACATACCCAAAAAAAGAAAAAAAGTCTATTTTCCCAGGAAGACTTTATTTTCTTCCCTTTGAATTGCAACATATGTGGGAGGAGGGAAAGAATCTAAATGTCAGCATGTTTTTAAGAGTAGTTTATCATGCTTCAAGTTTCTATAGCATAGAACATCTTCTAATTCTAGATGGACTGAGATTAGAAGGGCTAAAATAAACTAATGCACCAAGAAGTGCATTCAAAATATGCAGAAATAAAAATCAAACTCTTTCTGAGGAGAGCTTGGGCAAGAACAGAACATCCCTCAAATACCTTATAAATTATTAAGGCTTACACAAAACTGTCAGGTAGATATGTACGCCCTCAATAGACCTTCACACAGGTGACTCATATCTTTTCTGTTTTTGAGGTATGATAATATTTATTACATCCTCACAGGATTGTATATAAATCCTGGTAAGTTGCACAAATAATTAACCAATAATTAAACAACTGACTCAGTGTGAGTGGTTCTACCCCACTCACAGAACCCTATGGGCTACACAATCAGTTTTTGAAAAAATAAATAATTAAATTAATTAGAAAAAAATTTGCAGTGTCCGAACAAAAGGCTCGAGAGAAATTCTAATTGTATGGGAAAATCATCATGCCAGGCATAGAATCACTACAAGACATTAATCCTTCAACTTATAAGCAATACTAAAACAGAAAATATTTCCACTTAACAGTCAAAGCTAAAATCCCCAGTCAAAATCCTACTTTGGCAGTGAACCTTTCAAACACAACAAAAGGAAAATAAAAGAATGGCACAAGAAGGAAAGAATCTGAAAAGTAGTCCTGAAGAATGACTTGATGCATTAGATACCTCCATATGTCACTTTACACTGCATTGAAGACTGTTCAAAGAAGTTCAAATAAGTTTCAAGATACTGGACTGAAATTAATTTGATGACACTAACTCAGTAGACTGTTGTGCATCACAGTATTGAGCTGATAGTAAAATATTTTTCATTAATCACTAATTGGAACTGGGTTACAGTGAGAGTTCATGGGCATACATTATATTTTCATTTGAAAAATAAAACAACACAGAAATTGTCTTTGGAGTCTTAACTCTAAATCCAGGCAATTCTTACAGTGTGCCTTTGACACAGCAGTGCTAGTCCTGCATGACACTGGGGAAGTAAACTTTTCCTTTATGATTCATACCCAGCTGAAAGCCAAAAAGTAAATGTTAGGCCTTACTGTATTTCTAAATTCTATATTTCAATACAAATCCCTTGAAATTTTTATTTTGAATTTCTTGAAATCCATCTTAGAACTAGAGTCATAAACTCAAAACCCACACTCCACCAGGTACTGCTTGCTCTCTCTCTCGCTTCCTTAAGGTACATAACAATACTTAGGTTCTTACAAGGATAGGCAAGTGGTTTTCTGTTTTTTTTTTTTTCATGTCAGGAACCATCTCATCAAAGGTTAGAAGTCTAGGCATATTGGAAGTGAACCTCAAAGATCACATGGTTCAACCTTTCTTTCATTCTCATTTGCTTATATTGACACCAGTATACATCTGTGAGAACAAACAGTAAATTTGTTGTCCCTTTAACGGGACCTCTCATGCAAGGGCTTTGAGATTACATCTTCAATTGGCACCTTTTAAGCCTCTGAATCATTGAACACCAGGTTGCCAGGGGACTTCAAGGATCACCTAGCCCAGTCTTTCTCGGCAAAAGCACCATCTAGACAAGATATCCCAGTACCCTGTCCAGCTGGAACTTTAAAGGGTGCAGCATTAGGGAATCCACCAACTCCCTGGGGAGATTATTCCAATGGTTTCTCATTGTGAACAAGTTTCCTCTTGAGTCCAACTAGAATCTCCCTAGGAGTAAACTGTACCCATTACCTCCATTTTTTCCATGTGACTCCTTGTAAAAGGAGAGTCTTCATCTTCTCATTAGCCACCCTTTAAATACTGGAACATAGTTATAAGGTTTCCTCAAAGACATTTTCTTTCAAGGCCAAACAAATCCAGTTCTCTCAGTCTTTCGTCTTATGTCAAGCTTCCCAGTTCTTTGATCATCTTTGTGGACCTTCTCTGGACTTCCTCCAGCCTGTTCACATCTTTTTTACATAAGAGGGACTAAAACTGAACACAGTATTCCATGTGTGGCCTGAAATGTGCTGAGTAGAGTGGGATAAACTCTGCTGGTGATGCCTTTCTTTATGCAACCCAACACCCTGCTGCCTTTCTTTGCTAGAGCAGCAAACTGTTCACTCATACTGAGCTTGTTGGCTACCAGGACCCCCAGAGGTAGCGGGGTCAGAGCTTTCAACAGAGCTGCTCCCCAGTCAGGTAGATCCCAGCCTGTGCTACACTCCCAGATTACATTTCCTAGCTGTAAGACCTTACACTTGCCTTTGTTGAAGATCACACCTTTTCAGGGTTGTTGTTGACTATTTCACTTCTCCTGTCTAATGGTGGGGCAACATTTTCCTTCTGTTTCTGCTTGTTGTTTACATACCTGGAGAACTCCTTCTTGTGGTTTTTGACATCCCTGGCCAATTTCAATTCAGCTCGTGGTGCAATTTCCTTGTGCGCTGACATGGCTACACCAGCTACTGGCTATGCGATTAGATGCAATTTTACTGGCAAGAAAAAGTCTTCTCCCATTCAAGAGATGGTATAAGCTAACTCAGAAAAGTGACTTTTTTGCTAGTAGGAATGATGCTTTTTTTGCACAGAAAAGGCCTAAAGCTCAATATACTCAACCCTTTAATTGAGGGCTGAGAGAACCACTAGCTTGAGCTGCAAGATAGGGCATTAATCCAGTGCTTCCAGAGGAAGTCAAATCCTCTAGGAAATAGAGATAGAAAAAAGCCAAGTGCTGGTATAGTATAAAAAGCTAAAAAGAAAATTTCCCTTTTCATTTTTGGATGGAAAAATCCCTTCAAAAGGCTGACTTCATATATAAATGATAAAGGAGCGGTAAAGAAAGGATCGTATTTTGCAGTGGATTTTGCAGTTCACCTGTAAGTTTCAGTGCATACAAAGCACTCTCCCAAACTACCTCTGCTGAAATTTCTCTAAAAGCAAGATGAGAGAGAAACAATAATGGGCAGGTCAAGAGACTTTTGGAGATTCTACAGTCATTAGTTTCCTGAAGTGAATTGCAGTTATTTTTACGAAAATAGACAAAACTAAATTCTGATAAAAAACTCTCCAAATCATACTATCTACCCTACATGTAACATGCAAGTATGTTATACTCTCAAATACAAGCAGAATCTACACTGGGCACCAAAAATTTGTAAATTTGAGAATTTGAGAGGGTAAAGTAAATCTCAACCATGTTGAAGATGTAAAGATAAAATCTAAGATAAAACTGATCTGGGCCTTAAGAATACCAAAATAAAGGCAGATGATAGGAGAGTATTCCCTTCTTTTTCCTAGCAGGCTGTCAGATGAGAAAATCTCTTACTCAGCATTTGAGCACACATTTCTGTATTATGTACTGTATAATGGAAGCTACTCAAGCACTATGAGAGCAATGAAGAACCTAGCAGAAGAATGCCTCATGAAACTCCCCAGGCAGGGAATTTCAGAAGGACTAGGCTCTCACAAACTGGGTTGAAAAAAATTGTACAAGATTGAAAAAAATTGTATTTTAGATAATAAATGGGGGGGAAACTGCATAACAAATAGAGGTAAGCAAATCCCAAACTTCCTTCATTTCTTGAGAGAAAACTTTGATTTCAGTAGCTGCCAGCCTGCATAAACCCAGAGGGTAACATACTGTTCTAAAGCAGATTTCTCTATGAAACTATAGTACCAGCTCTGAGAAATAAAGCTAGTTGTGTCTGTGTTCAAACACTATAGCAGCAAGCACCTCAAATTGGACAGAATAGCTCTACTACCAAGTTAGCACAAATGAAATACAACATCTGCCTATTTTGAGTGTTTCGCTACTGAATTGAGTCATGTATCTAATATATTCATTCACACACCACTATAAGAATGGAAATTATTTTATTCTCTTTTTACTTGATGTGAGGCATGCAAATGCTAAGTAACCTGCCCAAGGTCACAGATAATCTCTTGCTCTCCCCTCCCTGTATCTCACAATACCTGAAATGGATCTCTGCTGGAGACAGCAGCACCCCTTCTACTCCTCCTACTCCCTGACAGTGGGACAGTCAGTTCTCTGAGGGATTGAAACTTAGCTCAGAACTTGGCTCAATACAAGGACATGTGGGTGCTATCTGGCTGTAATCTCTGAGTCACATACATGAGCTAATCGTGCCTTTTGCCCTGGTGCTTTTTGAAACTATGAGCTCAAGACACTAACAGTCTGGAAGCATTGAATCTTGACTGCCCAGTCCTGGGCTTTGGTTGCTGACAATTAAACAATAGTGATCATATATATATAAACAATGCTTTCACTATCACATGCAAGCATTAAATAAGACACATTTGCCTCTGCCTCCCTGCACAAATAATCTAGGTTGCACTTCTTTTTTACATTTATGAACAATCTTCTGAGATGACTGACAAAAGAGGTAACTGACATATAATGTGAATCTTTACGGTTAGTCATTCCAAGACATGTAGCTGAATAAAATTCTGCTCAGTCAGACATAAAATCAAATTAGAAGAGCTCACTCTGAAGAGAAAGAACTAGATTTGAAACAAATAAAGCAGTGCATAATTCACTTTTAATGGGATAAGTTCCTAAAACCACACTAATCACAATCCTAACAAGGTAATACAGCCCATTGAGAGTTTACCACATCACTGCTCAGTACACAGCAGAGCGGTAGAGCTTCAGTCATGTGAGGGATTTGCCCCACATGCAAAGTGAGCAACTGATTTTTTACAGTCAGGATTTGTTCAGCAGAGCACTCCTGTTTATTAATAATTATACCTTAGGGCCTTACAACATGTGTTGTTCATCCCACGTGTGTTCAGAAAGACTTTCATCCATCACTCAGACCCCTTGGTTAACACACAACATATTGCTTCACAATGCCCTGCAATATTCCTCAACAGTTTAGAAAAGAACCAAAAAATGCTCCATCTTAACTGCACAAATTCAGAAGGAAAGTAATGACTCAAACATGAGAGCTGGCTAACACAGAAGTAACATTTCCTATGTGTTGCAAAAATGCCACTGGATTTTTATTGACCATAAGTATTCAAGACCTTGGGTTTGGATCTGATTTTTAGGACAGCCTTTTTCATCAGCAGAGCAGCTCACAACTGTGAGAATGCCTGAGCTAAAGGAGAAAGTATGACCACCTGATTTGCAGCTACTCTTCAAAGTGGTATCTCAGGATGTCCACACTTATTTGGTGTACTAGAGCTGGTAGATAGCTTATAACCCAAGATGCTGTACCTACAGGGCACCAATAAATCAAACCGCAAAAAAGAGAAATAATTTCTATGACATAGTATATCTTTTTACACCTTTATTAGAGTGTTCGACTATGAAAGTTGTTCTAGCAAAACCCACCATTCACCGTGTTGCATATTCACTACCTCTCAGCACATGTCTGATCCAAAACATGTGCTCTGATGACCAGTTAAGAGATAGTTTTGTATGAGACTTCAGAGTCAAGCTGGGTTTTTCCTGTACTGTCAGCAATCCAAATATTCTGACTGAAACATAGCAAATCATATTTGTAATCACAGAGCACAGACTGCTTCTACAGCTTCCTAATTTTTAAACAACTAAAGAGTGAGAAATAATGAAAAAGCTAATAAAAAGGATATGATTAAATGCACATCAAGAGCAGGAAAATAAGCAGATGCTTTTCTACCTGAATCTATATATTGTGATACTTACTTAGCAAAAATTTCCATTTATATATCCAGCTGAAATCTTGTTCCCTGCATAAACTAGCTTTATTTAAAAGACCATTTACCAAAACAAACAAACAAAAAAAAAGGGTAACAGTCAGAAGACAGAACTACAGTACATACAATACAAATGGAATTATTTTTCCCTTATACAAATATTATGGCTCTGCATGAGTATGCAGCAAGGTGAATACTTTACAAATCAAACTGCAGGTTGCTGACACCAGGCTTAACCATTTCCAGACATGGGTTATTTCTAGCTCCAAAGATGTTTTTAATGCACAATATTCAATCCACCAAGTTTTTTTGCACTCTATTTTATTGCTACACTTTGATGTGAGGGAGTTTGTTATACAATATGCACACGCAGAAGTCATGGACACAGACACTAACAAGCTTCCCCTTAAACAGGTATCCTATTTTCTAGCATGATGGCCACACACAGGTGAAAAAAGGTTATGTATGGCAAGCAAGAGACTAAGACCATTTTAAAGCAGATACACACGATGGCTATGCCCTGGTTACAGGGCAAGATGTGGATGGAGATAACTGGGAGTGAAGAGGTGTGACTTAGGCAAGCAAACACAACATGGGGAAAGCAGTAGCTTTCTGAATTAAGTTTGTATCCTTCAGCTCCTGCAGTCTCTGACTCTGAATATGGGGGATCTTACACCAACCAGGCGCAGGACAAGTCATCAGCAACTCCCCCATTCCTGCAAAGGAACAGCAGCTGAACTGAACTGAGCTGACTTCCAGGAGAGACACATAAAAAGATGTTGAACGCCTTTAAGCATGAGGAGACTTCACAGGATTTTTAAAAAGAAAGAACTCATAAAGCAAAACAAATTATATTGAGGGGAAAAATTTTAAAATTCCAGAAATGGGTGCTAAATTGCTGCTGTTTCCCATAATTCTAAAGTTCAGTCAGCATCAAACCTTACACTATCTTTTTGAATGAGGACACACTGCTCAGAAGGAGATCTGGTGAAGCAACCCTTCTGGTGCACGCAGCTCAGCTCTCTCCAGAAAGTTGATGTCACTGCTCTGTTCATTTCCTTCTGCTGGAAGTGTTCCTCAGGCTCACTCCTTCATCAGAGGAGTTTGGAACAAGATAACATCAGTTTAATAAGTTATTAGCAAGTGTTTTGTTTTAGTGAGTAACAGGGTACCATTTTACAAAACAGATATTATCATCATACCAAGGAAAAAAAAGCCAAAGAACAACAAAATTACTCGTAAAGGTTATCCAGGCACTTAGTAGAAACAGTTCAGCTAGTACACTTAACTTTTGAGCCCTACACCAGTAGGACATACAGCCCTCAAAGGAAATGAGCTACGAGTTTTCCTGCATCTCTGGTTACCTCTCATTACCCACAGCCTGCTGGGAAAGAGCCCTATATCAGTCATCGTGGAGGACTCAAAACACTGTGGAAAAACAGAAAAGAGCCCAGAACTGTGCATAGTAAATCCCTGAACACAATTTGAAGCATGGTATTTTTGGCCTTTACTGTTCGTCTCTCCAAGGGACAGCATTAATTTCAGCATTGTTGCACAGGAAATTGGTGCCTGAATTGAGGATGCAAAGGAACTCATTAACAAATCTAGCTATAGTAACTCAATTTTATATAGCCAAACTCTGTTTCAAATCTAGGAAAACAGTAAAAAAAAGTCATAGAGTCACCAAAGAAGGACTGTGGTGTAGATGGAAAGATTGTATCAAAGGCTAATACAGCAATGTGGGCTCAAATACCTACTATTTCAAAGATTTTCTTGGGCAGGCAACTTAATACCTCTCTATCTCAGTTCTTCAGCTGAAAATAAGGATAATAGCAAAATGGGAGCATACCAAGGATAAGGCAAGATACTCAATAGAGACTATGTAAAAATCTAACAGAATTGGGTTTGTCCATGGGTAAAGCACAATAAATTTGCAGCTGTTTTGGCTGCATTTTAAGATAACTATTTCACTGACAGAGTTTCATTGCTATGAAACAAAGATCACATTTTTCCAAGCAAAGGCATAATATACCATACATTACCTTCAAATGAAATTGCAGAGCTATTTTTTCCTATGAAACAAAAAGTAGAGACAAACTCTGCCTTGATAACATCTGCTGAGCTTCTTCTTAAGACAGAGGGAGATTCAGGTCACATTCGACTCTACACTGAGTGATACCCAACACAAGTATCAAGACTATTAGCGTATTTAAGACCAAGATTTTAAAATCATGCCTAGAGCTGGTAAATTGTAGCTATTCCTACAGTCACCAGAGAGAAGGAGACAGATTTCCCAGTTTTACACCTATGGTTAGAGCCAAAAGAGTCCTTTTTTGTTACATTTTATAGCAATGTTTACAATACAGGAATACAGTCTCTCCTCCATTCTACAACATAAATCTTACTGATATCACTGGGGTTAAGGGACATTTGATACAGTTAAAAAAAGATAAGCTATCACAAAAAATATTTCTTGGTAAAGTTTAGCACAAAAACCTTGAAATCAAAAATGCCCAGACAGCAGCATATCTAAATCACAAAAACTCTGTAGGATTTCTTCTGCCAAAAGCCAAGCTAAGCACAAATGGTATCAAACAGGGACTTTCCTTCATGTTCTGGTCATAAAAGTCTTGTTTAAGAGGATGAAAAAAAAAGCCTTTCAAAAAATCTAAGAGTGACTTGAAGACAAATCTATGACATGAATAATCAAAAGCCAACCTTTAATTGTATTTTCCAGAGTTGTTCAGATATCAGTAACCAGAATATAAAAATTAACTAATCAGATGCTGCTTGTTCACTTTCAGTGAGTCAGTGCTGCCATCTAAAGCTGTCTAAAGGGCATGCAAAAGAAATTCAAAGTCATGCATTTAAGTAACGTTCAGGAAGCATGTCAGTAAACAGAGAATGCAAGGTAAGTCAAATACGTTAATAAAATGCAACAAAATAATGATGCTGCAGTACCTGAAGGAGAAATTCTTTCTCTATCACTTCACTTGTCTTGCTTATAAGCCTCTTCTGTAATCTCTGTACTTTCTGAATCAGCTCATAGGTAGTGGGGTCGCTGGCCTAGAAAAGAGCAAAGAAGTCTCAAAAATTATACATGAGAACAAGTTAATGTTTCTTGTTTGCAAATGAAAACCAAAATATCTATGTGTTCAAAAATAACAAATATAAAAGGGGAGGGATGGGAGGTTTTGGGTTTGTTTTTTTAAGTTGCGTGCATACAAGCAGTCCTGAAACTTAGTGTATCAATTTTAGCATCAACTGGAACTGCCCACTGACAGATGAAGAGCAGTGTGAGTACTTCCACTGTTTAAGAACCTCAACAGTTGCTTTGAACAAAAGAAAAAGTAACTGCAGTATAGTCTTGAAACAGGTTGAGAAGCTAAGAGGAACAAATTTGTGGGGTACACTGATGAATTATGAAGCTCTAAAGTGTCCATACATATGAAATCTCATTCTTCAATGGAATGAAGTGGGAAAAATGGTGACAGTATGTACACTGTACTGCTGCCTCTATCTACATAGCCCATAAAGACCAGGACCTAATAGATGTCTGTGTCTCTGTCCCTTCTCATTCTTTTCTCACAGATTGAATCTGGAGGAAGCTCTAAGGAGCGAAGAAGTAATTCTGTGAGGAGCAGCCAGCAAAGCATACTTTCTCACTACTTCATATCTCCTTGTTGGATCTTTTACTGAAGGGCATACTCTGATTGAAGCTTTTCCCCACTCAGGGACTCAGAACACCTCTCTCCCATCTGGTCTCTCCGCTCTCAAGTGGTGTCTCATAAGGATTAAACTCACATTGCAGTAAAGGCTCCAACAAAGTCCTGCTCTCTATAAATCTGCTTGAGCTTATAAGGAACTTGGTATCTCATTGCTCCTAATCTTTTGTCTGATTTTATCTAAATTGACTAATCAATTCAAGCGTAACTAGGACACTAACACAGATACGCACGCAGCACTCACAACACAACACAATTTCCTGAGAAAAAAAAGCTAAAAAGTAGATCAGTCCCCATGATCCACTCAGTCCTTGATTATTTTATAGTGCTGCCCATACATGGTGCCAATTGTGACAACCATAGTGATATGAGGGTGTTTGTTCATTAGGAATTGAACCAAAACCCCATCAGGATTATTTCACATGGATCTTGCCATCTGCTGGCCTTTCTGTGTTCCAAATACAAACCAGTAACCTAGAATGGAAAGACATGATTTCTTATTATCAGTCTCTTCATGCATTCATTTTCCCAACATTGGATGTTTTCACTGGCCTGACTTTGATTTGTTACAAGGTAGTGCTGGAGTTCATACCTAAATGTGTTTAACCTAGTTCATCTCTCTTCCATGAGAAAAGCTAATCACATTGTTCAACTTAAGCTTGTTATGGAAAGATTAACTATTATGTTAGTAAGCAGAGTCAAAATATTCACCTTTGTTTCTGTAGGGACTGAGCACGTTACCACTCATTATTGGAGCAGCTTAGCAAGCCAGGCTGGCATCAGATCACAGACTCATGCAAGAGTGGAATCTCAGATGTCTCTGACTTACATCAAAAATATCCAGTGATGCCAACTGATGTTCATATATTTGGTCTATGCTTGATGGATTTTTTATTTTTCCCCTTCACTTGGCAGGTTCAAATTGTGTGAAAATTTAGATTAGCTGTTTATGTAGAACAGTTGAACTCACATCACCTGGAATGACTATCTTTGGGAGCCCACCACTGTTTATGTGAAGGCCTCTTGCTTTTCTCATGGCTGTAATTTACCTTCTGACTTCATGTCTGTCCATTCTCCAGTCTACCTATTCTATGACCCTTTCAAATTCTGGCTTTCCTCCCATATCCATCTCCCTAATTAGTGAGGGTAGGGTTGTATCTTTCCCCTATCATCCTCTTTCTGATCATCCATGTTAAGGAATCACCCCTTTCTAAATTCACCTTATGCATTTTTACTCCCTTTAGCATTTGCCTGTCTCTTTACAAATCCCTCTGCAATTTTTCATTGAGAAAGTGACACAAAAATAACACTGATTGCATTGTGCAAGGAAACCATTCAGCAGTTAAACATTCCACTGGCACTATGGAAATTTCAGTCTGCCTGCCCCTCCACATCATTTGCGTAACAGTAAATGAAATGGGCTTTGTACTGGGTCACTGATTTGGTAATAGGGACTTTGGGAACATGAAATGCTCACACATCACCTCTAATTTTCTCCATCTGTGAACTTTCAAGGGCTTCTGCAGTTCTTCTTCCAAAATTTTGCATCGAGTCTGTTCCTTTAACAGTTCCTTCTGCATGTGATGAACCTCAAATCTGAAGACCAGCATAAAACAAAAATAACCCACTGAAACCATATCAGTGTGACCAATGCACTATTATGAATATTAACAAATCATTCTCTCATGCACTACACTGCGCAGGAAGCACTACATAGAAAACACAAAGAGTCTCTTTGCCACTACAGCAACACTGTAGTGGCAAAAAAGTAGCAACACTGACACCACTAAACAGGTGGAATTACAAGGTAACACACTTAGACCTCTTCACTTGCTCCCTCAAGAACGGCTCAGAAAAGGGACTCTTGGGGAATCTACTCCATAGCCTACCGGATGTCACTGCTCACATCTTCCCATTTACATTGAGGCCAGAAGGATTGTTAGCTCATCAACCTACAAATCAGTTATGGGTCATATCCAGTTACCCCTGTATTGAATCTAACAGTTTGTGTTTGAAAGAAGTTTTTAAATCTACTTGGCTAATACAATCTATTAAATAAAACACACTCTAGGGCCTAAGTAAGACGGACACCGTTCTTTACAGAACTGAAGTTTGATTTCTTTTACTCTTACTACCTCTCCTCAAGGAATTTCAGGGGTGACTTGTTGCTGAATTTAAAATTAATTGAGCACTACCAAGATTCTTTGACAACTAGGCTTTTATACTGGGGATAGGGGGTTGAGGAACAGGGAGAAAAAGGCGCTTTTTGCAATGGTCTGACCCTGATCATTCTAGTGATTGGATGCTATAAGTTCTCCAAGGTCAAAAGGAGGTGGAGAATCACGATGTGCCTGCCACTGAGTCTTTTCCCGCTAAGCTCAGAGTCACATTTAGCTCACTAGAGAGAAAAAGACCTTTTTTTTAAAACTCTGAGGTTGGACAAGGTAAAGGAAGAGGAAAAAAACTCACATCTCCAATTGGCAAATCAAGAAAGCTAATTAGCAGCACAAGTGATATATGGAGTCTTTCGACAGGCAGTTTTCATGATGGTTTTGGACTTCATTAAAGTATGTGATTGCCGCTGCAGTTAGGAAGAATTGATCCACCCATCATGGCATGCATCACACTGCACTTCAATACCATCACTGAGTTTCAATACAGTAACAGACTTTCGGCTGAATGTATTTGGGCAGCAAGTTCAAATCTTATTCCTGTCTGCAGTCAGTCGATGAAAACTGCAACTGCTAATGTTGTGTGCCCAGCTCTCTTTTCTGTTTCACCAAATCAAACTGGCATAATTCCACTGGAGTCAATGGGACTGACCATGGACTGAAGTTAATTTGTTCTGCTGAAAGGCATGGAATTATACTGATAAGCTAAAGAACTAGCCCAAAACTGTGGTAGCTACATAGAATTGGAATGATGGTTATCTGCTAAAAACATAACTGCCTCTCTTTACAAACCAAGACTGATTCTATAAAAAATGACATTAGTTTCCCATCAGGAAAGAATACACCTCTAATAGAGGAGGGTTAAAAAAAGAAATGAAGCATTAAGCCAGAGAAGGAGGCGATAAATCAGGCTTGGGCTATTAAACTTGTGTTTTAAAGAAACACAACCTTCAATGAAAATTTAACTAAATCTTTCTAAGAGAGCATGCCTGCATATAAATCTGGAAAGAGAGAGCTCTGAAAGTGCAGGAGTTTGTCATAAATATGTCAAGTGTTCCCCATACTCTGTGGATTGCTTAACAAAAAAGGAGTTCCACTAATCTGAGCCTTGTACCACTGTACCACTGAGCAGCTCACTGAACTATGAACGCCTTTTGTGCTGATGTCTGTAGGGTTGTTCTGTAGGCAGCAACTCACAGTAGAAAGGGAAAAATGGAAACTGTTTCAACTTTGGCCAAGGTGTCTTCTTTCCTTCTTCCTATATTTTAATTTTCTTAATTTCTGATAAATTGTTTTATAAATTTAATCCAGTTTGTGTTTGAAGTCAAACCAAACAACCTCCTTCTCCAAGGTATAATGCTTGTTGATACAAATCCTTACCATGCATAAAACACGTTTTCTGTCTCAAACATAAAATCATGGCCGCAGTCACTATGGAAATGTATTCAATCAGGTTTTCTACCTGAGCTCCTCCACATTAGCCACACTCTTGCCAAGTATTCCCTTCTCACGCCGAAGTTTTTTGATTTCCAGCTTGAGAATTCGGATGTCCTCCATTCTCTGTCGATACTCGCTCTCACCCCTGTTGAGGATGGCTTGCTGGATTTTTATTTTTTCATAGAGCAGAGCCACTTCATCATTGCGACGAATAAGCTGGGTCGCCAGGGCGTGTCTCTCACTGAGCACCTGTAAGGGCACAGGGCAAAGCAGTGAGCTCAGCTACAGTTCCTTCACACCATCCCCAAGTATCATGACTATATTTGTATCAGTCAAAATCATGTGCGTTAAGAGGTTTCACTGTTTTTAATGAAAGAAATATAGTAAGAACCTAATAGTATTCCCTATAAGGGTTCAGTCACCTGAACAGTATAAACTACATATTTCGTTCACTTCAGTACCTTTACCATTTTGGTTTTAAAGCAATACAAAGCTTTAGTAGTACCACATTCATAGTACTGGACAAATGAAGAAACAAAATGCAGGGTGTTTGAAAACTCAAATTAGAGATTCCTACCTTGTCAAATTCCTTCTTCTGTTTCAGCCTCTCTGCATCAGCTTCAGCAATGATTTTTAGGAGTTTTTTCTCTTCTGCCTCCTGATTTTCTATAAACTTTTTGGTTTCCAGAGCCTGTTTTGTCATCTTAACCAGTTCAGCCTGATGAAGAGAAAGAATGTAGGTAAACGGTGCTTAGTAATAACTTTGCATTATATAAACCTACAATTAAGACTTAGGATTTTAAAAAATATTTCATACATTCTTTTAGCTTCCTGAGAGGTACATATTTTGTTAGTCTTTGACAATAAATCACCAAGACAAGGAGGCATGAAGACCCAGAAAGAAATATTGTAAACACTATTTTAATATCATTCTTTTATACACAACAGAAATTGGGAAGGATTTTTACCTATGGCAGTGGTTCAAGTTGTAATTTAGGGATGCCTCATTTAACAAATTAAATATATATATAGGTCATATTTGAAAAACTTTTCAGGAGTTCTTACTCAAATTTTAAAGTCAGTCTGAGATGTGAGAAAGGATAGTTCACTTTGCTGAAAAGGGTAACAATCTATGCTGTAGTATACAACTCAGAAAAGGCTTCAGACTGGAATAACAGAATTGGTGGAGAAGATGGCAACCAGGCAGGGAACAGCAAAATTAAAGAGCTATAGCACTTCGCTTAGTAGATGCATAGATGAAGAAGACTGGGAAAAGAAGGCTGTCCCTAAGTGAAGGAGCAGCAATGCACCGCTGCAGTGACTGCACAGTGCTAACAAACTAATGCTGCCCAATCGTTCTACCCCACTGTCACAAAATGCGTGACTCAAGGCATGTATGTAGATAAAAGCTAATAAGGTCTTATTGGATTATTAGAAGCTTCTATCATTGCTATGCAACTAGAGCCAAGGTGGAACTGGCTGAGCACAGTCCATTTTCACAGATATGCAAACTTTCAAGCCTTGACTCAAAGACTTTGCCACAGCTCTGGCCCTTATAAAGGATGACGTTCAAGCTGCCTTTTGGGAACTAGGATCATCTAATGTTGAAAGAATTAAGCCATGATAAAGGCTGCACCTGCAAAAACATCAATTTAAGACAGAAACCGTTCCATCATCATAATAAAATAGCTTGTTCCATTCTTATTTTCTTTAATAAAATTCTCATTTTCCCATATGTGAAAGACGTATGTCTCTTAGTCAGTGTCAGATATTCATCAGAATTCATCAGCTGAGTGAAAATTCAAGCCACTTCACGCTGAAATGCAATCAACACTGTGCAAAAGCTGTCTACAAATGTAAAACTGCTCATGCGTTCGGTACTGCTGAAGAGTATTTTTTTTAATATATCAAAATTCTATGGTCTCCTTATGTCAGAAAAATATGAATTGTAAACAAGAAGTGGCATTAGATGTTGGCAGTGAACATGTATATAAACAAATCTCCTCACTGGAATGCACTAAGTTAAAATAAATCTAACCTGCCTTGTATAGTAAAAAACATGAATACTTTAAGCCACACAAAAGCCTAACAAGCTAACAGGATTTTCAGTTAGATTAAATATGCTGAAAACTACAGTAGGAGGGTCTGTGTATGCTAGGTAAGAGAAAAGGAAATGAATAAACACAGTCACTGGCAAGCAGAAAAATGATCAGGTCTGAAATGGCTGTAAATCAGCACAGCTCACCTGAAGTCAGTTCAGAGAATTTGTAAGAAGTGAAGAACAGTCAGCAAGAAAGAATAATATATATAGGACCTGTACCAGTATCTCAAACCAAATTTAGACTTAATTCTTGTTTAGATTCTGAAATATTACTGTAAGTGAAGAGGGGTTTTATTGGTATTAGAGGTGAAAAGAAAATATGAGTTTTACAAAAGTTATAACGGAACACAGAATGCTGAAATAAAAAGGCAGAGATTTTATATCCAGATTTCTAGAAAATGCTAACAAAAAAAATACACATAAACATCTACAAAAATATACAAAGCTTGACTTGCCAGCAGCTCAAATCTGGAGGGCCATAGATAGCTTGTTTCCAACATTCAGATGATCTGTCAAACCACTCTAATCTGCAAACCTGTTAGAAGGCCAACTGAAGCCAAAAGATGGCTTTGTACTGGCTTTAATGGAGCTTGGATCAGGCATCCTCTGTTTCATTTACCATGATTACACATTTTTAAGACCTTTATGCCATCTGAGATGAGCATAAATCCAGTGTCTGTATGATCTCATTCTTATGAATCCCAGTTCTCCATGATTTAGCACATTCTTTACACTTATTTCCCAGGAACAGCTTGCTTACTTCCTTCACATCAGCGCAAACAGGACAAACTGAGGCTGGCTTGCAACAGATAATTGTGTTCTTTTGTGCCTGTGACAATCAGCTCCCTCTGAATTCTGCTTTAGTATTCAGCAGTGACACTCAGGTAAGAAGACCACAGTGCCCGGTGGCTAGTCAGCGTATGGACAAACCTGCTAGTGACTAATTGAGTGTGTAAACCATGTAGCAATCATATATTTGTCAAATAAATGGCAGACAGTTCTGAGGTGATGTGACAGAATTGGGGACTAGTTAAGGCAGAAAGCTGCACACAGGAAATGAGATGTTGTTTGACTTCTCCATCGCTGATAGAACAACTCTGAGACAGATCAGGTACAAGAATACAAATTCATCACCTTTTTACAAAACCCCATTGACATCTTGTCATAACTGTAACGTGCTGAGAGGGGCTGAAAACTCAAGAAGTCATTGCAGTAAAGCAATAAATTGACAAAAGAAAACATTGTGGAAAGTAACAGAGAACTTTGAGATTTTGTGGTGGTATTTTTTTTCCCTGCTATTGTTTTTTTTCTCTAGTGCTTAGTGAAGATTAAAAATAAGCTTCTGTGGACACTAACTCCTTAAATCTTTCCAGAGTACAGCAAACTGGGTTGAAATATCACCACAAATCTAATAGCTTGCATAAGGATGGGCTCAAGCCAGCACTTAGAAGAACCAGAGCTTCAAGCTCAGATTTCCTTTGATTTACAACAGATACTTCCTGCTTTATACCACAATATTAAAATAACTTTCTGTGGAGAGGGACCTACTAAAAGGCACTGCCTAACTCCCAGAAGACTAACGCTTGCTAGTTACACAGAAATACAACATTGTGAAGTGGAATATGATGGGGTTTGCACTTAAAAACAGCAGAGAGAAAAGAAGTTTTTAAAAATAAAAAGTTGAATGACAAGGATCCATATTAAAAAGTTCACTAGAGTCAGGCTGTCCCCAAAATCCACTTTTCTGAAAGCAAAATGGAACTTTTTAGTAAAAAATGTTCAATCACCAAGAGATTTAAAGCTTTCAACAGACAGTTCATGACTTTTTGATAATTATAGCCAGAGATTAAATTTGTCAGATACACAGAAGATTTGTGCAACAGCTATCTCTAAAGTGTACTGAGATCTTGTGCTTCAATTACAGAATGGTTTATTAAAATACAACAAAAGAACTACAACAGACCAGAACATTCTGTGAAATCACAGCAACTATCCTTCGTAGGAAGGTATATGTGTAGAGGGTCTTACTTTCAATGATTCCTTCTCCTCCTCTGATTGCTGATGATCTAGATGTGCCTTCTCAAGGGCTACATCTTTGTCTTTGAGCTCCTCCTTTAGCTGATCCAGCTGACGTGTTGAAGTTTTCAGTTTCATCTTCGTATCCGCTATCTCATCCTAACAAACAGAAAGTGCAATCACAGAGAGGGTTAAAAAAAGAGCTTATTTCTGACGGGGAGTTCAGGCTGTTTAGATGTTGGAAAATGTAGGCACAGTGCAAGAGAGTAGATCTGTTGTACGTACTACAAGACATCACTTTTGAATCCAACAGACCAAAAAAGTTTCATTAAATGACAATTTTTTTATTATGCTAGCATGACATTGAAATAAAAAAGCCTTTAGAAGATATGCTGACAAAAAAAATGACCATCAGTTATGAGTTAAATAAGCGATTTAAAGTGCGGGACACACTATAAGAACAAGCAGTCAATCCGAATTATTACGATTCAATCATATCCATCTGTTTTCATGCTTCTAGTAATGTGTTTTTCAATGATATTGTATGCAGTTGGGCACAAATCTTTGGAGAGAAGCTAGTTTTGTGCAAATGAACTTACCCATCAGTGAGATACCTGTATGGCTGTAAGGGAGAACAGAAAATGCTTACCTCCATTTTGCCTATATTCTAGCTTGCACATAGATGCAAGGGCAGAGAGAGTTCTCAGAGTTTGAGAAGTCCCTGGTATGAGAATATTTAGCCTATGTTTTAAGCTCAAAACACAGAGTAAAAAGGCTGGTAGCAATGAAGAGAGATCAGATCACTAGGAATACTAGTCACAGCACAAAGGTGCCTTCCTGTAGAAAATTAACCATTCCATTTCATCACAGTGACAACACATGTTATGACATGAAATGGAAGCTAATAAATTCAGTGCTTAGACAGACATGCTTTTCTGGATCTAATTAAAGTAGCTTTAGAAGCTCACAGAGAAGATATGATAATCTTTCATGTGAATTCATCCTCTTTCAATACAAAACCAGGGTATTCCAAGCTCTCTCGACACTGTCCACCATAGGTGTGGATTTACTTGACAAATGAGTAATGTTTTCTTCCATGAAGTGCTTTGGATAGCTAAGCAAGATCTTGAGTCACAGCAATCTTCATGCACACAGTACAAAGTGCTGATTAGTAGTAATTTGTCATTAGGCCCAACTGTTTGCATCTTCAGCCACTCTTGTGAATGGAGAAGTCTTATTAAAAGTTGTCTTTGCTATATAGCCTATAAATATCTTTATAGTTGAAAAGATGACAGCTTTAACATACAGCACCCAGACATACACCCAAATACATCCTCAATTCATTATTTAACGAAGAACAGTAAGAGCACACAATTTTGCAAGCTGGTCTTCTAGTCAGCTTGCTTAAACAAATGAACTCCTAACACCAAAAGAAACCTCAAGGATGAAAACATTGGGTATTTATATCATATTAACAGCCTGCCAGCAAGTCTTTTCCAAGAGATTTTACTGAGCTGAACATTATAGTACTTTGGAGACCACTAGCAAGGTGGGCATAAGGGGATCATTTCACAATAAGCAATCTAAAAATACTTACAACTAGCTTTATATAAACAAGCCTGTGCAAATTTGTTTTACTTCTCAAAAAGAAGAAGAACTTACCATAATGTTTAAAACAACCCTCTTTTTTTTTTTCTTCTTTCATGACTGGCTGACCCATTACTGAACATTGAATGGCTGTTTTTCTCATTGCTACACATAATACTGCCGTGGCCAAAAGATCTTCTGGGGTCAGCCTTCTCACACAGGACTTGCTAAAAAAGTTTTGCAGTATGCCAAGTAAGCTATTAAAGTCTAAGAACTGGCCTCTGACAACTGGAACTGTGAACAGCATAGTGTATACCACTATATAATCCCCAAAACCCAAAAGGGCTTCTTCATTTTCTAACTCGGCACATAGATGCCCTTCTTTATAAGTAAGCAAATGTATGTTGCATGTTTTAAAACAAAAACA
This sequence comes from Cephalopterus ornatus, assembly GCA_013396775.1. Taxonomy (NCBI): domain Eukaryota; kingdom Metazoa; phylum Chordata; class Aves; order Passeriformes; family Cotingidae; genus Cephalopterus; species Cephalopterus ornatus. Next base: position 71,760 of record VZRE01000934.1, on the reverse strand, counting down.
ATTTTTAAAAAATCAGCATTGCAATTTTTCAGCCTTATTTCTTCTAAGAGATTGTTTGGGAGCAGCAAGAATCCCAACACTGCATCCTCTGATGAGAGGCTGACTAAGGTCAAGTAACGTGTCCCACATAAGTGGCAAAATGGTTCATTCCTCATAGAATTCAGTACACAGTTGGTTAGGAACTTGGACAGTTCACTCCCATCTGCTTTTTGAGCAGAACACCTACCTATTTAAACCTAAGTATAAATTTTTAATTTACTATATATGTTTATGTCATAAATCGTTATTCAGAAATAACCCAGGTCTGTAAATCACAGCTATCCAAGGTCCCAATCTCTGCCAATTATAATAGGATTTGTGTAATATTTTAGATCTTTACATCAGAATAATAGAATACATCCTTAAGCGATCTGTTCTCTTCTTCTGGTATTGTTATTGAGATCCCCAAGGAGGAGATATGAATGGAAAGAATCATTTCCAAAGGAAAATGACAGTTTTTGAGAGTCTAAAGCAAGGAGAAAGCATTTGGTTCTTGTCAAAAAATTCCACTTCAGCTGGGCAAGTGTTCCTTCTGTTTTCTAAACCGTTATTCACGGTAATGTGCATAAACATTCAGGGTTAAGGAGGCAATCTTATTCCCTTTGTACACTATTTCACATACATGCCTACAAACTCCTAAAGGGATAAAAAAACAGAGTGGAGCCAGAATGGCTTTATGATTCCGAAGCTCCAGCGTACCATGATTTTATGCATGGTTTGAAGTAGGGATATTGCCACATGATGACTGCTGACTCCTATTTCCAGTCTAAATACAAACGGTGTAGATAAAATGTCAGGGACCTAAAACATTCATTTCCCCAAAACCCACAGGGATGAGGAAACCACTTCTGCCATTGATCCACTGAGCTTTCCTTTCAACAAATTAAAATTACATCATCAAAAAAACCAGAGAGCAGAGAGAGAAACATGAACAAAAATGTATCCTTCTACCTTAGCTTCAATCAGATTTTTACTGCACAGGCTCCTCTCTGCTCTCAGAGTTTCACAAAGGTTTTGTTGCTGTTGTAATTTAATCACTTGCACTTGTACTTCTTTCTCGTAGTCACAGATCTGTATTTGACATATTTCAAGATTTTTCATGTGATGGAGGACCTGGAGCAGAAAGAAAGAAATTAACATGATTAAACCATCATCACAAGATTAGAAGGACAGGGCAAAGTCTGTGATTTTCTTCTAAGATGGCAAGTTCAAATCCCTGTGATACGCAGTTTCAGCTACAATTAAAAATCACTTCAGTCCGAATACAAGTTTAACCTTTCTGTATTGCTTATGAGGGACAACATTCTATTTTAATCTGATACCTAGTTTTTTTTCAAGACTAAAACTCACAGATGTGCACATATTTAATTTAAAAACAAGCTACTGAAAGAAAATATTGCCACTGAGCAGGTTCAATAAAATAAGTAGTTTATTTATAAAGCAAACCTAGATTTTGTAAATCCTGTTGTTTTGGATGTCAGCTGTATGATAAGATGAATAAATACATGTATGTTTTTTCAAGAAGCCCTGCATGTACTCCTATATTCTAATAACCCATCTTTTTTTTTAACGAACACATGATCACAAACTTCCGATGATCACAAACTGTTGAGATATAGTTACCGTAATAAGAAAGTCAGTTAATGTAACATAGTCTAAATAAGAAGGTAACCACTATTAGTTGTTTCTATGAGAGATCAGAAATAATTATGTAAAGATTATATAAAGAAAATGAAGTATTGTAGACTATAGAAAGAAGGTGATCACATGCAGTACTAATAAACAAAAATACAAAATTTTATACACACCTTTATTAAACAAATACCACCATAATAATACATAATAATTATTACGTTAGAGGGACAAAAATGCAAATAGTTGCTAGTCATTATGATGGGCTCCTAAGTTATTTTTTTGAAACATAAGAACCTTTCTCCTGTTGTACAAAGCTGAAAACTGAGGAGCTCAAGCAAGCAGCATTCATACAGAATTCAGCATTAAAAATAAATAAGATTAAAAGAAATAAAAAGAAAACCAAGGAGTACACATATCAAGAACAACATCAGGTTCACTACCTGGGAGAAGAAAACAATGCCGTCTCTCAAATTAAAAAAAGATCAAGCATTAAAGTAAAAGCTGAGGAATCACATGGACAAAATCTAGGAGAGAAGTTCATTTCCAACTGCAGTTCATATCCAGTTCTCGTGACTCCACTTTTGAAGGTAGCAATTTGGGCTAAAATTCATGTTTATATATCAAAAGAGAAGAATTTAAAAAAAAAAGTTTGTATCAAATAGTCAATAACTGCAAAATTTGCAGTGGACAATGTTGTCCCTTGCTTAGCAGCAAAGCCTTGTGAGGCCTAACTGTGGGGCAGGATTAAATATTTAAACATTCTACTCGGTACCTCCAACCAACTTTGAAGATAGGGGATAGCTAAACAAACATAAAAAATTTTATTACAGCAGCAGAAATACTACTCCAGCACATTGTAGCTGACTTCAGATGATCCCAGGAACTGCTTACAGTGCAATACAAAAACACAGTCCCAGTTTATAACCTACTCCTGACTTTTCCTTTTCTGTTGACACAACCTGCCAATAGTAATAGCATGGAGAAGAAATCAATAAGGCACATTTTCTATCTGCACTACGGTGATCATAGGCTGGAGCAAGATTTGAAAGTAGGTCACTGCATTTGTGTTTTACTTGGTTTTGACACAAGCGCAGTAAGACTGTGGACAAAGTTTTCTGAGTTGTGCTCATGAGCTGGATGCTGACTCTGCTTATTCAGGAATTATTAAATCCAAATAATTCTTTCTTATAAATACAGAAAAGATACATGCAGCGTTTCACAACACAGCCCCGTGGGAGGCTGAGCATCCTCAGTTCCTATTTAGTAGATAGCACACTACACCTCTCAGAATTGGCAAGGAGGGCCCAAAGCTAACAGAAAGTATTAGGCATTCGTAGTTTTCTCCTGTATCCTCATAGCTTTTTATCTGTACACTTAACTATCCTCTACTGCTGGCTACCTGTTTAGTTCAATGAGCCCACTCAACACCTCAGTAATGGTGCTGCCCTTGTTTGCTTACTCTTTTTTAAGCACTCTGAGAAGTGCTGCCATGGCCTTAATGATATGCCCAATAAAAATGAGGTTTTCCAAAAGATTATGTTAATTTTAAAAAGGAAATATATTTTTTCATTTTCATGCATATGTTGTTAACTGCAAACTTAACATTTTAAAAGGCTTTTTTTTTTAAGAAAAAACAACATATTAGAGGCTGGTTGTGTGACTCCTCAGAAGACACAGTCTGGGGACACTTCAGATGAGTCTGAAAGATATACTTCACTGCCTCCTTTTAAGCAGCCTAAACCTTCCACAGAGAAACTAAGATTTCATAATTTAAGAATTTCAATTCAAAAAGGAAATATTCTACTAACAGTTCTAGCTCAGTAATACAGGCTACAAAACAAAGAGGAAAGAGCAAATTTTTTTTTCTCACTAGTGCTGGCTAATCTACAAGTAAGACTATGTGACACTGACTTAAAAATGGAACAAGTGAGCAATCAGCCAAAGCAATAGATAGGATAGAAGAGGAATCCATGGATGAATTCTCATCCCTAAAATGTTTTAGTGTTATGGATATAACTTTGCTGACTCTGTTCATCCATTACTAGTAAATGAAGATTTTGAAAGAGGAATTCTGCAGTTCTATAGATTCTGTCCTGCTATAAATAACCAGACAGCTTTCAGAGCCAACATGGCTAAATCTTTGGAGTTAGATGGTTTTGGCTCTTTACTGCTCTTACAGGATTCCAAAGATGTGCAGCAAGCTCCTGCAAAGCCAGCTTAGTGGTGAATGGTGATGAATGGGCATTGACTGGCCACAGAGTTACTGCCCATCAGTAGCTCATTCCCCACCCGCTGTGAAATGACTCTCGTGGTTTTGCCACACTCAAGTTGCATACATCAAAGAGCAAACATAAATATTACCTAGTTGATATAATAATCCTGATCCTATGTCCTCCTTCTACCCTGTGTTTTGACTTGAAGGACAGGACTATTGTCTCATGTACAATATGCTCATACTTCTGCTCTGTAACTACCTGTAAGCTGAGTCAGGAATTTCGTGAGCTAAGTCCTTTGGAAACTTGCAGTCACAATGCAGGCATCATTACACAAACAGCTCAAGTGTCATAAGTGTTATAAGAAGTGACAGAAAATTTGCAAGTGAAGCGGCAGGGGAAGAGACGACAGAGTAAATAAGCAAACATTTGTCATTTTCACCCTCAAAATATTGTGGACAACCCTAATCAGAACTAAAAGAAAGAGCCTTGTAGTTCTGAGTGTTATGAATTACTCTCTGGCCCTAGTTTACAATGTTCCTAACTCGTATCTATCCTGTTACAAATGCACCATGAGGGAAATATGCAAAATATGACTTTGCAACAAAGACAAATCTCACTTTCATGGAATATTATTTCCAAGGAAATGATGAGGTATTCCAGGCAATGGAGCATATACCATTAAAAAATGATTTAAAAGCCCCTAGTCACCTGAAGCTGGAAAGTGAAAAGATAGCAAATAACTTGTGAGTTGAAACCACTTGAAAGCTAATCCCAGTAAATCAATGAGCGTCTTGGAGGGCTCTTCAATGCGATAGTCAGCAATTAATGGAACAAGTTAAAATCATGTTGCCAAGTTTATTCCATCAGGAATAAATTTATACATAATAATGGGAAGCAGGCAACACAAATTTTATGCAGTGTTCCTCTGCAGTTGCACCTGGAAAACTTCTATTTTGCAGAGTAGCTTGAACATGTTGAGATGTTTTCACATACTTGGAGTAATCCTTCAAAATGCTAAGTCTCCTACAAAGATGTCGAACACTGACCTCAATTTTAGGATGCTGGTAGTATGTAAAATAAGGTCCTTTGCAGTAAGACAGGACAATCAAAGAATAGTTAAGTTTTGAGAGTAGCACAGGAAAGAACCACTTGCACAAATAGCTGTTCCTACCTTCTCTTTGAGCTCACTGGTTTCATTGATGAAGCCATCTCTCTCCTTCTCCAACTGGTAAATAATCTTCCTTTGTTTCTGAGCTTCAATCTTATAATTTTGGATTTCTGCTTCCAAGTTCTGTTTTGACTGTTCATGGAGCTTCATCAAATTTATCTGCTTCTGAGTGGCATTTGTAGCCTTGATCAAGTTCTACAGGGAACAAAAAATAATGACTCTTGAGCTGAAAAGGCAATGCTGCCACCACTATGACAAAAGTATGCCATTGTCAAAGTGGATTATGGACTTTCCAGTGTTATTATCCCTTATCTAATTTGTTCAGTTGAAATACTTGAGCCTCAAATCTGATTTAAAAAACAAAATCTCTAGCACAGATGCTAAATAGAGCTTTTTCTGATTTGCAGTTAAACTACTAGTGTTTGTGTTAGAAAAAAAATCAATAGGATTGTTTACAAGTGGATATGATTAATGACTGGAAAAACCTTACCGGTTTTAAGGTATTTTGAATGCAAAGCATGCCAATAGCCAGTAAAATTAATAATAAAGCTCAATACTCTTCCTTCTCTTGTATTAAATAGAAACTTCAAGATGGAAAATAACTAAGCTTATCCTAAAATTATGCATAATGATTAAACAGAGAACACCAAGATATCATCTTTACAAAATCAGGCTTCTGGTCCAACTTTAAACTTTCTTTCTTCACACAAAACAAGTACTTATTACCGGCCAAATCTGAGCCTTTGCTAGAGCCAAGACACAGGACAATGAATCTACATCAAATAAAGCACCTCAGAAATCGTCTTTTGGCATTGAATTTAGTAGATTACACTTCAGGAATGCCCATAAACATGAGATGCTATCCTGAAGTACGAGAATCTTGGGCTGATAGGAAATGACCGGTGTGAGAAATGGACTTAAAAGCAAGGATTAGTACTGGCATACCCTGCCAAGCTGCTACGCGGTGTATCAACATTTTGGTTTGTTCCTTTACTAGCAAAGACTTAGTTTGCCTAGACTGATATTAAACTTCAAATGCTACAGAGTATAAAAGCACAGATGTAATGAACTCTTTGGATACCAAATAACGGGTTTGCAGTAAAGGTGAGCACATGTCATATTTTTGAAGTACCTGATGGTTTTTATATGTTTATATGTTAAAAATTAAAAATGTTCTGTGTGTTTATGGATACCACTACTATTTCAATGCACAGAGAAGAAGCAGTGTGTACAACTGCTAACAGAAATCTGAATGCTTTAACTTCATGTTATGTGTTCTACAATGTTTCTGTGTTGTTGTAGTGTTTAAACTACAGGTATTTTATTATCAAGCTATGAGGTTTATCAGTGACACCAATACAACCTCACCTGGTTTAGCATATCCCTTTCCCTCATAAGCCCATCTGTAGCTCTCTTGTCAATCTCTGACTGCTTTTTGGTTAATTCCAACTCTAGAGAAAAAAAGGAAAGAGAATAAATCATGGGTTCAAAGTGTACAGCTGGTAAAAATGCAGAAACAAATTAGCAGACTTTTTTAAAAGCCTTGACTACGAGCAGCTCTATTAGCTGTGAACAGATTTTACAACCCTAGGTATCATCTAATGATGTTAATACTTATTTAGGTATCTAGAAAACTTATTAAAATTTAGAAGACAGATCCACCCATCTGTTAGGCACCTACCTTTCTCCAGTCTGGATATTTGATTTTTTAGCATGCCTTTTTCGTTTTCTGCATCAACTTTTTGTTCCTCTGCAGCTCGCAGCTTATTCTGGATAACATCTCTTGTTTTGTTCAGCTTTGAAATTTCAAGGCGCATCTGAGTCGCTTCATCTTCTCTCTCCTACAGCAACAAGGAAAGGGGAGAGAAAGCATCCATAGAAAGAAAGAAGAAAATGCTTTTGCACTTGATATATACTTCTTTCACAAAATTCAGGAAGTAAACATATAAGTGCTGTGAGTCACCTGCGAGAAGATAATTAGCTAATTGGACAGTATTAAAAAAATTTAAACAAAGCCAGCTAGGGAAAGGAAAATGATAATCCAATCTTACACTTAAGGGCTGAAGATGATCAATATAGAATCCCCAGCTAATCCCCAGCAGACCTCACACAGCACTACCCAATTAGTCCTGCAGACTAAGTCCAGGCAGCTCTGATTTCCTTTGAAGTAACAGGCACAGTGACGATGATGAGAAAGATATATGTAGTGTGGTCTGACTGCCTGCCCCTAAGTAGCAGGTGTGTGTTATCCCACGTCTTTAAATAAAAACCAAAACGTAGAGTTCATCTTCTATGCTACACAACAGACATAAAAATAATCAGTCAAAACACTGCATAACACATCCAATAACCACAATAGGAATCAGTCTTTGTGCTTTTAAGAAGTAAATACAACCTCCTCGTATCATTCCAGTGCCATTGTTGGGTTTTAAAGCTATCACAGACTACAGTGTTCCACTTACAGCCTCAGATACTGACTCTGTGAGATGGGGAATCCTGGTATGAAAGTACCCTCTGGGAGGATGTGAATCTCCTCAGTTCTTACTGACAACAACCTTCAAGAGATTTAAGAATACCCTCACAGTTCATGTTGCCCAACACCACAGTGGAGGCATTCAGCACACTGGAGGATGAAACTGCAAACACAATCCCTGCAAAAACTGCATCCCAGATCATGACTGGGGCTCTCAGAAGATTTAGCGATTGGCTTAACTACTAACTGGGCAGTAGCTTCTATTTTTTTGTTCCCAGAAGTCCATGTGCATGACTTTAAAAGTTCCATCAACATTTCTTGATATCAGGATAAGATCATAGAACCAAAATCCTTTGGCATTCGAAAGCCCCAAATGTAAGTCTCATTTGAGCACATTGTTTGTAAGGTTTTAAACAATTATGGTATTGGTAGAAGTAATGGTAAAAGTGGATAGCGTGGAAAAGACAGTAGTTTTTTTTCAAATAGGTAAGAAAAATATCCTTCAGTTTGCCTAATAAAATACAACAGAAAACAAGCCATCTTCCATTTAAGATCCAAATCAGAACCATCTGTGTTATGTCAGTGATGAATTGAGCTTTTAATCTGTCAATGGTTAGTTTATCATTCTGACTAACAGGCTCTATTGGCAAGCAAGCTTTTTATTTAGGTGAATTAGTTATACTTGACTAAAACTCAATTAGAAATTATTTTCTACCTGAATTTTCTCATGTTTAGTGTTTTAACCACAATTATGATACATAATGCAAGATACGGTAGATAGCATAATACTTTATCACAAGAGCTCTCAAAGTACCATAAAAAGCATATGCAGGAATCATTTAATCCTTCCTCAGCTGAAACTCACCTGCTTCTGAGTTCTATGAAATGACTGTTAAAAAATGGGAAGGCAAGAAAACCATTTAGATCTGAAAGTAAACACCATCTTGGTTACTTATATTTAATTTCCTCAACTGTGGGAAGGGAAAATTTTAGTTTTGAAAGCAATTCCCTTCAGTGGAAGCCATCCAGAACACCTTCATTACAATACATTAACATTTTTCAATGGGTTTTGGCAAAATTCAGATTAGGTTAATCATTGTAAGAAAGTCATTGCTCTTATCTGAAAATCTCACAATCGAACCTTATATTTGTCAAAAGTACCACATGTCCTTTATGAACACAGTGTGTTGAGCATTTTGGTTTATATGTTTTATGAAACACAGAGCCTCCAGCATTACTGGTGCTACACTGTCAGATGAGATGCTTGGAGATCATGACTATGGTACTGCCACAGAAAGAATGGCACTCAGTGTCAGGCACATCTCCTAAAAACTCCTCAGATTTCCTCCAAAACTGCCCATAGAGAACTATAAGGACAAGAACTGAAGTCATCCCTGTCCCAAGTGGTAAGACTGTCATGGGAGTGATACGGCTGATAGGATGGATGCACCTTCTGGTACTTACCTTCAGTTGTGTTGTCTTCTGATTGACATCCTTCATCACCTCATCAAACATCATACTGTGCTGTTCACTCTCTTGCATGAGCTTCTGATTTTTCATCTTAAGTTGCTCAAGTTCCTTACTAGCTTTTTCATTCAAGTTCTGTTAGATTAAAGAACAATCCTATTAATTCTTTTAAATCTAATTACAATATCTGCATATACATGAAGACAGAACCTTCCATCTTCCCTGGAGATAAAAGCTGTTCCAGATTGTTGTCTGCTTAAAAACCATTCTTCACTGCTGATGAAATTACTAATGTGAAATATGATACATGTTCACATTGATTAGGGGAAATCATAATTTTTAATGAATAACACATCCAGTATTTTTTTTTTTCTGGAAGCTTAGCAGGTCTCTATTGCAGGTGGTTGATAAATATTTTACTTCTTGTTAGGCATTTGGCAACCATCACGTAACACAACTCGCTACATATAGTTATGAGATTCAAATTACTTCAATCAGCAGAGGGCAGGGGAGCTCCGTTTTATGAGCAAGCATCCTACATTAATATGCTGATAACATTTCTCTGGCTACATGGTTTTCTGAGACCAGGACACAAGTTTTTTGCTCTTTAATTTATCTTCAGTCAAACATCTGGAACAGCATTTTTTTGGTTTCTGTAGAGAACACAGACTTCAATACTGGAGATACCAGTCTTCTGCTTGATGGAACATCCCTTGCAGATAGTACAGGTACAAGTGAGGAAAGAACAACCATCACATTTTTCACTCCAATTATTAAGGTGTGATAACCTGATGAAGTCAATATGTACTATGCCCTTAAAAACCAGTAAAGGAGGAGAAGGAGAATCTAGTGTAAAAACCAGGAATACTGTTTCTTTTTATTGTAAATGTCAGGATAACACTGTTTCAGGCAATCCTTTATTGAGACTTGGACAAGGCTGGAATGAAGCTTATAGCAGCTGTATCAAACCACTATCACTGTCATGCAAGAAAGGATATTTTATTAGAAATTTCATGGCAATAAGAGCAGGCATCACAGACAACTACAATTCAGTTGACAAACAATAACCCGATGACATTGCCATAGCTGTGTCACTTTCTCTTGCAGATCTCTGCCCTGCACAGTTGGCTAGCCTGTAATTTGGACAGACTTCTAGGAGAAGACAATGCAGGGCCTCCACAGACACCTTTAAGCCAGCACAGGCAAATGTAGGAGTCTGATTAATTAGCCCAGGCACAGCACTTTATGTGAACTGCTGGTTTCTAGGACAGTTTGGACAATTGAATGCCCCTAAAATCTGCACTTTGAATGGTTGAAAGGGACTATTAAAAGGAGGATGAGTGGAACAGAACCAAGAATTGTATATACAATGTGATTGTCATGGCAGATCGTGGAGCTGCCCCCAAAAGCTGCATCAAATCAGTGATATTCAGAGAAAAAATCAAGTCTTCTCCGTATCTCTTTATGTGAAGTATTTTACTAAGACTCTGTGTTGACAAAAAATCAGCACAGACCTCTTCACGATTTCAAGGACCAGAAGGGAAGAAGAAGCCATAAAAGTCATAAATTTACAAGATACATACAACTCACAAGGAAGTTTCCCTTGAGGTAGGACTGGTTTACAGAGATGAGATCTACCCTGCCATTTACTGAAATTGCTTCTCTGAGAATTTCTCAAAGTCAGGGGAAATCAACTGAAAACCTGAAAATTCACACACTTGAAGAACACTACGTTAGGACATTTCCAGATAAAGTTTTTAGAAACAGAATGAGGAAAATCAATCAAAAAGGTTTATGAAGACAGTTCTCTGCCCTTTCACAAAAACTCTTCCACAGGCTTGAAAGGTAGATAAGAATTATTGAGAAAAAGAAGAAAGAAGGGGATGGAGGTAAAATCTTTTACCAATGCCCCTAGAGACAATCAATAGCAAAACTGGCAATATAGTCAGAAGTCCAGCCTGGCAGTCTTCTGTTACTATCATTAGATCATTCACGCTATTCACAGACTATGTCTCATTTGCTGTGATTTTTTTCAAGATGATCTCTAACAATATCATTGCAATGCACTACTGATTTCTGTGAGGAAATCTATCTGAAATTTGTCAGCAAGCTTTACATATTTATTTATTAGTAAATTAATACTTATATAAAAACAAATATTTATTAGCATTTAATAACTTAAAATAATCTCCCTCCCTCTCCCTTCAGGAAAACCCATTTTCTACTTAATTAAACATCTGACTCTAATCTTAGATCTGATGAATACAGTGTGCCATGTACCCTACCTTCTGCTCTCTGAGATGATGCTCTATTTTCAGTTGTTCCTCTTTGTTCCTCTGTATTTGCTGCTGTAAATTCTGGATCTCAGCTTCCTTTTTATCCATTTCAGCTAGAAGATTTGTCAGCTCAATCTCCATTTTTTCCTTCTTTCGAGCCTCTCGTAATTCCTCATTCTGACGCAGCTGGATGTCTTGCTGAAGCTATAATAATACAGAAGAAAACCATTTTAAGTTATTCTGCCTTTGACTCAGGAAAACAAGTCCTCTCACCACTCTTACTATGCCTGATTTTGAAAACAACAGCTTCTATATTACTGTATCCACTTCTACATGGGATATGCCAGATCTCCTCAGAAATAATTATGTTCTCTAATGGTTAAACAAAAAATCCTGCATGAGGAAACCTATTTATTGATAACAAGAATTTGTTAAGCACCAGTCAGTTCACCCACACAGCAGGGTCTCATACAGCTCAGACATAACAGCATTCCTCTGGAGATTCAGTGGCACTAATGCTTTTTCTGTTATAAGTGGTACTTTCTGAAGGCAGCATTAAAATTAATTAGGGCTTGATGTTGTATTTGTAAGGATTTTTACTTTTCTATCTCGCCAGCAGAAACATTTCTTACACCGATATTAAAGGAAAGAAAGACATGTCAGACCAGTGCTCAGTTTCACAACTGATCTCAGTGTTTCTGCTCTCAAAGTTCCTCTGTGGGAACTTTAAAAGTGGAGGTTTTTTTCACATTTAATAGACTGTCTTGTGACTTCTGCTCTCTTCCTCCCCAAAAATGTAACGGAGCAGAATCAGTAGGAGGGAGACACAGGGGAGACACAGGGGGCTGATCCACACGGAAATACTCAAGTTCAGCAAGGACCAGCAACTGAAAAATGTTCTTTGCTTAAGGATTCCTTCCCCTCTGAGCTCACAGATGAATAGTTGTCAGAATTGACAGGGTCTTCAACAGGATCTTCAAAAGGACATTGTCATTTAAGCAGTCTGAAGTGAAGAATAATTCCATACTGGGAGAATAGGAAGTGATTACAAATGCTGCAACAATCCTGTAAATTTAAGGGCTGATGAAGTGAGTATCAGAAGATTCAACAAGTTGTGACAGGAGTTTCAATCCTCTCTCTTTTCTCCCATGCTCAAAATGCTGTCAGGAAAACAAAGATTTTATATTCTTTTCCAATACATTCTCATTCATCCGCTTTAGAAACAGAAACAACTTCCGGACGTGAAACCTAAACTGATCATTCCTTTCTTATTTGTGATTAATAAAAAACTGTAAGCCAAAAGCTGCTTCATCTCTTCTTTGTTCTTTGATTCTTTTCTGCTCTTCCTTTCTTCTGATGTCTTGCTCCAGCCCCTGCTTATATTCTAAATTCTTTCATTACTCATTATTATATTTTTATACTTGATGTATCAGAGCTCTGTATATCATCTTTCATCCTTTTCTACTTTCTCTCCATTCAATGACTAATTTACTGATCCTCATCCTCCAGTATCTCTAGCTGCTATACACATTTAAAGGAAGCTATACATATTGATCACTAAAGAACAACTGTCTACTCAGATGGTCAGAAAAACAGAAAGCCTAACTTAAAGCCGAGATGGAATAGGACTGCTCTCTAGAGACACTGGTGACATGAAAAATTTAAGCTGAAGAACAGTAGGCCAGAATCAGTGTAAAGAAGAAAGTAGGAGTTCTCTAACCATTAGAAAAGCAAGGTTCTGGAAAAGTTTCCCAAAAGGAGTAGAAGAGAAAATAATCTAATTATTAAGTCAGAATTTGACACATTCTTAAAAATTATAGTATTGCATCATATGGCAACCACTGCCAACGGCAAGGGTCTCCATTCCAGTCTATGTTCCAAGTATCTCTTTTGAGGCATAAGGATCTACAATGCAAAAACCCCCTCACATCTCCAGTAAGAAAGATGACTCATTCAGGCAAAGAAACCCTGGCCTCATTCAGGGTATTGGGAAGCTACAGAAGCAGCTGACAATACACTTTGTAAAGGACACAGTCTGGAAGTACAGAAAAATCATTCATAACAGACTCCTTTCTGAGCACTCCTCACGTTTGAGATGTGAAAGAACAGGTAGCATACTTGTCAATGGGGATCAATTGTAGGTGTGGAAAAAGGCTCAGGACAAAGCCTAAAAATCACCAGTGATTTTTAGGTGATTGGTACAGACCTGCAGAACAGATTGCTCTGCCTCGTTCTTTGCCTTCTCTGTTTCCTCCTGCTGCTCTGTGACTTCAGCCAGACTTTGACGTAACTTCACAACTTCTGACAACAGTTCATCTCGCTCCTTTGTTACTTCTTCCTGAAGTTCTAGCAGTTCCTCCACACTGGAAGGAAGGAAATAATAGTCAAGCAGTGTCACAGGCCATTCCTGTTATTCCTCCTATGCCAGAGCAAGACTTTTGTAATAAGCAGGAGTTTAAAAGTAATTTGTTTTATTTTAAACTCCTTTTGTATTTAGACGCTGGTGGTCAAGTGAATTATATGCTTTATCTACTGTGATCCAAGTCATCATCAACCAAGTCCAATAAATCACTCTTTCCTGTTATATCACATTCTCAGGGATATGAATAAACCTTCAGTTTCCCAAAAAGGTAGCAGGAAACAAAACTCCCTCTTGTTTGCTCACTGCAAAATTACTTAGGGACCAAAATGCCAGTGCCTCTGCAGTTTACCTGACTGGACACCTAACTAGGTTATCTCATACAGTCACGTAATGTAAGAATAAAACTGACTCTCTGTTCTGATACATTTACAATATGAAAGAAAGTCCAAGCAGTGTGGGTTCAAGCTCAGTGTAAAAAGCAGCCTTATAGTTCTAAAAAACAGTAGGGTTTTCAGGGCTGAACTCCTGCAAAGGAGTTACCTCGTTCTCTTGGCCTTGTCCCTGGGCAGGGTATTTAAACATGGAACTGAGGGCAATACAGAAAGAACTTCAAGAAGAAATTGTAAATAGGCAGGTCTCAGCAGCCTGAGCAGAGCTGGAAAGAGAAGTGAGGTGTTGGCAAAGGAATGAAGCAGCCAGAGAGATGCCTTTAGGGAGAGTTACACCAAGAGAAGACTTAATTACCAAGCTTTTAGGTCCAAGGAAACCTGTTAAAGAGGTCCAGAACATTTCAGGGACAAATGGTGAAGGAATGGATTTCTCATAGACCCAGGTGGTCTATCTGCTGGCACATTCCTTGGAGGGGAAGTGTTTGAGCACACTGAAGACCTTGCTCACGGACGCAAGTCTCTTTTTTGCAGCCTGGATATGCAGTGCATGCAGAGGTGAGCATGCCCCACGTATATCCTGTATGCATAATACAAATAAATACCTTGAACTCTGTCAAGCCATAACCAGCAGGGCCAACCATCAGTAATTTCAACAGAAAGTGCGCAGGTCACAGGGTCAATACACTTAATCTCATATTTGAGTTTACACTTAATCTTAGAGCAATAAGCAGAGTCTGAAGACCTGATACTACAAACAGTAAAATTTGGAGGGCTTCTGAGCAGCTCCAGAGGATGATGATTATTTGCACACTGTAGTGGTTAAAGGCTCCACCTCAGACTATGCCTCTCTGTGTAAAAGTATTCAGTTTAAAAAACCCAAACATAATCTTGGAAGTGTATACATATAAAATACAAACAAGAACACAGTATTAATGCCTTGTAACAAAGCTAGGAACAGTAGAGAAATCAAGTCTCCTGCTTCCTTGGCTTGACCTTGCTGCTGTAAAACGAGAAAATGTTGACAGGATCCTATTCTCTAAGACAAAGATTGATGAAATGCTAGTCAGATAAAACAATATGACACATATTGAGAAATTGTATAATATCAATTTTTATTTGATCTCGCAGCTTAATCCAATGCTAAATGAAGTCACTCAGAGCCTGATTCTGTACTTGCTCACTGAATAAACACATGGACAAATAAATGTGTATTCATGAGAAAAGTAAAAGACAGAAAAGCTCTCTCTGTTTTTTAGTATCTTTGTAGGGTTTAAATGGCTTATCAAGGTGTAGAATGATAGAAAATCAAATTAGGCTTTCCCTCTTCCAGAGGAAAACTTACTTGTATTCCTGTCCAGCTCTTTCCTTCATTAAATTATTTAGGCATGCAATTTCCTTTTGCAGTGAATTAATTGTTTCCTTCGCTTTCTGTTCCTTTTCATAGGCTGTATCCACCATTTTCCAGGACTTTTCAAGCTCCTAGGAACAAAATGGAAAACAATTACATAAATTAATTAGTGTTTAAAATTAACCACAAACTAAAAATTAATTGCCTTGCATT
This sequence comes from Cephalopterus ornatus, assembly GCA_013396775.1. NCBI lineage: Eukaryota > Metazoa > Chordata > Aves > Passeriformes > Cotingidae > Cephalopterus > Cephalopterus ornatus. The sequence goes on along the minus strand of VZRE01000934.1, from coordinate 56,174 downwards.
TTGGTTAGTTGAGAAAATAGGTTTTTGTGTCTTTTCATGCTTAAGTTCACAACAGTTCCCTTAATTGGTTATCTTTTTTTGGGGTGAGGGCATAGTAAACATTTTGAGCCATTCAGGCTATGTAAATTTACACCACAAAAGCTCTAATACATTGTCTTTAATACATAGATCTGAGCATTATCAAATCTCACTCTATGAGGCTTTGATCATGTGAGTACCACTAATATCTAAAAATTTACTGAAAATTCAGTGCCCACAAAGGTACCATCTACTTAAATAGCCCATGTCTGTAGAAGTCTTTTTAGCTGTTAGGACAGTGAACACCTAATCTGACTTGGATGAGAAAAAGATGTTACTTGACTTTTCTGCCTCTTTGTTCATCTTCATCTGGGAAGACTTAGTGTATTTTGATTTTAACGACATATTTAGACAAGCCACAATTCCTATGCCAAATTTCAGCACATGGAGTTACTTGAATGACAGATTCTGTGCCTCTCACAAGTCTATGGTTTGATATTCACAAACAGCATAAGGGAGGAGGGTTCACTTAATTTTTTAACTTCCCCTGCATCTCTCTCCCTTGAATCAGATCCTTATGAATCAAAAACAAGGCTTATTCCGTGACAGGTTCAAACCAAGCTCCTACCATTTCTGTAATCCTGTGCCAAAAAAATGCATAGACTCAGAAAGTGACTGGACTTGGAAGGAAAGTTCCCGAAGACTCAGTAAATAATGAAGACATTGCTTTTGTCCCTGAGCTGCAAATCACAGCACGATGTTCCCTCTTTCACACTATTTTCCCAGCTGGTTCCTAGTGGACTTCTGGACTTGACAGATTTGTACAGATTTAGATCCCAAATGTGTCTGTGCAGTTCTCCATTAGCTCCAGGGTCTCCCCAAGGAGAGCTAAACAGAAGCAGCGTTACATCAGGACATAATATCCCTTTCAGCTCCTGCTTGCATCACATGAAATTGGGGCAGGGAAAAAAATATTTTAAAAACTACCTCTACAATGAAGAAAATAAAATAATTTAATTTACATCAAATTGTTTGTGGATTTATTTATTGTGATGAACATCTCTGATCCTAAAAAAACCTCTATATAACATTAAAATCTAAATTATGACACCTATATTATGGTGTGTTGTTAATATATTTATTCGACCATTAAAGACCAAATAAATGTAATATTTAGCTGCCTAAATTAAAAATTCAAGCTATCAAGCTAGCAGAAGTAACAGGCTATCAGATTTTGCTGAAAAGATAGTACAAAATATAACATCTGCAGCCTCTTCAAACTGCAGAGGGAATACATTTTCATTTTATTTATTCAACTAGTTCAGCATATCCAAATTTGGGAAACCATCTGGAACTTAAAGATCAGGAATGTTTTCTCTTCTTTTTTTTTATCCCCAATCTATTAATAAGAGTTAAATGGTGGGCTTTACTTGTTCAGAAATTCTCAAAGAGATTTTAGTCAATTAAATTCACTATCTACAAGGAGTATTCTCATTATTTAACAAATTACGTAGTTCAAAATTTAGTTTGAAAAATGTGCTTTTTCACTTAGGTATCAAGCATATTTAAACAGTTTTAAATACTAAAGTCAATTTGTCTTATACATATTGAGTTCTAATCTCCATTCAAATGCAGCAATGATCACACATAAAGGATTAAGTATTATCTAGTAAATAATACATTTTTCATTGATTACTATCTTACATAAAAATGTTCAATTATGAAATTTAAATAAATGTATGCTAGACTGAAATAATGACATGAAGACATAGTGCATCATGTTGTACAGCAGACAAGCATAAAATATAACTGTAAATAAATATGTTTCAGATTTTTCAACCAATAAGAGGCAACCATCCTTTCCCTATAAAAACACAAACTGAAAATAAGATTAAAGGTGATTACTTAAATCAAAGCTTCCTGCTGGCTGATTAGACTGTGATTAAAATTGGTGAATTAAATCATGACGATGGGAGTTTTGGGGGATAGAACTGGGGAATAAAATCAATATGCTCCCTGAGAGACTCTACTGGCTTCAGTGAGTATTTTGTTCTGGTGAGTATTTGCAAAAGTGATCCCCTGAAGTCAATGAGCCCATTCAGATAAGCAGTAATTTCAGATCTCCCTAAGGTGTGCCTTTTGAACTTCACCTTACTTCTGATGTGGAAAACCAATTCTATTGAATTTGTATTGTTCATACCAATTTTTATCAATAAATTTAGGAAGCACAGGTGATGGCCCCATTATTAGTCAAAATCTAGATATGAATTTGCTACAGAGTTCAGCATCAGCAAAACTGGGTTTCGTTGTAGTTGCTTCTTAATTTTTTCTTTTACTGTGAAAAGCAGATCAACAGATCCTTTGACTTCAAAAGTAAGGAGGAGGAAAATTTTGATGATGGAAACCTTCACCGAAAAAATATTCCCATTGTTACTCGGTGGAGAGGGGAACTGAAAGACTGCAAGTGCATCAGTAACACTGAGTAACTGCAATACTCTGTTAGGTAACGTGCTTGGCAATCTGCTGCATAAATAAAGAAGGAAGTACACTGGATGTTTGCCTTTAGAATCATTAAAAAATTTTTGGAGAAGTACTGAACTCTGGAACTCGTGAAGCAGAATTCTTAAAGTGTGATTTCCTTACTTTATGTTCCTTAAATACCCCAAACATCAGTTTCGTTACTCAGAAACTGAGACTTAATGAAATGCTTTCTTAGTATATTGGATTGATATGCCTGGAAATTGAAAATTTGGTAATTCCAAGCAGGGCAGTACAAGCCTCTGTAAATTCCCCTTCTAGCGTTCTTCCAGTGCAGACTCACGGATCAGTATCCCTACCCAAAACAGAATTGTATTCCCTTCTTGATTAGCTTGGCCCTTTGCTCCTTTGATAGGACTATAAATAGCAGACTGTTATGTCCAGTTTATTAAAACTACAAAACAGAGCCCTGAACAACCACCAGACAGTTAACAGCTACTGATTATTACTGACCTGAGTCCCACTGTGTGGTTAACCCCTGCCCCAAACAAACTCCACTGAGTACAACCAGGCTTTCACATGGAGAAAGATTTTGCTTCGGGAACTTTTATTCATATATGAAACAGTGATCTAGAAGAGTAAGGCTGTGCTCCTGTTACCCTAATGACCCATCAAGTCACCAAGATTTAGGGCCTTAATTTGAAGGAACTACGCCATTTTTACAGGAACAGCACCATCAGGATTATTTTATCATTTATAAATAATTAAATTGTGGGACAAATTGTTTGTTTAATTTAGCACTGAAGAATATCATCTTGGCTACTTTAGCACTTGAACTTCTCTCAACATTCATCTTGTGAAACACTTTTTTTGAATGTTAGTAAGATTGTAGTGAAATACTAGAGCTGTAATAGAACTTTCCTTCAGAAAGGAGAATAACATGGAATATGAAGGGTATACTAAGAAAAACCCCAGGAACATTTTAAGCTATATCCAAATAATTCCTGAACATTTAAGGGAAAGACTAATTCTCATAACCAAACTGAAAAAGTATCAGTGCTGTACAGCAAGCCACTAGAATTGAAATGTCACATGTTGTGCATTGCAAATAATTTCTAACAGGATCAACATTGTCAAGAAGCTTTTTCATTAGAAAATCACCTAATGGGTCCAAGAGTAGGCAGTATGGTGAAGCCATACCCTGCCTGAGCTTCAAATTAGCTGCTGAAGTTGGAAAGGCTCTTATTTTCCCAGCATTTCTGCTCGTAAGTTTTATGATGTTAAGATTATATCTCAGCTTGGGAACATCTCGAAGGATCACCTCTGCTACTGTTCACATGTCGAGTATTGCCACGTAACAGCAGAAAGAAAATTAGAAGGATCACTGCGGTTCCTGACACTCATCTACCAGGTTTCGATTAGAAGCAGTAAATATCAACAAGATTTTCTACACTTTTCCTCCTCCTTGAGGAGGTTCTGAGCAGTACCAGGGGTTTGCAAGCTGCAGCCATAGGATGACAGCACTGCTAATTTGTATTTACTCTAAGTGTATTTTCTTCCTAATTCTAAGGACAAGAAACTTCATTTCAAAGAGCTTCTATTTCTGTAGTGCTCATAAATCACTCTGGATTGCTACACTGAATTTATTTTACTGGAACAAAACACTTTAGTGCAAGGCATGGAGGCTTCTCAAGTAAATGCTAAATTAAAGTCTGTCTAGGTATCACAGGCTAAGTTTTTAAACTACCAGAATGAGAGAAGTTGCAAATACAGACTCTGATCATTTGGCAGCTTTAGGTTTCTGATTGTCAAAACTCACTGTAAGCCTAAAAAAACCGTCAAATATTTTCAGTGAGCCAAGCACTTTGATTTGACAGAGTTCAAATCAGTAATAACAAAGAACACATCCAAATAAATTGGTAAAATCACATTGAAACGCTACATAGGACTCCTTTTCAAAAACACTGAGAAACATTTATTTTTATGAGTTGTCACTTCCCTGGCTTAAAATCCATATTTCAGCAAGAAGTATTTTTTTTATGTTCTGGCAATAGTTAACATCCAAGCAGCCCTTCAAAAGTACTAATGAATAAAAAACTGCATACTAAATTGAAAATGTGCTATTTTAGGGAGGGAAAGCTGAAACAAAATCTATTTGTGAGTATTTGAAAGCTGATGGAGTTGGTTTGGTGCAAATAAATGCAGAATTTGAATGAGACCTGCAAAAACACCAGGCTAAGAAAACAAAGCAGTCGGTAGAAAAGCAGAGGTTAAAGAGCTGGGGATGCCAGCTCTATTCTCATTCTCCAGCTAATTCTCTACATAAAATAAAAGTGTTCTTGTTGGTGCTTTTCATATGATTTTCATTAACAATTTCAGGGCATATTTAATTTTATTCAAAACTTTACCATCTTCAGCGATGATATAGTTTCCTCATCATCTTTAGAGAGCTTTGTGAGCACAGCTACTTTAGATGATTTCTCCACAAGCTCAGCGCTCAGCTTCCTGCATTTCCCCATGAGATGCTTTTCATTTTCACGAGACTTCTTCATAACAGCAAGGAGCTTCTCATATTCCAAACGGAACTGTTCCAGAGCTTCATCTCTCTTAAGTAGACTGATGAATTCTTGGGAGTCTTTTTCCAGTGCTTCGAATGCACTTTCTTCTAGATACGGTTTGTCAGACTTTTCCTGAGTGAAATAAGGTAATCAACAAACAGGCAGAATTCAACATCTCACTTACGATCCCAGAATATAAAAAAGCAATATACTGAGTGTGTAACAGCTACTAAGAAATCATGACAAAATTTTCTGTAATAACAGTTCTTTTGCTAACACGATATGCATGTTGCAGGCTATTTTTCAAGCACATCTCCCCCAATTTTACTGAAATAACCTGTGCTTTAACAGTCAGATTTCTTGTAATTGAGTCCCACAACTGCTTTAAAGATAAGCCTACAAAATACCATCATTGTGATAGTGTTTGAATAATGCATCAAACACTGAGGAAGCCCTGTATTTTAGTCTCAGTTCTGCCCAGTTCTCTACCCTGCAAAGTCTGATTAGTTTATGCTTTCCATGCAAATAGTGCCAGCAAATCACTTGTAGACAAGTGTGTCTGAAAGCTTCAGTAACGACAATGCAAGCCAGTCCTTCCTCTGCAGGAAATAATACTGCTAAACCTTTCACAGAGGACATTTTTGATCTAGCTCAGCTGTGCCAAATCCTTACAACTGTATTTCAGAGATGGTCTCACTTAGACAGGAAAGCAGCTCTCCTGTAGGCACAGCCAGGGCGAGTCCCCATCCCAAAAGAGAGGCAATGAAACACACAGTTCCCACAACCTTAAAAATTGACCCTGGTATCTTCCCTCCGAAACCTCTCAAAATTGGTTTGAGCCCCTACTCGCCATTTGAATATAAGCAGTTTAAAAGCGAGAATTTTCAAAATTCTAAAAAAAAAGTAAAGAAATTTCTGAGAGCAAAATGACACATTTCATTTGTTTCAAAGTTTTTTGCAGGGTAGAGTACATAATTTCATGCTACCTGAAATTAAAAGGGCAAAATTAGACCCTTATGACTTGAAATAAAGCTCAGGTCATGAGATGCATTGAGGTAGAGAGACCAGTTCCATGTGCTCCTCCTCGCTGAGACTCTGGTTTGGGGTGTCTTCTTCTGTGTCAGAAACTTTAGTGGGAAAGCCACAAGGGCAACTTCAATGTTACAGCCCTTGCTCCAGCTGCCATGGAAGGGCAGTCTGCAGTGTGAGGCCAAAATTAGTGCATCCTCCCTTCAAGACTGCTCTGGGGCTCACAGGCTTCTTCTTATTTCATCCTCTGCTCCAAGCCACAGAATCACAGAATCACAGAATGGTTTGGTTTGGAAGAGACCTCAAAGATCACCTCATTCCAAACCCCTTGCCATTCGCAGGGACACCTTTCACTAGACCAGGTCACTCAGAGCTCCATCCAGTCTGGCACTGAACACTTCCAGGGATGGGTCATTCACAGGTTCTCTGGGCAACCTGTTCCAGTGCCTCACCACCTTCACAACAAAGAATTTGCTCTTAATATCTAATCTAATAATCTAATCTAATATCTAATCTAAACCCACTCTCTTTCAGTTTGAATCCATTCTCCCTTGCCCTGTCACGCTGCTCTTGTGTAAAGTCTCTCTCCAGCTTTCTTGAAGCTCCCTTCAAGTACTTCAGTTTTGATCTTGTTTACTTTTGCGATCGTAAACAGAGATAAAAGAAGAGTGGCAGTAAGCGGGGCGGCAGGGGGCGAAATAACACCCACGATCTTAAATGTAGCAGCTGTTCCTAAGATATAAGTGCTATTACTGCCTCCGTACAAGTAGGCGAATTGCTGTCACTTTCAATGCAGGACTTCGCAGAGCTCTGCTTACACGGGTAACTCCTGCACATAAACAGGGCTTATGGATACAGATGATGCACGGGTGATGCTGTTGGTCTTATCCCGAGGTACAGCCTTCATCCTGTCCAAACAAGGGGCGGAGAAGGGAGGGCGCAGAGGTTACAGGTTACCTCAGCCATGCTGCCGGCGGCCGGGGACAGCGGGGCTCGGGGCTGAGGGGCGGTGGCTGTGGAGGTGTCGGTGCCGGTGTCGGTGGCTGTGGCGATGGCAGTGCCGATGCCGGCCCCGGGCCCGGCCGTGCCGAGGCCGCCGCTGAGCAGCGAACGCGGCGTCGTTTCGTAGCAACGGCGGCGGCTGCGGGCGGGGCCGGGCCGCGCTGCGGGGCTGCTCCCCGTCCACGGCCCCCTCACCCCGCGGCCCAGGGGTGGATTTTCCTCCCAGGGCTGGCCATCTTGCTGTTGGAGTTCAGTCGGGGTTTTTTAACCAAGGACACCGAGCACTGTTTCGCCTCCCACCCGAAAGGCTCGGAGCTGCTCTCCGAGGCAGCAGGATGGAGCTGCTCAGTCAGAGGATCACAGAATTGTTAGGGTTGGAAGGGACCTCTGGACATCATCCCGTCCAACCCCCCTGCCTTGGCAGGGTCATCTAAAGCAGGTGACATCGGAACGTGCCCAGGTGGGTTTGGAATGTCTCCAGAGAGGGAGACTCCACGCCTTCCCTGGGCAGCCTGTCCCATGCTCTGCTTCCCTCAGTGCACAGAAGTTCTTCCTCATGTTGAGATGGAACTTCTTGTGTTTTAGTTTGTGGCCATTGCTCCTCATACTGCCACTAGCCACCACCAAAAAGAGTCTGTCACCATCCTCTTGGCACCCGACTTTGAGATTTATATGCACTAATGAGATCCCCTCTCCGTCTTCTCCAGACTAAACAGACCCAACTCCCACAATCTTTCCTCCTATGAGAGATTTCCAGACTCCTCTTCATCTTCGTGGCCTCTGGTGAGCCCTTTCCAGTATCTCATTATCTTTCTTGTACTGAATCAACTCGAGGCAAGGTTGTGTGGAAGGTGATAAACAGGGATTTGTGCAGTTTTGGGAGAACAAATCATAGAACCACAGAATGGTTTGGGTTGGAAGGGACCTTAAAAGTCATCTCACTCCAACCTCCTGGCCATGGACAGAGAATTCCACTAGACCAGGTTGCTCAGAACACATCAAGTGTCTGTCCAAAAATTATATCCATTTATTGAGGCATTCCCACAAGCTTCCTGGTCCAGTTGGAGATGCCTCTGTTCATTCCAGGGGAGTTGGACTAGAAGACCTTTAAAAACCCTTTCCAATCCAAACTATTCAAGAATTCTACTCTACATTTTTCAAACTCCTGGTGATTTGTGTCCTCTGAGACCCTGTAAGGGTGACTGTTTAGGCTAGTCTTCATGGTAAGTTCCATTTGAGCTAAATTAATTCAAACTCTACAAGTTCACCCTCATGGTAGCTGCACCTCTAACTGCAGTGCAGACATAGTAGGGTGACTGTGTTAAGAGTCTGTGGTAACTCTTGCTAAAGCCCATTTTTGATAAGCCAGTCACCGTGCCTTAAAACATCACAACTCACAGCACATGGTATTAAGTGCAACCAGGACACAAATCTGTGACAAGACTCAAACGGTCACATTGAATTAATGTCACAACAATTAATATTAACAACAGAATGCCTTGACAACTTCGTGATCAAGGAGCTGCACTGACACTCAAGAAGACACTGGAGTTTCTGACCTTAGCAAGAAGTTCCTGTAACTTGGGACCAGCCACTTAAAATTAAATTCCTTATTGAAGTGGAAATAACCACATCTGCCATCCTGCAATGGTGCTGTGACTGTCATGGTTATAAATGATGCACTTGTGTCATAGAGAGAATATCTAGACAGGGTGGAGCTCTTCAAGTGGGATCACCTTTTAACACTCCCTTTTAAGCTGAGCCTATGTTCCCAGCTCTGCAAAAAACCTTTTGCTAGTAAGAGCAAAAACCTCAGACAGCCACCAGAAGAAATAAAAAAAACCCCCAAACTTAAATGAAAACAAATAAACTTAAATAAAAACAAATAAATCTCCAATAATAGCAGGGACAAGCCAGACCTCGTAAGTTTCAGTTCATTGAAAAGATTGTTACTTATTTCCCTATCTGACTTTGTTCAAGAGACACATGTATTTTATAAATAAGTATGAATTATATATCACCATATTCTTATGCTGGTAAATAAGCAGAATCACCTCTTTCACCAGCTGCATGAAAGAGTTTTGCATCAGTGGGGTGTGTTGGTGTGCACGCAGAGACGGTTACTCGAGAAGAAATTTTTTCTTGCTGATTTATTTGAGGTCACAACCCTCATGCAGTTAATTTAATGCATGTTTCAAACTGTAGTGGGATGAAAATGATAAGCCATCACTTCCTGAATGTAAGGATTTATGAGCTACTGCAGAGATATAAATAGAGTAAAATCTCATCATAAGATGACCCAGGAGAATGGAAGCCATTTGGGGCATGGACCATGACAGTACGTGTCTTCCGGAAAGCATAAAAGGAACCTTATGGGCCCTGGAAGGTAAGGATAAGAAGACGTGATAAGGAAAGCCCGGGAGCGGGATTTGGAGTGTTGCCTCCCACATGCGCTGCTGTGAGGAGGCGTCAGGAGGCGGCAGCACCGCACCGCCGCCGTGATCGCTGAACTGCCCCGCACAGCTGCTCGCAACCCGCTACAAACCTTAATTATTACACGGAGATACAACGGTGGGGTGAATTTGTGTTCATGGATGAGGTTCTGCATTTGAATACAGTTTTACTCAGTTTACTCAGATAATATAATCAATGGGAGATTACATCTAAGAAAAGCAAAATCTATCTACCGATGTACTAATTAAAATATTGTTTTATGTATATTACAAACATGCTCTATAAATATCACTTAATCTAACTGCAAGTCTTGTAATTTTCCCAGCGATATGGAAATCCGTCAGAACCTTGTGGCCTCAAAGAACAGTGATGATGCAGACATGGACTGACATCCTGGGACATACCCTGGGAAGCAGATTGCCTTCTCAGAGTTACATCAGTTTTGCAGTGTTAAAAGGAACAAAATTCTTTTTCTCCAGTGACAAGGAAACACTATGTTGTCCTCAATTACTTAGTTATCTAGCTGATATTTTTACTATATTCATTTTGAAAGTCGTCTCCACCTGTTATTTTCAAACTTAATCATAGTTTTATAAAGTGAACAGTTGTTCGGTTTAACTTGGATTGAGACTTTCTGCTTTGTTCATAAAGATGTTGCAACAGATCTCAAATAACAGTAACCTTTGATCATGCTCAGCACCAGAGTTGAGCCAATGACCTCAAGAGAAGGAAACCTTACCATTTCCATAAAAAGTTAAATCACAGGAATGTTTCAATTAGTAGAAACACCCAAGTAAAGAGGTTGGTTAGTTCTGAGACAGAAGCTAAAGCTGACAAGTGGTCTGTGTATAGTGTACAAATACATGCTCTACACAAAAAATGAAATAGATGACAGTTATGGAAAGTAAATAAAATTATTTCAATAATCCTGAAACTAAGATGAATTTGCTATTCCCCATTAAGGTTTGAAACAGTTTTTCCTCCCAGTTCTGGAACTGGAATTACTATGGCCTGCCATGCTTAATAGAAAACTCTTATCTTCTACCCTGCTCCAAACCAAACAGAGATTCTCCAAGACTGCTGGAGAAAAGCAATGCTTTGCAGATCACCATCACTCCTCACTGTGGGCTCTTACCACCACCAGTACTATGGTTTATGCTACCTACCTGGCCCATATGGAGAGAGACTCCTGCATATTTGGAGGAATGGTCTAGCAGAAGTGACCCCCACCCATCCTGGTTGCCCAGCAGCATTAATCCCTAGAGAGGCTATAAAGGAAAGCCTACAAGGTAACATAAACACACTTGGCCCTGCACAGCTTTCTTCAATCCTCAATTTCCATTACCTACTTACCAGTTCTGATTCATGACTGTCTTCCCAATCATGCACATTTGGGTCTATTTAAAAATTAGTTTCAAATATGTCTAGAATCATCATGTATTCATTAGCAGAAACAACTTCTCCCCCATACTTTCCAAGAGCCTTTCAGTTCCAGCAGCAGGATCCAGGCCCTAATCTCTTATTCCTGTTCCTCTCACATTTTAGGGAGGATTACATTCTTCAGCCTTTTAATTCTCAGCCACCAAATGTTTCCATAGATGAAAAACTGCTCTGGGATTTTTCACTATTTGACACTTGACTTCTCTGGGAGGAAGAGGCTATTAGAAAAAAATCTTAATACTCAGAGAAGTCTGTAGAAATCACAGTGATTAAAGATGTTTATAAGGTCAGGTGTAAGGGAGTAGATGAGGACACCATATGGTGAGCTGTGAGAAGGGGATCCTGTCTCCCTGCGCATTTCCGTGTAGGATAGCTAGGAGGTGTGAAATGTCCTTGGTGGAAGAAAGTCCCCCTATCCCTTCTCCCCTTGATCTGCTCATGCTTCTCATCTGCTGAGTCATGCTGAGCTCTGCTGCTGCAGATTCCTTCAGGTTCATACAAGGTGGGGCCCCAGCAAGGCCTGACAAGAGCAAGATTATCATCCCTGTTTTATTTGTGTTTGAGTGTTAACATAATCCCTCTGTGCGCTCCAGGCTGGCAGCTGTCTCCTGTATTCCTTGATTTTTTTTTATTTACTGCTTGCAATGGTTTAAGGAAATATTGCTAGTTTTGTAATGAACTAGAAATACTAGTGGAAAGAATAAAGTAATTCCTCAATTTTCTAACATGTCTGAAAGCAGCTGAGAAAGATACCTAGACATTAACCCTCAGCCCAAATCTTGCTCTTGTCCTGCACCTGCTGATGGAATCTTAGAATTCATTTTAGAAATAATATTATTATATCTAATTTCTGCTGCAGTAATAGCCACGCCACAGAGCCACAAGTTAAGTCCCAGTGTGCAAAGAACTATGATACTGTTACTCCAGTGCTCGCAGCTTCAGGTCCTGCCCAGCGTCTGACTAAGGTTAGCGGAGCTTGGCTCATTATCAAATAAATTACTACCTTTAGCAAGATAATGATCTCAAGCCTTCTGCAGTGCAGCAGTACTCAACCAGTGAATCATGTTCTAGAGTTGTTAGGATATGTGCTTCGAGCTTTCCCTCCTCTTTCAGATGGCTGAACTGCGTAAAAAATAAATTAATACAAATCAAATTAATTTGTCTTGGTTTGACTTTTCCATTTACATGTATTGTATTGTTATCATAATTTTATACCATCTTAGGTAGCACAGAAGGTAGATCCTGAACAAGATGGTGGATATGCAACATAATCTGTTGGGATGTGAGCCTTCTTTTGAAAAATGATCAGATCTTTTCCCTGTATCCCAGAGAAATTTTGCAAATGTATGTAAATGATAGTCGCTGTAACCCATAGTGATTTGTATTGTCCAATGTGTATATCTATATATATACATCAGTAATTGCCACCGCGTTGGGCTTTATACAGGTGATATTTAATAGGCATTTTCCTCTGGCTTAGGTGATGAATAGCTGAGATCCTGGTGAAGGAGCTGTTTTCTCTCCTCCTGCTGCTGTGAAGTTCCCAGGGGAAATAAATAATGTACAAGAAAGGCTGAGTCCTGCAGCACAGAAGCAGGGAGATTTCAGTATTGCGCTTGCTGGAGATGATTTCCATAGATTAGGGCATATGACAAAGGAATGTACTAACAACACCCAGGTTGCTAATCAACCTGAATAAACTTGATTCGGACACTAAGGAAATAATACCCACACACACAAATTTACGAACACAAAGCCTTTGAGCAACATTAAAACTGTTACTTAATTCAATAAGCACTTCAGGAAATACAAAGAAGGGGCTGACTTAACAGTCTCAGCTATTACTCATGAACTAGCCAGCTACAAAACAAAGCTGTGCCACCACATTTGCCTGGTGCTCTCTTGAAATTGCAAAGTCTTAGTGCAGCATAACACACAGATTGTCTCCCACCACCGCACATGTCCACCATCTGAGCTCAAAAAAAAAATCAAAGCAGCAGTGGTGAAGAATGTGCAACATGCCAGATCATGATAATATAAGCCAGTTGTTGCAATGCTGTGGAAAGAGGAAGGGTGCCATAAAGGGATCTGTAATTTCCCTAAATCAGACAGATGTCACTATGCTGTTGCTCAAGCCTGGTACCCTTAATCTTCTTTGTGAAAGTGATAGTTGTTGAGCAAACCTATTTCTGTGAGAAACGTAAGAAGATGGCCTTTAACTCTAGAATGAGGGCAGTGTTGGAAAACACTTTTGAAAAAACCTTACCATGGCCTTTATCGTTAGTTAATACTACTATGCCTCAGCTCCCCGACCCCTACAAGGCCCAAGCCTGACCGAGTTCAAAAAGCATTTGGTCAACACTCTCAGGCACATTATGTGATTCCTGGGGTTGTCCTGTGCAGGGCCAGGAGTTGAACTCAATGGTCCCCGTGGGTGCCTTCCAAATCAGGATATGCAATGATTCTAAGGAAACTACCATGACTTCTGTGCCTCAGAAGGATGTTAGGCAGCTCCACAAGTTTCTGCTTGTGCCACCTTTCAGCAGGAAAATGGTTCGGCATCCCTGGGATCTGCTCCTTTGCTTTGATGAGAGCTGTACACGGGGTTACGTGTTTCAGCTGCTTTCCTGACTTTCAGGCACGACCACCAGGAGGTCAGAATACATCCGAGAAGCAAGATGAGCGCATTTCCTCTCCGTCCTCCGCGTCCTCGGTACGAAACCATCTGGGAAGCTGATGGGGGGAGCAGAGGGGTAGATCAGACAGCTCGCTGCCGCCCGCCGGAGGATGGCTGGGCTCCTAGGGCTGGCGGGGGTGGTTTGAAGGAGGAGAGAAGCAACAAACCAGAGAGCGGAGGGCGCCCGCTCGGGCCGGGCTGGGCTGGGCGGGCTCCTGCCCCTCGCCGAGCGGAGCTGCCGCCGCCCCGACAGCGCCCGTGTGCGGGGAGCGCCCCGGGAGCGGCGGCCGAGCCCGCCCGGCCCGGTGAGTGTCGTGCGGGGACTCGGGGGTCCGGGAGGTGGGCAGCCCAGGGGGGCGGGGGATGCCGGGGGAGTGGGGAAGGGCCGCGCCGGGCAGCCCGCAGCGGTCGCGCTGCTGTGACTGCCGCCTGGATTCTCCCTACGGAGTAACTTTTTGCCTTCGGCTCGTTCTCCGCGTCTAAGCGGCTCCTCTCGGTGGGTATCGGGATACGGGCAGGATCGGACCTCTGAAGCAGCTTGCTGCGCCCACCAAAGTTTCTGCAGAGCTTTCGGCATCCCTGCCCCTGCAGCCCAGGCGGGAGCCGAGAGCGGGAGGCAAGAGATGTCCGCTCCCGGGGCCCCGGGAGAGGCGGGAGAGCGGCCAAAGTCCCTTGCGGGGAGCGCGAGGGTACCCTCTGCGGGACCGAGCCCGAGGGACCACCTCTCTTTGCTGGGGACACAGCCCGTGGGGTCCTCGGACCAGCGCTGACCTCGGGCATGTACAGTCCATGCAGAACGCATCGCTGAGCTTTGCTGCGTGTTCAGTGTTACACGGCGTGGGCTTAAAACTTCCTTGACTTTCTTCTGAGATACACTACGTCTCACTAATAAGCATAGAGAGAGGGAGTGATGTTTTCAGTAGAGCTGAAGGAGGGATATTTTCAGTAGAGCTGCTCTTCTTTTGTGTGGGCATGTTTTTGAAAGTGGCCAGCAGGTATTTGTAGCTCAAACCAGAGCCAGGACTGGGATACTAGAAGTCATGGGCTGTAAAACTGATATGCAGAACCAGAGCCTTAGTGGCCCTTGCACCTCCAACTTGGCAATCTGCCACTGAAGCAGTTCTTTTAGGAAATGACATACTGAAATCCTTCAGGAAAATAGGACATGTTGCTATTGATATCTGTTATGTGGTCAGGCAAGATGAGCAGCAGCAGTATCTCTAGGCGAACATTACTATTAACATGTTTTTAATGAGTACTGTAAACCTAACCCATACTCAGCGCATCTCCTTCAGGCAACCAGTATTTGCCATGAGCTGCCAGGCAAGGACCTGAGCTGCCATGAAAGCAGCGCTTGGACAGGAGAGCCACTGTAGTGTAGGATGCCTTGGTTTGCAAGGTTTTTTAGTTCAGTTTGGTGATGATGATAATTCTCCTCTGCAGCTCTGACTAAAGTAATTCTGTCTACCTTTGTAAGTATCTGCTTTTAAAAACAGTTTCTCCTTAATGTATGTGAAAGGTGTTCTCTCGGTCCTTAAGGAAAAGCAGAGCATAGAAATTATGAAATGAAACTTCAAGCCTTCTCTTCCTTGTTTTCAACACAGTAGATGCTTCATGCTTCTCCCACGTGGGAAATGCACACGTGCATTAAGTGTGATTGCCACCAACATGGAGAGAGGTGAATTGATTTGCCAAAGGTCAGAGAGCCAGTGATAGTATTGGGATTAGCCGAAGGACTTCTTGGCTCCCAGCTGGCAGATGACACTTTTTTGTTTGTATGACTTGGGTATACAGGACTCAGTGGTCTGTGTTTACACCAGTGGCATCTGCAAGGAAGAAGTGACCTGTGCACACCAAAGGCATTGTACCTGTTTATCAAGAGCTCAGGTGGCAGCTTCTCCCCACCTAACTGTCTTCCTCTTTTTGTTGCTTGAGGCATTACAATCTACTAAGAACAACCTTTCTTTTTCTTTACACTACCCTCTCTCTCTCAAGTCAGACTAAACAGCCCTGGTCAGGG
Organism: Cephalopterus ornatus; assembly: GCA_013396775.1. Lineage (NCBI taxonomy): Eukaryota > Metazoa > Chordata > Aves > Passeriformes > Cotingidae > Cephalopterus > Cephalopterus ornatus. The sequence continues at coordinate 40,498 of VZRE01000934.1, read as the reverse complement.
ACTGGGGAACTTGGTTGTCCTCAGTAATTGTTTCAGGCCATCTGATGACTAGGGTCACCAATGTCTGCTTCCCTTTTGTTTTTTTGTTGGTTCTATGCATGGCATTAAGGGATTTTGTGTATCTCTGCATGATGTCTCAGAAGGATGTCAGTGCTTGTGGTTCTTCTTACATGGTAAAAGGAGAAGGGAATCTGATCTGCAGAAACCTAACACTGGTGTTCCACAAGCAGATCTAACTAATTTCTGCATTTGTTTTTTAAGAAAAGCTGTATGGTTTTTAAAAGGACAGTTTTAGGCTGGCATTTGCAACTGTCTACCTGCTGACTGTTGTTCTGTTCTTTCAGTTTCTTGGAACTTGCTTGCAAATTAATTAACACAACATGATATCAGGAAACACACTTAATGGGTTGTATTGCAGTGTACTTTTTTTTTTTTGGCTCATAACTTAAATTAGTTCCCTGAGTGCAATAGGTAGACAGCTAAAGGTGTGGTTTATTTTTCTCAGTTGCATTGTTTTCTTTTGATACATCTGCATCCCCTCTAAAACAATTGTCCTGGCAAAATTTAAGCTAAATTCAGGCTCTTTTGACAAGGTGAACATTAAGAAGCAGTATATGAACTCCATGAAGAGCCTGCATGAGTCTCCCAGCTGTCCTGTGCTGTCCTGTCCTGCATGCTCTGTTCCGCAGAATTGCAATTGCAATCCATAGCAATGGTGCAATGGAAAAGGAAGCTGAAAAAAGCTTGTGGCTTGTCCCTTTAGGTCCCCTTTAAAATGGACTGCTGGGTGGGCCAGCTCTTTCTCTCCCAAGTGTTATTACAATCCATTTATACTGGGGAAAAAGCAGGTTTGCTGCCAGGAAGCATACTTTCCATCAGCACATGTAATTGCTGGGTGGTGGAGAGAGGTAGAGACTCTGGTTTTCAGGCTGGAGGGAGCGTGACCAGGGTGTGCAGTGGGCAGCGCTGTCGTGTGGCCATCCATGAATTCCAGGTTTTGCAGGGATGTGAGCTCAGCTGTGTAAGCAAAACCTCTTGCCTGTTCAGTCCTCAGCATGGCCCATAGGCAAGGAGGCAGGTAGCCAAGCTTCAAGCAGCCTGAGGAGCGGAGAGCTGGCCTGGGGTGCAGCTGCAGCAAGACTCTTTTTTTAGCTTGTTTGTACTTACACACACGTGTGGGCCGTGAGAAGTTGGTTGAGCCAACCTTGACCAGCAGTTCAGCAAAACAAACAGGTTTTACTGCCATGACCTGAAGGCCAGAGTAGCTGCTGAGCTTCGCTGGAGCAGGGGCAGCTTTGATTTCTGTCATGGAGAGGAGGCTTTCATATAGGGTTGACTCAAAACAAACACTGTCCTGTGTTGCTCAGGCTTCCTCATGGAAGCAGTGTTAAGACAAGGAGGTGATCCAAGACAGCCAGCATGGCTTCGCTAGGGGCAAATCACACCTGACCAGTCTGGTGGCCTTCTATGATGGAGTGACTGTAACAATTGGGAAGGGAAGACTGACCAATCATCTACCTAGAATTGTGTAAGAGCTTTGACACCGTTCCACATGATATCCTGATCTCCAAATTGGAGAGATGTGGATTGGAAAGGTTGACTATTTGGTGGATAAGGATTTGGCTGGGTAGATGCAACCAGAGAGCTGTTGTCAATGGCTCTCTGTCCAGGTCAAGGCTGGTCATGTCCCTCAGGGCTTTGTCTTGGGACTGGTGCTCTTTTATATCTTTATCAGTCTTCTAGTACTTAAAGGGGGCTTACAAAAATGTAGAGGAACTTTTCACATGGACAAAAAGTGATAGGACAAGGGGGAACAGTTTTAAACTAGAAGAGGAGAGACCGACATTAGATGTTAGGAAGAAATTTTTTGGTTAGAAGGTGGTGAGGCACTGGAACAGGTTGCCCAATATTGTGAAGGGACAGTGCAGATCCAGACTTTTGGAGCTTGGGGTGTCTTGCTCCTGTGTTTGGCAGTCTGTGCTGCTGCTGGCAGTGTCATGGCACTGGCTAGCAAAGGCACCTGCAGCCCTGCAAGCTGGGAGGGCAGGGCAGAGCAGAACAGAGCCCATTTGCTCAATTTGGCCTCTCAGAAGACAGAAACAGAGAAGTGAAACTGTACACGTGGCCTGGTTAAAGAAGGTACGTGGGAGGAGGGAGGCGAAGTGAAGGGGCTCAGAAGAAAAAGGATGCGTCAACCTAATACCAAGCCCTTAAAGAACCCAGCTCCAAAACCCAGCTCAGCCCACATTGATCATGATTTCATCAGGCTTTGGACAACAGTTGGAAGGTTTGAAGTGGTGGTAGCAGCTGGAAATGAGGGTGGTGGATACCTGCTCCCCAGCCCGTTGCGCAGCTGGGTAATGCCTCCTTTATCTACCTGCAACCAGCTTGTCAGGTCCTCTCCTCCCTTTGGTTGGGGGACTTTGTTTTTTTCCTGTTGCATGTGAAATTTCTTCACTTCTCTCTCCTAAAACATGGTAGTTTATCTTTTGTGGTTCAGTGTTTCACATCTTCCTGTCTGCTCTTAGACTTATTTCCTGCCTCTTCTGTATTTTCTGTTTCTCCCATTAGCTCTCTAAACCCAGCTGCCCGAGCAAGTATTTCTACCTTACAAGCTGCACACAGCAGCTAGATGCCTTTTCTAGACAAACCAATCCCAGACAAAACTGTCCCAGCCCTTGCGCTTATGAAGCTGCTAATTTGACCCTAATCCATTTTAAAAGGAGAGGATTGGCAGGTGAGAATGGAGTCAGAGGAGTGAGTCCTTGCTTGCCAACGTCTGGAAGGCTGACAGAGCCACAGTGTGATCTGCACACTTTCCCAAGGGAGAAGCAGCATTTTAACTCTCACCTGATCACTTCAAACTGATTATTTCTGGTCTCTTGAGCTTTTATGATAATTTTATTAGGTAAGGGGGTGAGTTAATCTCTCTTTTAATCAATTCCTAGTTTAGATAACTGCATTATATACCCAACTGCTGCCTGAACTTCCTCATTCATTCACTTTGTGTTTTGCAGACTTCCTGGCTGTGCTTCAGCAGTGGGTGACTGAATATAGTCTTCTCTGCATCACCGCAATAGTAGTAATGTGAAGCCTAATGAGCACCTGCAAAGCCGTGTAGCAGGTAAGTGCTCCAGGGGTCATTCTTCCTTCCAGGTTTGATGTGATTTAAAAAAGCTTCTTCATGGGCTCTCACTAGGAGATCTTGAGCCTTGCAGCAGAAATGCTGAAAGGAGATTGGTGTGGCTCATATTTTAGTAAATGTTCCCAACAGCGAGGTTCAGACAGCTTCTTGCAAAGTAAAAGTAGCAGTGCTGTGAAAGTTTAATTTGGAAATGGCTTCAGTGTAGAAGATAGGTGTTAAAAGCCTCTCTCTTTTGGACTTTCAGTGTAAAATTGTTTTTATCTCACTGCTTGTTACGGTTGGGATCTAGTCAGAGAGTGATGGCAGAAGGGAACCAACGAGTCCAAAACTTTGCCGACATCAGCTACTGCTACATTTTCTGTTGTGCAAGAGAACTTGCCAGAGGTACCTCACCCAGACTGGGCAAGTACTAGATCCCCACTCTTCCAGGTGTTAGAGAGAGAGCAAAGGTGTGGAAGTGCCTGGACAACCTCCTGATGATCAAGGGTGACAGCAGAGGCAGACAGATTGAAGGGAAGTAAGCCATAAGCCAGCAATGTGTAGCGTTTTCATGTTTGTATGAAAACCCCTGAAAACATGCTGAAAGGAGAACTACTGGGTGAAACCAAGATGTCTGGCAGTGCCACTCTGCAAGGGTGTGACAGGAGGCTCTGCGGGTACTCGTGGTGGGAAGGAAAGAACTGGAGCTGATGACAGAGGAAGCCGCCAGAGCAGCAGTCCTGGCTGCCACAATGTCCTGCTTTGGCTCCGAGTACCTGTCAGTTCATGTTCTCCACGTGATTTTTTTTTTCTTTTATTTATTCTGGATCAGTGTTGAGTGGTGTCTGTCCCCTTTTTCCCATCGCAGAGTTCAAACGGCTGCTCTGCTCTAGCAAAGCTCAACTCACTGCGTTCCCTGGCATGCTCCTCCAGCCCTGATCAAAGCTGTGAGAGCTGGCCCACTGCCATTCTCCTGTGTGTAAATGAAGCTCTTTCTCTTTTTCCTTTCCCTTCACCATCTTTCATTATTATCCTTTTTCCAGAGGCAGGTTTTTCTGGCTGATCTAGCACGTTATTTGTATCAGTGCTATTTGCCTCAAGGCAGAGATGCTTTTTCAGCATTTACAGGGAAAACATCTGATGCATCCCGCTGCCATGCTCAGAAAATCCAGGCATGGTGTTGGCAGGGTTGAGGACCATTGCAGCCAACTGTTGCAGAATTTAAGCCCTGTTAGGTACAGCCTCTGACTCATATGGTTATTCTGGTTGCTTGGCAAAGGAAAACTGTTACTGTTCCTTCACTTTCAAAACCAGGGGGAAGAGCATGTAGAGAAGGTTCTTCTGTCTGAGCAGTTACAAGGTGTCGGTTGAGCCACCTGTGTAACCAACTCATCTTTCTCTGGGTTGCCTCAAGGGATGGTGGGCACCGTCAGTTGAAAAGATAGAGTTTGTGGACAAACCCAAATGAAAACAATGTAAATTGGCTTCAGAGTGCCTTGCTTTCAGTTCTTCCAAATTGCAGAGGATTTGGTGACGTGTGATGAGCACCTGATGAGGACTGGGAGCAGATGGTTCCCACGATGTCTGCAGGGAGGTGAGTAGCTCCCTAAGGCAAGATACCACCTGCCTGTGCCAGAATCCCAGCAGGGATCCAAAACAGCTTGTTCTGGAGAAAGCACATGCAGTGATAAGGAGACTTTCCTACAGGTAGGGGCAGTTAAGCACTAGTCTAGACTGCCTTGGGAGGCAGAGATTCACTGGAAGTTTTTCAGAACAAAGTAGACAGAGACTTGCCAGAAACCATCCAGGTACAGTGTAGCTATGTGTAGGCAGAGGGAAGAAACTTTATTGCTTTTTCAGACATCTTTTTTTCCCTATTTTTTAAGCTCTTTTCTGTTAACACATACCAGAGGTAGAGCTAAGGAAATGTTCTCAAGCTTAAAAAGTGGTGCTTGATATACACAATATAGTTCTTCCCAGAGGGGCTTGGTCTTGTGTACCTTTATCCACAATGCTTAGATCATAATCTGTTTCCTCCTGGGTGTTCAGGTACCTTACTGTCACTGGTTTCAGAGGAGAGTTTGATTCCTAAAGGCCTCTGGGGATTTAGCATCCAAATACCTTGGGACTGTTGGAAATGTGATGGAAAATATTTGAATTTTCATCAGCACAGACATTTCTGCACTGTAGATTGCAAGTCATTCATGGTAAGTGAAGATGACCCTTATCTTTTTCTTCCATTCAAGTAGGGGCAAGGATGAGAGGGATGTCTTTTTCTTTATTTTGGGTAGCTGAAATCCACCAGCTGAGCCTCCCCTACTGTGACACACAGTGACATAAATTACCAGGCACACTAGGTGACATAAGGACATAGAGCTGTACTGCAGTCCTACCTAGTGAGCTGGCTATGCTCAATCTAAGTATCATGGTCACTCTCTTCTGCTGCCAAAGTCTAAAGATGGTCTGAAGGTGCTTGGATGATGTTTGTCCCACCTCCCTGTTGACCCATAGCTGCATCACGCTCTTGGAATAGGTGCAGGGTAATGATCTCATGCTCTGAAGGAGTTACAGGAAGAAATGTCAACTGAAAGGAACATGTTTGTGTAGTAAGTCATCCACAAAATGTGCTCTCAGCTCAGCACACTGGCAGTCCTGGATACTTTCAGTCTCCCATGTGAAGCTGGAAGCTGTCTTTACTCCTTGCTAAGCTCCCTGCCTGCTGCAGCAGAGGGGATTTTTGTGCCTATGAGCAGGGGCCCCACAGCTATGACTCATAGTTCCCATTACGTGGTAACTTAGCCTTTAAGTGTGCAGAGAGGCTGTTCCTCAGCTTTCAAACAAAGCCTTCCTTTGTTGTGCTTATGTTATAAAGGAAGCAAGCTATGTGTTCACCCCACATCCCAAATGAAAACCACGTGGCTTCACAACCTTAATATGTGTGTTCGATAATTCTGTTACAGCAGTGCAACTTACACTGTTGAGCTTTTTCAGAGTTTTTCTTCCCAGAATTCAGTTTACAAATTCTTCAAGGAAAGAAAGAGCTTAGAGATGTTTCCTTTTGTTGGTAAGAAAAGGGCACTCAGCAAAGAGCACATGAAAATTATTAAATATGGGTACGTGTGGCAATAGGCTGGTCTCTGAGTCATTCCCTTGGGTAAAAATGGCTCTAAGTTGGTGGCCACGGATGCTGAAAGGATGAGCTGCATGGAAATATTGCACGGAAGTGGGGCAGTTTGTTTTCTTGTATGACTTCGCTTTCTTCTGCTGCTTTTTATTTATTCAAACTCATTTTGAAAAGCAGAGTTAGCCAACAGTACTCTGCAGCCAACATATTTGTGTGTGCGCGTCTGTCTTGGCAGTTTTTAAGTTTATGACTAGTGAGCCAAGATTGGGATTACTGCTTCCCAAAGCATTTGTCTTGTTTCTCCTGATCTCTTCTAGAGTCGCCATGTAATAAAGTAAGAGGGTCTGATTCTCCCTGCAGAGGCTGCCTGCAATGCAAAGTGCCTCTGCTTAGATCAGGGAGTCATCCTAGTGAGAGTCAAAGAAATGGGACAATGCAGTAAAAGTGCTCTTTCTTGTTCTCTCTTCCTTCCACACCCTCTACCCATCCCTGCAGGGGCTTTCACAGTCTGTTGGGATAGGGTTTTATTATTATTTTTATTTTATTCAAGGAACTATATTGTGTTTTATAAAAAAAGCTGGGATTTCAAGCAAAGGAATAAAGCATTGCTTTTCATTTCTGTGGTGATGTTTTGGCTACAATAGCCAGCTTTTAAATATAGTTCTTCCCCAGTTGTTTGAATACAAACAGCAGTAACTCGTTAGCAAAACAATGGTCCAGTATCACACAAACCTTCAATCTCAGTTAGTGTTTTTGAGTCCTGTTTAAGCAGATCCTTGGGCCTGCAGGTCTCCCAACTGTCACCAAGTCAAAACTGTGATGGAGTAGATCTCAGATCAGCCAAATTCCCAGCCTACAATGACAATTTCTTTTTGCTGTGTTTTTGTTCAGCGTCCCAGTGTGGAATTGTCTGGCAACTACTGTGTTTTCTACTGTCTGCAATATGTAAGTGTTTGTTGTTCTGTGACTGAAATGGGACTTAGTAGTTTCACATGTAAAATGTAATCATTCTGCAAGTCATGTCTGAGCCATGCCAATATACACATGTGCTCTTCTTAGATATGCTGGAGTGGTGCATCTCTGCTGGGAAATCAATTTTCTGATGTTTTCACCACCTCTTTTAATACTGAAGTGTTTGTCTCAGTGGATGTACAATGTACAGTTAAGCTGGACGTGTAAGGGTGCAAGTATATGCTTTCAAACTTAGGAATAGGAGAGCCAGAGTAGCTGCTGTCTGATTTAACAACACTGATGCGGGTTGCTTCTGCCTTGTTGCGAATTAAGTGGAGGAAAGGAGGGCAGATTTAAACAAACATCTTGGCAATTGAACCCTTTTTGTGTTCTCACCACCCTTCCCTGAGGTGACTGCCAGACTGTATCAGTGAGCCATGGCTGCCTGCACGTGCAAGAAGATGTTGTGTGGCTGAGGAGGTGTCAGCAAGAGTGGGTCCCAGTGTGAGCACCGGGCAGAGGCCAGAGAGCATCTGTGCAGTGACATTGTTCCATACATTGTGGTTGACACTGTCAGGCTTTTGGTAAAGCAGCAGGGGTGTTGTGTCCATCTGTGCTGATGAAAGATTGTGCAAGGGAACGATCAACTACTGCCTGGGTTCCCATCACGTTGGGTTTGAGAGGTGGTAAGGGTGGTAAGTTAACTTTTTTTTCTTTGTGCATGTCTTTTCTCCTCCTAAAAAAAAAAAAATTTAAAATCAAAACTAAAAGCAGCAAAACCCACAAAAGTTCTGTCTACTCCAGTTGTTTTCCTCACAGTTAACAAATAAAATTTATTTGGCTTAAGAAGCCAAGCTGTTCCTGGCCATGATCCTACTACAACAGCTCAGTACGTGGGTGGGAGCCACATACACGCTTCCTACCTTTCCTCTCCTGCCCCCCCTGCTGCTAACACTATGTTCCAATGTGTGAAATCCCTTCTTAGTCCTATGAGGGGGAACCCAAGGCACTACACAGACTGCCCATGTGCTGCTTGATGACAAGAGCTGAGCTGGCTTGCACAGTCAAAAAGCAAAAAAACACATTCAGGCAATGGGCAGGATGCTGAGTAACACACTCCTCATGCTGTTAGCTTTGTCTCCTGGTCTCCATGGGCACCTCCTCTCGGGTCCAACTTTGCAGTGAGTAAACACTGAGTGATCTGGGGGCATGACCTGGCTCTGTGTTTGTTTATTAGTTGTTACAGCTGCCTTTAATGGTGGCTACTGGTTTTGGGGGCTGGAAGAGGGAGCCAGAATCACAATTGGGTTACTCGCATGATATCTGTATGCACTGAGAAATAATGACTTAGAAATGGCCACATAAATCTCCACTTGCTGATGAAACTGAAAATATAACATGTGCCACATCTTTGGAGAAGAGACCTAGAAGGGAAAAAGCTCCCCTTGAACCAGAAAGAACACTTAGTACTGTGTAGGCTTTGGGGTGAGGGAGACCATGGGATTTTATGGCAATATCTTATAAATGCATCTCCGTGCAGTGAAAACTGATGCAGGAGGAGAGGACCTCTGAATATCCTGAGCTCTACTGCAAGAAGAAAAGAAACAGTCTGTGCTACTTTTACCCACAGTGGTCACTGGAATGTTAGGGCTTCAAACTGCAGCAAGGGAGAATTAATGAGGCCTGATAAATAGCTTCCTGATGGTCAAGGTAATGAATAACTGGAAGACAGGAGAAAGAATCCCTGTCTTTCATAAGGCAAGTCAAGCACTGCTCTGCCTGAAGAGATGCTGACAAAATCACTCCTAAATTGGACCTAGGGCTGTATGGCAGTGTCTGCTTCCAGAGCACTGTCAGTGCCACTCACTGCTTATCTATTCCCTGAATCCGCCTGTCCGTGGGAAGGGAGGGCTATCTAGTCCTGTACACAGGATGAGCATCAGCATTTCCTTGGAAATACCTGATCTGGTGACCCCCAGCAGGAAAATATTGCTTCCGACAGTCCACAGCAGACCTGTTGGGCAGGATGTCCGACTCTGGCTGTGCGACTGACCCTGTTGGCACTGCAGCAGGCCTGGGACAGGATGTCCACGGATGTTACGAAAGGCTAACGTGTTCTCAATCAAACAGCAAAACAATAGCTATCGGGCAAGTGGCCTTGTCCAACTGCTGTGCTGTGGCCAAGCAGCTAATCTGGGGTGGGGCTTCCGGGCATGGTTTGGAAGGCAGTTGCTTGGCCATACCTGATTTTTGCAGTCCTCGGCAGGCCAGCCAGCTTGTTCTGATTTTAAACGTGGTTGTGTGCTACCTATCTCAACACCCAGGCCTCTGCACCTCATGTATTGGTGTATTTGGTCCTTCCCCACTTGCAGCTTTGGTAGAGAGCCCAAAGACAGAGCCCAATCCCACCTGTCTGTGCTGAATTAGCTGCAATTATGCTGGCAACTGGAATTCGGTACTTTGTCTGTAGCACTAATTTAATGCTCAAAAAACAAATCAGAGCAGGAGTTTTCGCTGCTGTGGCTGGCACTACTCTGTCCCAGACGGCAGCTCACCGCACCAACATCCTGCACACAGCTTAATTTATAGCTGTATATATAGGGAAAGAACAGCACAAGGTGGTGCTGCTCAGGCTCTGTACCGGATTCTTTCCCCCCTAATTGTCTTGGCTGGGCTGTGTGTGCTGCAGCTGACGGTGTGCTCAAGAGATGGGAGAGCAGGAGCCTCTCCTGGCTGCCCCGTGCTGTGTGGTCTCTGGGTGGGCTGTGCTGGGTGCTGTCACAGCTGAGGGCAGAGTGGGAAACAGGGGGAGGGGTCTTTGTGACTGTATAGGTCTGGGACACATTCTCACTGCAGCAGGGGGGTCTTTGTCCTGGAGGGTAGATGCGAGCTGAGGAACCTCATCTGAGTGCCTGGGCTCTTGCTGCCTGTGCCAGCTGAAAGCTGGGCAGGGTCACGTGTGCTGATGCTGTGGCACGGGAGGGGTAGACTGCTGCAATAGACCCTTAGTCATCCTGGGGCGTGTTTCAGTATGTGGAAGTGTTCATCTTGGCTCTCAGGGCCCTCCGTCTGCCCAAGGGTCCAGGGCCTCCCCAGATAATACTTCTTCAGTAAAAATGGTCTGAGAGCAAGACAGATTTCAGTGAAGTCCTGCCAAAACCAATTCCTCAAATCCTGTGAAAGCTCAGGTTAAACCTGGAGTGCAGAGTGTTGACCTGAAAGTGATGAGGGCAGGAATCTCAGAAGTCGGGAAGGAGACCAAAGCTTAGATTACTGTTAGTCTCTCCTGAATTTTGAGGAGAGCCTTCAACAGAAGTTTCTGTTATCCCAAGTAAGTGATCAGACTATAAGAGCATAGACATGAGCTCTCTTTTTAAAATATGTGCCTATAAATTAAAACATGAAAATTTTCTCATTATTTTCAGTGGAAAAAAGGCAAAATTTGAAGAACAAATTTCCAGCAACTAATGGCAAAGACCAGCGTGGTATCTTTACAAGGGTATTGCTTTCTCTAGTGGTACCTTTGTCTTTTTCTTTGACCAGCCAACCAGCACATACCTATTCCTGAGGATTTACATGTAGCAGCTGGAAGGAAACTCCACTCAGCACCTGTCCTGAGCCAGCGAAGGCCTTTTGACTGTTCTGTAAATGTTGATAAGGAGATGGTGGACAAACAGCAGTATACTATGGGGTTGTCTAAGTGCATCTTTCTAAATTTTTGGCAGGAACAATAATACTGCCATATATCTCTGGAGGTCCCATTTCTCTGCCATTGTGCATGCCTTACAAATCAGAGCTTGTAGTCCCCACTAAGAAAAAAAACATGATTTCTTTCAGTGGCAGCTGGGCATAGCTCTGAATACCTGCAGAGGTGGGAACGGTATCTGCAAATTGAAGAAGGACATAGTGCGTTACTAAGGGCTTTCAGCACACTTTTATTCTTGACTAGATCTTCAAAAATGCAGCAGAAGCATTTTCAAACTATACACTCAAAGGCCAAAAGGCAATTTTTTTACTGTTTTACAGCAAGAGGAGGAATCATGGAGCTTCCAGAAGCTGAGCCATGAGGGAGTATGGCTGGGCTGGATGAAACCCCTCAGACTGAGGTTCACACTTCCTAGTAAGAAAGTCCCAGTTGCAGGTTAGTGGCTGGTTTGAGCTATTAATCTCTCCAGGCAAAACAAGTAGCAGAGTCCTTTCCAAGCCTCAAGGACCTTTCCAGTGAGAGTGTCAGAAATCGTATTTGTTCCCATGAAACTTCTGATTCCAAAAATTTGGCAGCTTTCAATAAAGAAAACCTCCCAACCAGCTGTAGTTTCTATCATCTCTTTGAAATGCCTCTTTTCTTACAGCCTACCAAAGCAAAACACAATGTGGCAGCCACCTATTCACTGCCTTTTGTGTCAGCCCAATCGCAGGAAGCAATCGAGTGTGTCGTAAATGATGTCTTGGCATGTTCCAGTGCATTACTGAACCGCATTCAGTGGCTTGACTTAGGGTTTTCTAATTTAAGAATCAAAGCTTCAGCTCCCTCCTGTCTGGTTTAGTGCTGAACACTAGCCAGAGCATGTTTTGCTTCCCATGATTCAAAATATAAGGGAATAAAAACCCTGAAAAAAATAAAGCTGTATGGGAACTCTTGAGTAAAGAAAGGGATAGCTAATGAAAGAGAAATGTTCTCCCATGTCTTCAGAGGAGATGGAGGGTTATCTGAGCTCAGAGCACACGAGCAGCCTACAGAGGCAAGTTGCAAGCTGCCATTTAAATCTCCTTTTTCTTTGCCAGGCTGAGCAGCAGGTAAAAGGGTCTGAAGGTCCAAGGGTGTGAGGAAGGCTTGGGGACATCAGATATTGAGCACATTTTAGCTGGAACGGACGGGACAGTGTTATGACTTTAAGCATCATCATCTCTGTGAAGGACTGTGCTGCTCATGCAGGGAAATCCCCTGTGGCGGGGTGGCTGGTGGGAAGGGAGAGCACACATTGCCATAAGGCAGCAGCTATCTCAGGTTGGTCCACACAAACACATATGAACTCTGTGATGTTCCCGGGTGAGGAGGACATCTTCAAGGCAGAAACTGCAGGTAGAGCTTCTCTGCCTGGCTGTGTGAAGGCTTCTTCATGTGCTGCTTCCCTTTCCTTACACCACACTATCTGTAACTGCGCTCCAGCCGAGCAGGTGAGCCAAACATCACCAAGTGGTGCAGCAAAGGGCTTTCAGATCAGCTAGTGAGAGAGCTGGCCTCCTTCTGCTTGTGGCTTCATGGCACCAACCTGAACTGCATGATAGCAGTGTCATCTTTCCCCTTCCTCTCTTAGGCTTCTCTGCATCATCCAGGACCTCCTGTGGGGCTGGTCACAATTCTGCTGGTGGGAAGACTGCTTCAGGCTTGAAAGGATAAGGCCTAACCTACCTGGGAGCTGAAGGTGGAGGGCTGCAGATGCTCTTTGTGGAGCCTTGAACATACCAAGTGCTGCAGGATGCAGCTGTTTGTTGTTTCTAATCAGGCAGCAGAGGGATCAGCTGCTTTTATCTCTCTGAGCCCTCACTCTCCAGCTGGAGAGTGGTATGGTGTCTGTTCCCTCACTTTCCAGGGTCGTTCAGAGTGTTCATTAACCTTAAAGTTGGTGAAGACCCTAGTCACTGAAACAGCGAGCACCATAGAAAAGCCTGGAAGAAAACTAGTTCTGGTGCCAGAGGCAGGTTTGAACAAGTACCATCACATGCTGGGCAGCGAGCAGAGACAGAGCTTTACATCAAGACAGTGAGGCTTTACATGTTCTGGCCCTTCTCCCTTTCTCAAGCAGCTTTCCTTGGTCTTGCTGCTCCTTTCTCTGTTTTGTGCCCACAGGAGCACAACAGGTGGGGTCTCTGCATTCTCAGCTGGTCCAGGGAGGGCTGGTTTGGCTGCTAGCAGGGTTGGCCTGCCTGTGATGCAGCAAGGACCACAGCACCCTCCTTCAGGGGGTCTTTGGAGCCCTGGGACTCCTACAAGAGGGTCTGCAGCAGGTAGGTGGATGTAAGTCTGTTACTGAATTTGGACTTTTTCCGTACTTTAAATGGGGAAAAAAAATAGCAGGGTGAGAAATTTGGAAGAGGCTGAAGAGTGTTTTGAGAACTTGCTGTTTAAAAACTTATGAATACCTTTTTTTTTTCCCCACACTTGAAGTGTTGCTGAATTTGATGTGTAGATTAAAAAATTGCTGTTTCTATTTCTTAGTCTCCAGCTTTGGAACATGTGGACTCCCTCCCTCTCCCCCACACAAAAGCTGTCTCAGCCAGAGCAGGCATAAATATTTTTATCAGGCTTAAATAGCTTGGGCTGAAGTTGAAAGCAATGGAAAAGAGTGACCTTTGTTATGGGGAAAGCTGGAGCCCCATAGCAGGCAGTGCTACTGGTTTCACCTGTATTACTGAGTCTTTCCATATTAGCCAGGAAAACTGCAACTGATGAGATGTGGGAACGCTCTGCCTGTACCACCCTTGCTGCCGCCAAGGCCAGGCCTCACTGACCTTGGTTACCAAGCATCATTAATCTTAAGCTTTAAGCGAGGTTAATGTTTGGCTTAATTTTCTGGTGCGAATAGCTACAGTAGCAAAAGGGTAGTTTTGACCACCAGAACTTCCTGTGTTCAGGCTGAAAACAGATGGGCCTCTTGCAAATTCATGCAATCTGAAGATTTTGTCACTTCCAGTTTTCACTGGGACTCTTCCAGAGTTTGATGCCTGTAGAATTTGCTGGGGCAAGAGATATGTGTGTGCTTCCTAACTTACTCCTGCAAAATCAGCTGGGGTAGCCTACAATGTCAGTGTGACCTGGAGTGAATTCAGTTGAGCCAGCCATTGATGGACTTGGGGATGTCGGGTCTAACCTCTTCTGGTACCAGAAGGGACAGGTAACCTCTGGAAGTGGTGTGCCCATGGGCAGCTGGGCATGAGAGAGTCTTAAAGGCTACAAGAAGATCCCAGGGAAGCTGACTTCTTTCAGCCTTACGCATCAAAGAAGTAACCTGGTAACAGTAAAACATTTCATCCACAGGGACAGAGGTCTAGCAGGGCAGCACAGCAGCGTCATCCTGGTCAAGACTACAAGGAGGCACCTGGCCCCTGGCCATGTTATTTTTAAGCTTGGAAAGCACAAGTGGTCTGTGAGAGCGTAGCACTAAGGAAAGGAACTCACCAGCACTTCCTGCCCTGCCCTGGCAAACTGATAAAGCCCTTTGCAATGCAGGGGGATCACAGTTTATTTTTAAAATGTGCCCAGGCATGGAACTCACAGAATAACTGGAACACCCAGATTTGAACATTAATTCAGCTTTAATTCATTGCCTGATGAATTAAAGAGTTAATGTAAATGTAAAAAGGACAAGACAGGCCCACAAACCATCTCCAGAGCAATGACTGCATAAGAACATTTATCTATGCATGTGCATGGGATCTAAAGAAAGGGTAGTCGGTAGATGTTGCACAGGGAGAGGCACGTAGCATTATCCTGAGCACCGTGTGAATTTTCTTGCTGCTTTGGACAATGCATCTCAATCCTGTTCCCTTCCCTTGTTATTCCAGTCCCAGCCCGGCTCATAAGCAGAGATAATTGCACGCCGAAGGATACAGTTCCCATATACAGTAACTGCTCGCATTGAGGCAATCTGGGTTCCTGCAATCAAAAGCCAACAGTTTGTTGCATAGTTACGATAACAAGGTCCACTGGGAAGGATCTGTCTTTATTGTGTGCCCTGTCGAGGCATAAATGAGATTGCCAGAGATGTTCTCCTTGCCCAGATGCTGGGACAGCAGGATTGCTGTAAACCAAAATGTGCAGAGTTCAGGCCTGGAAGGAGCTATTGCAGGGGGAGGGAATTGCAGCCCTCAGCTCCTGGAGCACACGGACTGCCTCACCATCTCTTGGTTTTCTGTGAGAAAGCATCATTCCCACAACAGGATTTGTTAGGAATGAGATTACTATTTCTGGTCTGATTGAGTAGATATTTTATTGATAGCCTTATTTCGGTAATAAAAACCCTTCTCTCTCAAACACAATTTGAGACATTAAAGCAGCTGTTAAAATGTCTCTGCTGAAAGAAGAAATATCCCTGCTTGTCAGTTTTGTTCTTCTCATCTTCCTGTGTTGGGACTGAGGGGTGATGTTGCTAGAAGGAGAGACTGGTGAGCTCGCTAAGTTGCAGCTGGGTGACAACTTCAGGTTGTACTGCCCTGAGAAGGCACTTGGGCTCTTGATAGCGATGCCAGCCCTCCAGCAACAGAAATGCCACATGGGAGGAAACAGCCCAAGCTTTAGCCTGAGCACCGTCTGCCTCAGCCCTCTTTGAGGTCTTGTCAGCACCAGACAGATACCCCAGCAATGGGACCGTGTTCTAGAAAGTTGGGAATTAAATTCTTTCATCATGAGTCTCATGGCACAGAAAGCTTTAATAAATGTGAGGTTTGAGCAGCAGAGCCAATAACCACAGAAAGCCACTCCAAAACACAATAGAGGGCTCAGTCATGCCAAGGGCCTGTGCAAGGGGTGACACGTGAGACTGCTGCTGGCACGTGGCTGGTGTGTTCCTCACAGCCATGCTGAGGGCGCTTGCAATGGGAATGAGCTGGATGCAAGCACAGCTGTTAAGGGAGTGTTTGGGGGACATGGCTTACACCAAAGCCAAGGTGTTTACTAATGTCCTTCACAGATCAGTAGTGTAGTAAGCTCCAAAAATAACCTGATGCTTTTAAAACCACTTGTCTAAAGGAAACCTTTTCTAGTTTAACAGTGTCTCTGTCTCTCCCCTTTCTCTTGGGACTGCAATCATGAGGCATCCTGGGGGCCAGAAGGGTTTGCCACAGCCTGATCCTGATGGTGTTGAAAGGCCGGAAAAGCTTTGCCTGTAGTGCCTGCTTAGAAGCACAAAACCATGCAGGCTCGTTCCCACACAGGTGCACATCACCAGCACTGGCAGTGAAGGTTTGTCCTGATCCAAGCAGGCTGTATGGGTTCCCAGACACGCTTAACGTGGAAGGTAGTCAGGACAGCCCTGCCTATGCCGTTGCCACATCTGCAACATAGCCTTATGTTGAGGAAAAGCAGTGCTCATCTCCAGTCCTGCTTTCTTACCTGGTGTGGTCCTGCCTGCTTCTTTCCCTTTGTGTCCCAGGAGTTTTAAATGAGGGAAGGATGATGGACACGCCCTCCCACACTGCCCCAACAGCACCACAGGGGGTGGACAAGAGCAAGTGTCTTCACAGTCCTGTTCTTCAAAGATCACTTGATTAGAGCCACTTTCATTCTCACCATAAGCTGATAAAGCCTCCTTGGGAAGCTGGTTGATAACTTGCAGAAAGACTGTGCACTGCGAAGCTTCTAGACTCAAGCATTTTTTTCAGGGCTAGAAAGGATGCCAAAGTTTTTATTCCAGTGGGAAGTTACTTTTTTTTTTTTTTTGCTTAAGGGGATATACTCTGAACAATGGGTCATTCTACCTTTCTTACTCTTCCAGGGAAGGAACTGCCATGCCCATGGGAATCTTCCGGGTGTGCCTACTGGTGATTACAGCTATCGTCAACCACCCGCTCTTCTTCCCTAAGGAGAATGGCACTGTCCCCGAAAACATGGAAGAAATCATCCAGAAGATGAAGGAGCGAGAGGAGAGCCTTCGACTGGAACAGTTGCGCTTGGAGCAGGAGATTGCAGACCAGGAAGCCACACAGAAGGCTCTGGAAAAGGCTGCATTGGTAGTGGAGGAAACCAAAGAGGAAAAGGTCCGATGGGATATGTGGACTGCCCTTTCCATGGTCATCTTCCTGCTAATTGAGCTCTGGAGGCAGGATTTCCAGGAAGGGAATTGGCAGGATGTAGGAGGAGAAGAGGATGACATGGCTGTCCTGGGGAAAGCATTTAAAGGAGTAGCCTTCCCTAACAAGGCTGTCTTGGCCAGCTTTTATGAGAAGCGCATCCTAGGCACCACTGGAGACATGGCCAGGATGCGGGAGATGGTGGAAGGCTTTGCAGACGACCTGCTGGAGGCCTTGAGGAGTGTTTGTAACCGGGATGCTGACATGGAAGTGGAGGATTGCATGGGTGTGGGAAGCATGTATGAGAACTGGAGAGTGCGTAAACCTTTCGTCTGTGATCTGATAGTGCCTTTTGCCCCCCCAGAGCCATACTGCTTTCACTGCCAGACCTGGTGCTCTGGGGACTCTTTTCCCCCAGATGAACAAGGTTATGGCACTATCAAGGTGTGCAGGGCAGATGAGGATGTGACAGGTTGCATCTGTGACAAGACTAAACTAGGGGAAGATATGCTGTGCCTCCTCCATAGCCAAGTCAATACTACCAGGCCCAGCAGTGAGATGGAAGACCTCCTGTGCTTCAAAAACACTCAATATCTGGATGCTGACCAAGTCATGAAGTGGTTCCAGATTGCTGTCACCAAGGCCTGGAACAGAATCTCCCACAAGTATGAATTTGACCTTTCATTCAGCCTCCTGGACTCACCAGGAGCCCTGAAGATAAAATTTAGGTCAGGGAAATCGATTGCCTTCAACCTCACCCCTGTGGTGCAGTATGAAAACTCCGATGTTTACTTCATCTCCCATTTCCCTCGGAGCAGCCTGGCAGCAGGTGTCCCCTCCAGCACTCACTGGTTTCTCACCTTTGCAGTCTATGAGAGGAGGTTCATCCATCTGATCTCCAAAACATTGCCTGCCAATGCCTGCCATGTCAGCTGCCTGCAGATCCTCTCCTTCCTCCACGGGAAGCAGTGCAGCCTCACAGGTCCAAGCGGGCTCACCAACTACCACCTGAAGACAGTGATGCTGCATCTCCTGCAGGCACGTCCCAGTCAGGACTGGGCCCCAGAGAAGTTGGAGGCCCGTCTACAGGATATGCTGAAATTCCTGGAGAAATGTTTGCATGAAAAGAAGCTCTACCACTTCTTCATCGGCAATGGGAAGGTACCAGCCGAGCTGGGTTTCCCCATCGTATTTCAGAGGGCTGAGCCTCTCAACCTTTTCCGTCCCTTTGTGCTACGCAGGGACGTTTACAGGAAGACAGTGGACACGTTCCACGAGATGCTCAGGAACATGTCTGCACTGATAAATGAGTACACAGTGCACATTCCCCTTGCACACACCAATGGGATCCGTAAGGAATCCCTTTAACCAAAGCCAAACTCTAAGCCCAAGTCCAGAGGGCAACTTTCTGAAGCCTCCTGGAGAGAACTGACTTCGCCAGTACAGCTTCTTGTCTGCAGCTGAACCAGTCCTGGGCCATGGTTCCTGCAGGGAGGGAGAGGCAATGAGGGGAGGATAGGTAGAAACTGGAAGATGTGGTATTGACGTAGGTTTCTGCTCCACTTCTGTGCTGGCTCAGTTTTATGCAGCTAAGAATATATTTTTCTATTGTACCTCAGTCATGCTGCAGTGGTGGTTGAGGAACAAATAAAACTAATTTATTCAGATACCTGCAATGCCAACGGTGGTGGTGGGTGATGGTGGCCAAATACTTCATTTCCTTTGGAAAGGGAAGATAAGAAAAGGGTGGAGGAATCAGAGATAGGATCTTGGGATCAAAGAAGCCTGTCTGCTCACAGACAACAGGAGCTCTGTGACCGACCAAGGGAAGCGCAACGTAAGACTCTGTGCTGCTGGTGTGGAGAGGAGGAGGGTCATGCACAGGATCTGGACTGGATGGAGATCCCTAAATTAACCACAGTTTCAAAGAGAGTTGCAGCGGTAGTTTAAATGGTTTGTCCCGTCCTTCAAAAACACCCTGCACACTGCACACTTCATCTCCAGTGGAAGGATGTAGCAGGGTACAGGGTTTGTGTCTTCAGACCATCACATTCAAGTCTTCCGTGGCTAGTGGTTTATATTCCTAGCCATTTTTTATGGATAAATGGACAGGAATCTTTTTTACCTTATACAAGAGAAACATCACTATTGAGTTCTGACATTTTGGGTTATTTGTTTGTTTTCCTTACCTTGGGGCAGTAAGACTGAGAACAGCCAAGAGAGAAAGGAAAAATGGGAGTTGAACTACATGATCTTTTGAGGTCCCTTCCTATCCAAACTATTCTAATTCTATGACTGCTATAGGTTTTGCTTTCATAAAAGCAGCACTTCTCCAAAATTATCCTGTAATGAAGCCAACCTCAGCAGTCTGGTAGCAGGAGTGAACAACCACCCTCCAAATGAGAGGGCATCTCCCCACATGGTTTTAATGAGGCCAAGGCCAGTGGGATCACTCTGAGTTAGGAGGAGGAGAAGGAGGGGATGAAAAAGGTGCACATGTAGTAGAGCTCGGCAGTGCTGTCTCTGCAACTCCCTTGTGATCAGTGTTGTATGCCTTCTGCTCCACATGCACAGGCAAAAGCTCCCTTATAGGGTCTCTTCAATCTTTTTAAAGACTGCTGCTCTGATGAGGCTCTGAGGAGCTGCTGCTTGCAGACTGTAATTTGCTGAGCCAGGAGTGTAAAGGATTAGTGAGCTGCTGCAGGCTTTCAAGCCAGGGGAGAATATTGTGGCACATGCTAAAAAACACCCCAAACAATGCAGAAATGGAGATGGCTGAAATCCCTCAGGAATCAGCATGTTTGCTGTGCCAGTGGGCTGCCCAGCCCCAGCAAGGTGGCTTTGCTGGAGGAGAGGGCTCAGGAGATCCTCACCCTCCTTAGTGTGCTTTGTGCAGCGTCCAAGCCAGGGCCTCGGTGCCTATTTGCTTTGTGCTGGTCACAGAAGCCTGGCTTCCAGTGCTAAGGGGCCTTTACTATCATTTTCTTACAGTAGAATTTCCTGCAAAGTTTTATACTAGGGCTTCTCTGAATCCTGTTTACAAGAGGGTAGTTTTTCTGTGAGGTGAGACCCATCAGGGATGATCTTACCATATTCCATAGGTCCCTTTTTATCAATCCTCTCTTATCATATCAAACAGAAGATTTAATCCTGTATCACTACTGGGGACAGCATACAGCATGAGGTTTATTATCCAGCCTGTTGATAAGCAAACTCTCCATAGACATGCTCCCTCCTCCCTTTTCTTGCTAAAAACCGTTTTACCACCTCATCGATGTCCACTCTTCTCTGTCCCACCACCAGTGAGGGACACTTTATGCACAAAGGCAGAGAAAGCTCTTCCTGTCTCCACATCTGGTTTGTAAGAAAACACAGATGGGGATGGGGAACTCTTTACTCAAATCACTGACTCTCTTGGCTTTTGTTATCATACCTATTGGGTAGTCAAGTGATATCTCTGAGCAGAAAGTAAGGGGTAGGTAGGAAGTAAAATGGGAGAGGAGAGTCTGGTGAGTAGTGCCAATAGGAAAGAGTCTTGGATCGTCAGTGATTGCTCCAGAACCTTGGAGATGAGTGCCTGGGATGGGAGACTGCCAGGGCTGGCAGAGAGGGCTGGACTAATTGCTAACGCTAATGAGTGCTGTAAGCCCCTGGCTTTCATTTGTACAGCCAAGCAAACCTTCCCCAGTTGGAAAGAGAGCAGGAGCAGTCTCAGGGGACACGACAAGCAGGTAGTGACAAGCAGAGGTACAGGGAGGGTGGGTCCTAATACTGGAGCCTGGAGGCTGCATCGGAAGCTCTGTAAGTTGTTTGCAAACCCAAGCAACTTGCCGTTTTTACCTGCCCAGGTTTACTGCACAGTGCCTGTAGGAGATCCAGGTTTCCATGGGCTGGTGGCAGGCAGATCATGCTGAAGCAGTTGTGGTTGAAGTTGCTTCTAAACGTGTTTTTAGCCCAGCCAGAGAGAAATAAAAATTTCTCTGCCATTTCCTGTCAGGAGTTTAAATTTAGACTGCCCAAAGAACAGAAACAAATTTGTGACCCAGGTCTCTCAGGAAATGACATTCAGGGTTGAAAAATAACTTTTATATAATGTTGAGCAGGGGGAGCATGAGAAGAAAAGGCTGTTGAACAGAATAAGGTAACTCCCCTATTAAAATGTCAGAACAAGGCTTTGCAACTCCAGTCCTACGGGCCTGTAAACAAGCCCAAACTCGTCTTTACACAGCTCCAAGCACCGCTGCTCAGACTCAAAGGGAACCTAAACTGATAAGTGGATTAAATCTTTTGTTCTTTGTCTTCTGTACTTGTGTGCCTGTTCTCTCTTACGCCCAAACTGTCCCTGAAGCGTTCTCATGAGGTTTAGTTGAACCCAAGCTGGAGCTGAACCAATGAACTTATGGATTTGATTTCACTGAAAGAAATTGCTTGGCTTAATTTTCCTAAATACAATATGCTCATTTTGCCCCGAGCACCTTTTAAGAAGTCTGTTCTGTGCATTTAGGCTGTGAGGAAACCCACGCATACCTGTCTGGGGGGAAAAAGTGGTCTGTGATTATAAGCTGTGCTCCAGCGAGCCTCAGGGCAGAGATCTTCCTCATCAGCCATATGCCAGGTAATAGAAGTGTCCCATCAGAGATGTGTGTTTCTTTGGACCAGACCTCTGCAGTGGTACAAGGAGGCCATGAGGTGAAGCACATCGTTCCTTGGACTTCCTTGTCTATCCTGTATTAAATCTTTGCCCACCAAGTACTAGCCCTATCAGTAGAAGCCCACACTCACAATTCATAAAAAAGGTTTATAAGACAGTTGAGCTCCATCAGCTGTCCAGTAAAAACGCCCTAAAACTTTTTAGTGTTGCCCGTGTGTAGTTCTGCCTTGACTGAAATCTAGGTGGGCATTCATAGGAAGCAACTTTAAAGGATGGAGGTAGAAATGAGATTTTGTGGTTTAATGTTCCTTTAAAACCAAACTGCATATGACATAAACACACAGCATGTCTTTGGCAACGCTTGCATCTCTGTAAGACATCCTAGGGAAGGGTAAATGGCCTGTCCTGGACCCCTTCCTTGTGTCTCAGTACTGTTCTTGCTATTTGCTAACCAGGTGAATTCAACAGATGAACTCCTAGTGCCTTCTGCTGCTTTCCAACCACTCCCTCCACCCTCAACTTGTGGTTTTAATATTTTATTATAGGCTCTGTCAAAGCAATGGAATTAGTGGTGGCTTGATAGCAGCCACTGATCTACAACATAGCCTCAGGAGCCATTTGCCTTTAGGAAATGCCTTGGTCTAAGGTTATTGCTGTTAAGGAGGTGAATGTCCTCTAAAGGGAGCAGATGTGTTCACTCTTTACTATGTGGCAGCCACAGAATATGGCTTCTCTCTCTCCGAGTTGCTCTATATACAGGTCTTAGAGGGGTATAAAGATGTATTTTAGCAAAAGGATCCAAAAGTTTATCCAGTATTCAAGCAGCAGGATTTGGTGCTTGTTCACCACTCATTTTTAATGCAAAGCCTTTGCAATGTTTTCTCTGTGGTGAAGAAATGAGACTTTATGCACCTGTAGCAACTTAGCTGCTGGTCACTGAGGTGTTGGCTCTCATAGGAGCCTACCTAATAAACAGCTTTATTTATTACTTGTCTTTTTTTTAAGGTTGGGGGTCTGTGTGTAATATATTAGCTCAGAAGCAAAACTGTAGTATGGCAATGTAGCTGAGATGGGCAATAACACCAGAACTCTCCAAATTAAGGTCTTCCTTGATTGACAATGCTGTACTTAAACCGCTGCTTTTATAGCAGGACACTTGAATTTTTATAGATCTTCTCATGCAGCTTTATTTATAATAAAGTCTTGTGCAAAATCTAAATTAGTGTGACGTCTCTTTTGTTTCCAGCTTCCCCAAAAATGCTTCCAAGAGAGCAGAAGGATAGAATGGGGGTATTTCCAGTGTGATACTAGCACAGTAAGCCCAGCATCAAGAATCCCTGGGATTCCTGACTAACTGTAGAAATAGCTCCAGAATAAACTGCAAGGAGAACATGAAGTAGAACAGCTATTCCAGAATAACGCCAGGGAATATGAATCCACAGGAATTCAAAATAATTATTCTGAATACATCTGCACAAAAATACCCTTTCATGCCAAGCTCTAAATAATGCTGGTAGATGTTGCCCTTTTTGGCTGAACCAGGAATCTCCTGAGTTTCCAGTTTAGCTAGAGGAATCCTCTTTACCTACTTGTTTTATGGGTATCCACAGCCAAGTTGAAGAAACCACCCACCACCACTTAGCCTCCTGCTTAAAAGCTTTGCCTGCTTAAAGGAATGGCACATCCTTGTTAATATTCCAATGTGCTCTGGCTCTGGAAGCAAACTCACAGCTAGTTATTAATTCATATAATAAAAACATCACTGTTTCCTTGGAGACACGCCTTCCAGCCCCACAGAACGCTCTGCATACCTTTAATAACTCTGCCTTCCAGTGACCACTGAGGCTGAATCAGCACTGAGCAGCTCTGAGAAGCAGCTGGCTTAAAAGCTGCAGCACAAATCTACCTAGACTTGACATTTTTTCAGCACATTGAGAATACATAGTGAACATGAGGATGTTACAGAAAGCAAATCGAGTCTGCCACATGCAGAAAACTTCCAGTAGCTCTTGGTTTCTGATGTTGCCAGGCCTGTGTAGGAGGGCAAGTGCAAGGTTACAACAAATAACACACAGCAGAGTGAATATTTCTGCTGCCCTAGTTCAGTAGATGATCAGACCTTAAAGACCTGGCCATTTTTGCTTTCAATACCCATATGTTGTCTGAATGTTTTAGATGGCAGGAGCTGACTCAATAACTACAGGGAGAGGTCTTAGTTATTTACAATATTTATTTGGGGTCAAGAATACAAGTAACATTTACCTCCTTCTCCCTTATTTTCCAGTAAAACTCCTCTTTAAGGATTAAAAGCTTCATATAAGGTCTCCTTGTAACACTTATATAATTCATTGGTCTGCATCTGTGTATCCAAGCCATAAACTCAGAAATCACAGTAACTGTCTATTATTCTGTGTTCGGTCTCCAGACTGTCCTTGTGAAGTTGACATTGGGCATTGACTGACACTTCATTTGAAAATTTCAAAACAGCATATTAAATGCTGGACATTTGGAAATAGATCAAATAATACAAAAATGGCAGGTATAATGTCAACTGTGAAACTTTTCATTTTAATGAAGGTTTTCAAACACAATTCAGCGTTCTTTCAGTGTCCCCAAATCATGAGTTTGATGAAGTCCATGACTACAACCCTCTCCAAACGCCCTGAGAGGTACACAGTTCTCTCAGATTAGTTCCTTCAGACTGGGGTCGTTTACTCTCTCAGGTAGTCTGTCCTGCCAGTAAGGCCAAGTTGAGTCACATCAGCATGTAGATGAAACTACCAACATAGGTGTCTGTAGTACATCTCTCCAGGGAGATGAGCTGCTGAACTTGCTATAGACCAGTCCTCCTCACTCTACACAAGTTTCCCCATGAGATTTAAGGCTGAAAACAAGTTACTCTTGTGTGATACCAAAAGGTCATAAAAAGCTGGTGATGCAGGTCCAGTCTGCTCCCTGGTTTCCCAGCACAGTAACAAATTTCACTGGACAGGTAATACTTCCAAATGCAATAAGCAGTCTTTTCCACAAGCACAAGAAAAAGATCTCCTTTCATGTGCTGCTTGGCCCTGTAATTGTCATATTGGGTAGTTCTCATAGATTTTAAACAAGAAATACCCCTGTATCACACATCCTTTATGGTAATCAGATACATAATTCTGATGTGTGGCTAATACTAAAGAGCTGCAGACCTTTGAAAAATTGTGGAGTTTCTCCACACAGGAATGTATTGCTTTTTCCTAACTCCACACAAGGTTGTTTTGCTACTATGCAAATCAGAATGTTTATGCTGATAAAAATTAGCACTTGTCAAGTGTTAAGTCATCCAGGAGGCAGGCAGGACAGTAAAGCCAGGAGAATAATTTGCAGCTTCAAAATTTATCCAATGACTTTTTACCACTCATAGAATTGCTGCAAGCAAAGACAAAATCTCCTTTATTTCAAATAGGCAGAAATACCTGTGCTATAAAAAAGCAAAAGCAAGCTCAGATGATATGGTGACTCACAAGCATGCTAACATTAATTTGGTCAGGTACCATTAGCGACCAAACTGGTAACACTGGACTCAGAATGGGGTACTGCTCAGGATTTGCCCATGTCTTGAGCACGTTCCATCCTCTCTGACCAATTCTTCATTATGGTTTGTTGCCTGCAGGACTAAAAGCTAACTCAGCCCTGTCCCCAAGCGCCACTGGCACGGGATCAAATATGTGCCTTGTATTTAACTGGATCGTATTTGTTTGGGAAAAAGACTTCTCAAGGTATTGGCTCAGTGTGTCCAACCAAACGTGAGCTGTTGTATCCCTTCCAGGTAAAATTCCAGGCATTCCTATCTTTTTCTTAAATGATAAATTCCTTATGAAAACAAACTAGGTTATTTTTAGCCAGTTTCCTATGCAGTGAGTGTGTTCACATGTACTTGCAAAGGGAAGGAGGGTTTATCCCTCCATCTCCTGCCAAGTAACTTTGGGATCCATCAAACAACTTTTACCAAATTTGATAGATCTGTATAGAGCTCACCTCCAGTAAATTTTAAGCAAGCAGGCAGATGGATAGAAGACAGAGACTCTCATAATGCTGTGAAACTGCACAAGAGGTCCCCAGTGCAACTAAAGACAGTTGGAACTCATGTCTTCTTAGACCTGAAGAAACAAACTGTAAGGAAACAGGGCTGTGTTACTCCTTCTGCTACTCTCAAAATAATCCACCCAGCTTTGCACTAGAGCCTTGAGGGAAGATGGAGGAAAACAGATATTTCCATCATGTCTATTGGACAAGTTTGGTCTCAAAACAAAAATATGAACAAGCCCCTGCTGTGGATCAATTAATGTTACAGTGTTCTTCAAAAGAAACTTCACTTTCCAGTTATGTCACATTTAGGAGTGTCATCTTGGACTACTCAGCTGCTACAGCAAAATCTCTGGCTGCAGAGGCTTGAGGGACTCTACAAAGCAAAGCTTCTCAGTCATTGTTTGCAGAGGTGCTGCCTTTCAATAAAGGCACTGAGTACAAAACTGTCTAGCTAAAACCAGAGCTCAGTGTTAGAGAAAGAAAAAAGAAAGGATTAGCAATTTCTGCTTGGGAGGTGGGTATCTCAGCTTTATTGATCTGCTCTGAAGGGAAAGTGCAGAGGATGCTGAGGCAAAACATTTAAATACATCCCTCACTGTTCAGGCATTTGAGCACTTGTAAAATGTCTGACTGTGGCACTGTTTTAAAAATGGTGCCCAAAAATAAAAAAATAAAATCCCACTGAAGTTCTTGAAAGTGTCTTAAGTACTCTGCATGAAAAGGAGTCTATTTTAAATGTGAAACACTCTTCAAATCCACGAGTGGACTCACAGCCAGTAAGAGTCTCAATTCAGCAAAGACTTAATTGTGTGTAAGGACAGTTTAATTCATTCTGCTACTTTTCAGAAAAGCCATGACATTTATAATGTCATTGGAAATCCAAATAGGCATCTTTTTGCAGACAATCCAGGATCCCACGCAGTGCAATACAGGCCCAAGGGGCAGAGTTAGGCAAAACTGGGATCAGTAATCGCACTATTCACAGGCTGACTCATCAGTCACTTCACCTCCCCAGGTGCACCAAGGCAGAAATTCATTCTGTGGCTCCTAACTTTCATTCTTGCTCTCTAGCCCTCTGCTGGGAATCAAACAGCACACAGGGATTTCCCAGATCCTCGGGGTGGTGGTATTTAGCTTGCTAACATGTTCCAGGTCTCACTCCTGTCAGCTTACACCAGGCAGGGCAGAGCAGGGCAGCCGTGGGTGGTTCTCGTGCCTGTAAGCACAGAGCCCAGCCTGGCCTCGGCACATGGGCGTTCCCTGAGAACAGAGGTGTTCTGCACTGTGAGCAGGATGTTCCTGCCAGTTCAGTTCACCTTCAGGGGTATCACACTATGTCAGTACTACGAAGCTCCTGCATGCAAAACTAGAGTAAAAGCGAGGCTTGTCCACATGCAGCTTTCTACCAATGGTCCCACACTGACTGTCCTGCCAAAGCCACACCTGGCAAAGCTTTAGGGGTGGAAAGTTTGATCCAGAGCAGAGATACACCAGCACAGAACAGCCAAGATGCATAAAGCAAACTGAAAGGAATTGAGAGGCACCAAATCTGTGGGTTTGAATACACAGGTTACATCAGAGCTGTCTTCCCACAAAGAACAGTTGATTAATCACCATGGCTTTATTATTAGAAGGAAGAGGGGACAAACTCTGCCTCCAAGCCTAAACAGGCACAGAGAAGAGCTGTATGATGAACTTATAGGGATAAAAAACAGCCACACTCCAACCTGTGAATTGGCCCAGAGCACCTTCTTGTTAAGAGCTGCCTTCTGAGGTTGGTTTGAGTGACAGCAGGAAACACACAAAAGCACTCTTTGGGGTAATGGGAATGCTGCAGAGACCTGCGGGAAGGACAGTATTAAGCCATAACATCACTGTTGGTCCTCACTGATTCTTCAGGCAGTCTGAAGCTGACAGCTTTTCTCCGCAGCCCTCCTATGCATTTGCTGTGCAGCCACATAGGTGACTCATGCAAATGGTTTGCAGCTTACAGGAAACACTGTCTGCTTCCTACCCAGCTTGTGGCTGTTCAGTGCCCCTATTCTTGGCTCCCTTTTCCCTGGAGAGATGGCTTTTTCCGTCATCTTTGCCAAGAGTGGCGTTCCTAAGATGCAAACCTGCAGCATGTGTTGTAATTCTCACAATCTGCATCAGAAGATGCTGTGAGAGGCACAAAACAGGCTCAGTACATCAGTCCCTTAATACCAGCTGCATTCTCTCTCCCTCCTGGACTCAGATACAGTGCTATTGCAGACTGCCGAACAGATGTCACACACCACCCCAAACAGAGCTGCATCTCACTGACAAGTTTTAAAACTCATGTTTTAGTAAATCAAAGTGGTTTAGTACCTAACAACATCACATGGCATCATTAATTTACTCAGATAAAGCAGAAACTGCCATCCCTGTTGGCTTTGGACCAGCAGCAGAAAAGACTGTTTCCATCTTATAGAAATCAGGGATGATTTGGTAAAAATTGCACTTGACTTCATGACTCTAAAGCATTTGTATCAGCCATTCCCATGTGAAATCCGTGTCCAAGGAACAGAGTGATGAAATAATTGAGCTACTAGTAAAGAAAAGAGAAGAAAAGAAATAGACAGTTCTCCAAATGTGCTAATGCAGGGGAAACATCACAGATGCCATGACAGAGGAAAACTGGGGAGAGCAGGCCCAGGCCATCTAACACTGTGCCACCACCACATGCCCAACACAGGTGCTTACACACAGCCAGGCACCTCTGGTGAGCTGGATAGGCAGCTGTTAAATGAGGCATGGCAAGAAGCTGAGATTTCCTTTTCTCTTCCTTTTTAATTGATTAGAAAAAGCAACAAATACACAGGCATCTGTGTAGAATTCACACAACTGCTTCAGGTGTCCCTAGTATGTGACATTTGAGATGTTTCAAACCACCATCTCCAGTTACTACCACTTTAAGTACAAGAACCACAGAGCTTTCTAACACCTCCCTAGACAGAAGCTTCTCAACTATTTTCCCAAGTAAAAGCCTTCTGGCATAGCCACAGTCCTATTCATCCAAGTCCCCACTCAGCTTATCCAAAACTGCAAAACTTGCCAGATTTGAGAGCCTGGGATTCCCATTCCTCCCTCCCTTCATCTTGGTTCTCCCTTCTACCTTGCTCTTAGCTTCAACATAAGGACTCCTAAAATTATAACGAAAAAACAAAGGCTGGACCATGTCTTCCATTACGGTACCAAAAACCATCTCAAGGACATCAGTAAAGATACAGAGACATGTTATAAATGTAGAACAGAACGATGCTCAGTGCCTTGCTAATCTGAAGTATCTATTATCCATCATGCTACTAAACTCACTATTTTTACAAGACAGACTGTCCTTTTTTGTTTGACAGTGAGTTTATCTCCTTTAACCTGTGCTGAGAGCAGTTATATTTGGTGACTCAATAACAGGGAACAAAAACAAACAAATGCCCAACAAAACCCAAACACACAAAAAACCAACCAAACAAAAAACCTCCAACCAATGAAAACCAAAACTCTTTTTGACAGCAATAGCACCACTAACAATTTTCAAGGGCAAAATATGGAGTAGATGGTGAGTAAAGACTGTACTTGCTGTACAATCTGATCCACAGAAGATTTTAAGGAGAGGTCTGAGCAAAGGGCACAGCTGTTCATCTCTGCCTGATCCTTTCCTTACTGACTTCCATCTTTCTCTTCTGTTGACCAAAACTGAAGATCTGCATTTTCTTTTCTTGGCCTCTTCAAATTAATACAGTGTTTGCTTTACCCCCATCCACTGAAAGGAGAGAGCCAGTCCATTCCACATAACTTGTGTTTTCCTTTGAAGACTGGGCCAAACTGTTGCATATTCATTACCACATTAAAAACACTTTGCCTGAGGCCTGCATTTCTTGCTGTGCTGTAATGAGTTCAAGACCCCAGCTGTCTCCCTGGGGGTTTAGAACACAGATATTTAATAGCAAATTATAAGGCAGAATATTTCATTTTACTTTTTTTTTGCTGAAGTAGCACATTTATAATGATACCCTACAGCCACTAAATAAAGATGGGAAGAGCACATCTTTCTGTTTGGACAACATAGTCTCTGGGTTACCACTGTCTCGCCCAAGTCAGTTCAGTTTTTGGATGCCAGTCTCTGCTCTCAACCTATTATTGGATCTCCCAAATATCACATCTCCCACTAGAGTTCAATAACACACTGGAGCAAACTGTTACATATTTCTAGCACTATACTAACAGCTCTTAAGCCCCACACAAAGCAGAGCAGCTAATAAAACCAAAATGTTCTGCAGTTAATCTTTGGAAGTTTGCCACTGAGATCCCACCACCACTACTTCAGAGACAGTGGTTTTATAAAGCTCAGACCCTGCTTTCATCTAATGAAAAGGCCCAGATCCACATCCTGACAATACACTTGACAGCTTTATGCTTCCTCTGGGTTCTCTAATGACAATCTACAAAACATGTAATAGCATCACATCCCAACTGGGAAACTTTTTAGAAGACATTGCCATTCTGGAAGGAATAGCAGAGTGATAATTATTTCTCTGAGTAGTGCCAGATGTGCTAAAAAGCCACAAAGATAAACGGGAGAGGAAAAGCCACATAGTTTGAATTAAAGCTAATAAGAGCATAAACAAGCCCCTCCAATAGCTGCAGGCTGACAAACCAAGCTCCTACTGTTTTTTTTTTTCTCATCAAATCTGCCTTTCATATCTGCTTTCCTACCTCAAGTTACACAAGCATGCACCTTCAGAGTTAGTGTGCTGGGCTAGAACATGTTAATGGTAAAAAAAAGATTAGTCCACATTTTCTCCAGAAAAGCTCCAAGACTCCCAGTGCCTCAATTACCACAAAATCCATGAACCACTACCTTCTGTTATGCTACCCCTCAATGCAATGAGAGACAGATAGCAACAGTCTTGGGTATCTCAGCACCACAGGAACCACAGCCCTGCCGCTGGACATGCTGCTTTGCCTTATCTCTTTCTGCATGCTTATTCTCTGGAATTTTGGGTAGTTTGGGTTGCTAACAGTCTCACAGACATACACAGCTGAGCAACATCAGAAGGGGTGACAGATCTTTTAATCCCCTAGGTGGACAGTAAAAAAGTAAAAAAGGAAAAAAAAAGGAGCAGAAGTTGTTTTTCCTGTGACTACTTGTGATTCAAAAAATCTTGTCCCCACTTAGCTAGGATACCTTCAAAAGATGTTCAACTGAAAAGCTCTGATCCTGCAATTTACCTGATGGAACAGAATATATTCATTTCCTCACCAGCAGCAAGACTCCACCAGTACATAATGCTCTGACTGAACTCCTTCTACTTCTGTTCTCTGATTTCATCTACACCTTGGTAAATACAACAATGCTTTGAGTTCTGGAGCAGAAAAGAAAGTAAGTGAGGACATGCTTTCTGTTGGCTTTAATCCCTACTCCAGCCCTTAGGTTAGAACCTAGAATAAACACTACCCTACTTCAGAAAGACAGAGAAGGATTACAACCATACACTCTCCCTTAGCATATCTACCCCAAACTGGAATTTTATTAGATGGTCCCTGTGAACATGGCTTCAGCAGGGATAAGTGAACAGGGCTGCAAGGTCACTGGTTTGGCAGTAGCTCTGTCTCAAGGGACAGTTTGTACTAAGTAACCACATCTTAACTTCACAAGCCACACTATCTGTTTTAGCCTTTACAGTGCAATGCTCCTCTCCCTCTGCATAACCAATGATAATTAGCTGCCCAAAAAGAGGGAAAAAAAACCTGTTTAAGGACATTGTTTGCTTTTTATTAATTTTCAGGATACCAGTATTACAATTTTTAAATCAAGTAACAGCATCAGTTCAGGTACTGCCCACCAGCAATGCCTACAAAGAGGCCAGAGATTAGACCGTCACCTCTGAGTAGCGGTGTTTTCCCTTATGCAATACATACAGCCAGCAATGACTCTCCATCTCCTGTTTCAAGCCAGCACATCCTTCTCATGACAGGAAGAAGTGGAGTTCACAGAAGGTTTCTCAGCCTTTCAGCACAGATTTATTCCCAGTCATGAAATGCAACCACAGAAGAGCCCACACCAAATTACACTAAGTCCCCACACTGAAAAACAGCACTGACACTTTAGCAAGCTGATGCCTACTGGCACCTCAGAGCCCATAATCACATGCCTCAGGGCTGTTCACCAAATACAGCTGAAGGTAGTTTTTGAATGTCTGCGGGTCAGTCATGGTAGCCTTGACAGCAGGGTCCTCCTTCATGGCCTCCATCCAGCGTTGGAGCTTTGGTGCGTGATTCAAAGCGCTGCAGGAAAAGAAGAGACTGAGTAACACAAACGGCAAATCTGGAGGGCATCAAGGAAGCAAAACAGCTTCAACAATTCCATTTTACTACTTTCTCCCTCCCAGTAATACGTTCAGCTTAGAGCAGGTGACAGAAGTAAATATCAGGCCATAAAAGACAAACTAGAGTTTGGAATGTGCAAAAGTTCTTACAGGGCTTGTGGGCTCTGCAAAGCCCAGCAAAAACACAAACGAGCACTTATTGTGCAAGATATCAGCATGTTTTTGCTTACTGTTATCCCTGCTGCAAAACACACAGCTCTTCTTTACCATCTGGCCTGAGCTGAGGGCAGAGGCTTGTGCTCCACTGCCTCCCTCTGGAATGCTTTGTTCACAGCGCCTCTTGAGGCAAATGCTGTGTGAGGTGGTTGAATTCTCCCCCACAACCCATGAACCTCTTCGCCTTCTTGAATGCCAAGACAAGCTGTACAGTTTGTACAACCCTGCAACCCAACAGCTCAAAACAGACAGTCTATTGAGGAAATTGAGGATTTGACTAACAGATATTAAAAACAAACTAAACCCAACAACAACAACAACAAAAAAAAACCCACTTCATGTGGCAAACGGAAAGCTTAACAGTGTAAATTGTTGTCTTCATTCTTTGTAATGTAAAGTCCTTGTGTCAATCTGCCAATTTAGAACTCCCAAGGTTGGGAAGCTTCTCCAGGTAATTCCTACCCTCATCCAAAAAGCATCCTAACATACAATGGCTCAGATTCTCAGTTATTCAAATACCTTAATGACTCTGGACCTATCCTCCTGCATTGGTTGAAATATTTCCCCTTCCAAAAGAAACACACAAGCAGGTCAGCCCCCATCAGGGAAGCCCTCACTTTACAGTGCCAAAAGTTTCCATGCTAAGGGTTCCCTGCATTTTTCTTGTTCTTCAAGAATGGTTCAGGCACCAGTACGAGACTAACTGTTCTGTGCTCATCTTTTTTATCACTCACTTCCTCATACAAGTTGACTTTTCAGTCCTGTTCTAAGCCAGTTATAAAATAGTTTTATTTTGATACCATTTCTCTGCATATTAATGCAATACCATGGTAACTGGAGCTGTTTTAAGAATATAACAGACCAAGAAATTTATTCACATATTAAAAAAAATGCTATTACAACTGAGACAGATATATAACCTATAACTAGGTAGGATACAGTTTACCTATCGGAAGACAAAATCACTTTCAGTTGTCAAACTAGTGTTTCCAAAGAGAAGTAAATGACTACACAGTCTGAGGTTTTGGATAAAGAAATTTGAACTTAGGCTGCCATATCTCCATGCCCTTCAAATAAAGAGTATTTTCATCTATGATACTAGGGATGGAGATAAAGTCCTGTATTCTGACCACTTCTTCCAGGTCTGTCACAATTATTTGGTAGGAAAGCAGACCTGGTGAAACAAAGCCTGTTTATAAAAGAAACTTGAAGAATTCAACTTTTTGTTTGTAAGATGCTTCCCCCCAGCTGCAATACAATACAAGCCTTCTTCAGCAGCCCCCATGAGTGTCTCATTGCTGCAGGTATGCAAAGAATATGTATACTGAGGCACTTCAGAACTCACTAGAAGCTAGGCAAGGTACTCACTCTTTCAGCTGGAATCCTTCCAGGCGTTCAAACCACGGCCAGATCATGTAGTCAAGCATAGAGATTGAGTTCCCACCAAAAAACACAGTGTTGCGTTTGGACAGAATCTGTGAAGGGCCAGAGATGTCAATTGTCCCCAGAAGGAAAAGTATAACAGAACAATACCAAAAAGCCCACTTCATAGTGGGATGCAGGGAGACTGGAGAGATCAGACAACAAATAAAGGATACACTGTATTTCTCTTGTGCACGCAATACTGGCAGAGTACAGTTAAGCTTAATACTACGGCTGCTATTTCATAAACTGTCGGTCCAACTCTTCGAGAGATTCAAAAACTGTCACAAAATATGAATCACATGTGCACAAACAGAAGAACTTAGCTCTCAGAATCTGTCAGTTTGTGATTTCTTACTCGTCAAAAATCATTAATGGCAAGACTAATCAAACATAACACACATGCATTTCTTGAGCAATAAATCCAGCTAAATTTAACATCCAGGTAAGTAAGAGCACCATTTTAGAAGGGACTCTTTTCTCATGGCAGTTGAGGCCAAGTGGTGTCAGGTAAACACTTCTAACATTACATATCGAAGAGCATTTCGTTCCAGGTGCAAAGGCAACAGGAAGCAAGCGTAAGTTACACCAGAAAGAGATCCTCACAGCTCAGCACAGAAAGCAGGGGCACAAAGAATGCAGCAAGTTCTGCTGTTACACTGGCAATTCTGATGCATTTTTAAGTGCCATGGTCATCCCAGTTTAACATGCTTTAAGAACCCTCCAGAGCTTGGTCTCCTCTTTCATTAGACTAGTCCCTCTGTTTTCAGGCATTTTAAAGGTGGAACTCAAAAGACCTTACAAATTTTTTCTTTTTGGACACTCACCACTAGTCTATACTCATATGGCATTTATTCCCTGTCCCCTAATCCACATGATCTAGTAGAAATGTCACAGCAGCCCTTCAGGAAGCATCGAGCTGTTTGAGTTCCAGGATGTCTAGCAAAGCACAACCAGCCACTGCTCAGGTGCAGAGATGGGAACACAGCCCCCTCTGTCGGGCAGCAGAAATCAAAATACAGAACTGTTTAGAAACACTTCCCCCTCTGGAATATCATTTGCAATAGGCTGAGGGAACTTTGCATGGCTCTGTTCCTGCCTCCTCCATCCTCAGCTGACCATCAGCTGCTGCTGCAAAATCCTTCAGGGCATAGTAACATAGAGACACCAAAGGAACAGCAAGTATTTCACGGCATTGATCAAACAGGAAGATTAATCTTTCCCTTATGTTTAACAGAGTTGTATTTCAGGGAAGTGAAAGACACATGACTTCCCTCAAGAACTCGTTGTCATCTGCACTACTCCAAGCTTAGGCTGATCAGACAAACAAGACTACCCTGAAAACAACTCAGCATGTTCTATGACTCTATGAACTCTTCTTAATTGATCCAGACAGGCATTAGTTGTGGCTGCTAAAGAAACAGAAGGAATGGTTTCATGACAAAGGCAAGTCCAAGAGCTGTTCAGACCAGCTAAGAACCACTGCTGACATGGACTGTCAAGTGATTAATATAGCATCAAAGCCACCCGACACTTGCTGGAGTTCTGCTGAAGTTGCATTACACCTCGAGTGGCAGAACATGGTCCAGGGCTGGATTTCTACAAGGCACAGACTACATTCTGCTTCCTCCCCCCACCCCCCAACAAAGGTAATCTGTAGAATGAAAAAGACTTTATA
This sequence comes from Cephalopterus ornatus, assembly GCA_013396775.1. Taxonomy (NCBI): domain Eukaryota; kingdom Metazoa; phylum Chordata; class Aves; order Passeriformes; family Cotingidae; genus Cephalopterus; species Cephalopterus ornatus. The sequence goes on along the minus strand of VZRE01000934.1, from coordinate 5,125 downwards.
TCATCACCAGTGTGCCTGCACTGATTTCAGCAGAGCTACAGAACAGATGCTCTTCAGCAGATCAGACTCCTCAGCCTTTCCTCTTAATACATCCTGCAAGGTGTCCTTACGTTTAAAGCAGAATAAAGATAGCCAAGGCAACAGCAGTCAGCTAGAATGCAAAAGTCTCCACAAGTCCACACAGTCTTCACCATCAGATAAAGTTTAGTTTAGCTACTTGATATTTACTCTAATGGGGCTGGTTGTACATTCTAGGCTGGGAGTAGTAAACTGAAAGATTGTTCCTTGTTGTAGCAACCAACTACATGAGAAGAGATCTACCTCCAAAGGCCACAGCATGAAAGGAAAAAAGCAATCATACAAAGGCTGACAACCTGCTCATTATCATGAAACACTCTTACCTCTTCAAATTTGCCAAACTTTTCAGTAATCTCTGCTTTCAGTGCTGTGGTGTCCTGTCCATCTTTGATTGCCATAACGTACTTGAAAACTAAGGATGTTACCTATAAAAGGAAAGTATAAAGTTTGTAATGTTCCTATTACAATAATACAAGTCAGTCACTCAGAACTGAAAATGTTAACTTAGATGTTAAGATATTAAATGCAAGTTAAATCTTAGAGATTTGACTTTAAAGAGCTAAATAATGTCCATTAATAAAAACCTCCTATACTTCAAAAAATGGTAAACAAAGGCTTACAGGAAAAAATAATACAAATAGTAATGAATTTCAGTATTGTAATGAGAGAAGAATAGTGAAAAGAAGGGTATGTTTCCCATCTGCACATTTTCTTTCTTGCAATATGATTCCCTGTAACCCTCTTCCCGTTAGGTCTATCCAGAAAGGCCTGTCGCAAATATATCCTCCCTTCTATCCCCCTTCTTTGTCCACATCTCTTTGCATCTTTTGTTGCTTCCTCTCCTGTCTCACATCCAAGCTGACTTCTTTCACTTACTAGACTCCTCAAAACATATGCTTGTACAGAGAGGTCAATTGCAGTTAACCACCTCCAAACCAAAATGAGAGCCAAACCCAGCCTCCTTATACATATCCCATGTCTACAGTCTCTTGTCCACGACTGTAGGCTCTTTTCATCAGGCACTCCTCACATTCTGCATTCACACAGTACTTCCAACACAAATATTTGGGTTAAATACAGCAATCGTCACTGCCTAGGTCTCAAGTATTCAGCTGGTTTGGTCTACTGACCTCTACTCTATTGTATGATGCTCCAAATCCTACCTCTCTCTGCAGCCATTCCCACCCATAACTGCTGGGAGCAATTCAGAGGCACAGTGGTTTGTACTTGCTCACATCAAGAGACCCCATATACCCCCTCCAGTTACTTAAATGGTTTTTCCAGACACAAGACCTGCCTTAAAAGATGGAAGCAGCCTCAGCAATAGAGCTGCAGTTTTTGGTGAGATGGTAAAGTAAAAAAACAAAATCCTACACTGATCAGGCACTACCTTTGAGAAGTCTTCCAAGACCATCTTCTGACAGGCTCGCTCATATGGGTCTGAAGGCATCAGCTTCTTCTCTGGAAATGCCTCATCCAAATATTCACAAGTGATCGGGGACTCCCAAATCAGCTGGCCCTTGCTGGTCTCCAAAACAGGGACCAGTCCAGAGGGGTTCTTCTCAAAGAACCAGTCAGGTTTGTTCTTCAGATTGATGTTGATTACTTCATGGCTAAAACAGCAAAAGAAACAAGACCCAGACAGGCTCAGTTCTGCTACAGTCCACTCCATACCATGGTGAAACACAAGCCATTACACCTCAAAAGTTCAGTATTGAGAGGCTGAATCCTCATTCCCCTGCACTTCCCCATTTTCCCTGAAGTCTTTTGCAGGACTAATCCTTTGATACAGAAATACTGCCATACTTTGCTGAAGAAAGTCAAGACTGACTCAAAATGAATTGTTTGCTGAACTAATAAAAGACATGCACAGTCTGCAAGCACACAATGTAGGCAGCCCTTATTGTCATGCTAAAATCAAAGGTCAGAACTCGGCACACTTATCATATGTGGGCTCAGGGGCATTCTGAAAAAGAAACAATTGCCAATAAGCTACACCCCAATTAAGAAATGCAGCTGAACTTTAACCTGTCCTTACACCAAACAGCAAATCAGGAGACCACATCCTACCTACTTATGTTCCCAACCTATGGCCATAAAACAGGTATTTAGAGTAGAGGCAAACAGATACTGATATGAAAAGATATATGAGAAATATGTCTATACTAACAAACCATAAGTTAAATGCTGTGTTATATGTGTGACTCCAGAAAATTCCCAGTAAACCCAAAGGTCTGCTAAACACAGCTGAACCTTCAAAACCATGGAAAGGTTACCAGAAGGCAACTACCACATCTAGCCATAAACTCCCTCCAGAATCACTACAAAAAACCTCCCAGCTCCAAAATCAATGCAAAGACAGTAAGACACTAAATAAAGACAGAATTATACTGGCCTGGAAGCGTTACTGCATCTACTCTTTCAAAAAAAGACCCACAGAAAAAAGAAAACAAGCCCAACTCTCACCTTGCAATCAGGAGAATTGAATGGTAAGCATTCCCTATGTTACATGAACTCCCAGCCCTGTGTTTGTTTACCATGTTATAGAACACAGTGCATTTCCTCTTTCAAAAAGGCCACTCACTATTGTGTTTTGCTGGGCAGTAATATAACAATACACTGAATATGCGTAGCTCCCAGAACTTTCACTGCCGGTCTCATCAAAAACAAACAAAAGAGTATATTATGTCTCCACTCACATTTAACCAGGATAAGCTCCAATGCTATTACTGTAAACATTCAGGATGACCAGGGAGAAGGAAAAAAAAAAATATCAGCTTGGGGTTCTTCCTTATGGATTTAGGCAATTTCCCTATGGATTTGGGCAATGCTTGCAGGCACAGGGTGTGCCTTTTAGGGATGTCCTGTGCAGGGCAGAGTTGGACTCGATGACCCTTGTAGGTCCTTCCAACTCAGGATATTCTGTGGTTCACTTTGGGCCTTTACGTTGTTAATTTTATGCACGTGCTTCAGAACAGCCCTCTCCAAACCCCCCCCGGCCGCGTTCAGTACAAGCATTAGAGCAAAATCAGTCACAGAGACCTCTTCTCAATCAGTTCTTCCTGGATTGTTTTAACAAGAGCCATCTAGGAGAGGAGGGAAGGCTGGGGTGCAGGGGCCGCGCAGAGCTCACCCGATGCCCTTGGCGCGGAGAACCAGGCGCGTCCTCTGCGCGTAGGGGCAGAACCTCATGCTGTACAGCCGCAGCAGCCCCCCGGGCACGGGCCCCGGCGCCGCGCTACCTGCGGGGAGAGAGGTGTTACCGCTGGCACTCACCCCGCGCCCCCCACAGCCCCGGCACCGCGCCGCTTACCCTTGCCCAGGCTGCGGGACTGATCGCCCGACATCCCGCCACGATGCGATGTGTCGCGATCTGCCCGGTCTCAGCGCGCCTCCCTCCCCCC
>VZRE01000933.1:116683-172763 GCA_013396775.1 Cephalopterus ornatus | reverse complement strand
GAGACTCGACTGCACCCCATGGAAAACAAAAACTGACTACAACTCCCGCTTCCCTGTCCCCCTGTACTGCTGAGGGGAGAGGAGAGAGAACACGGGAAGAAAGAGAGGTGGGGGGTGAAAGTGTTTAAGACTTTAAGTGTTTATTTCTCACCCTTTAACTTTTATCCTGTTAGTAATAAATTTAAGTTTTACCCCATGTTAAGTCTGTTTTGCCAGTTAGTGACTTCTCCCAGCTCTTATCTTTACTCAAAAATCCTCAGCTATTTTTTTTCCTCTCCTTTGTCCAGCTGCAGAGGGGAGTGAAAGAGTGACTTTAGTGAGTATTTAAAATGTGGCCAGAGTTAAACCACCACACCTTATCAATACAGAAATACAAGTCTAGGAACAGAACTCTTTCAATCTCTTCCAGCTTCTTCATTTCTCACATTTTGACCTCCATATTAATGTTTATTAAAGCCTTGTTTTTGGTAGATAAAAAAGTCCTGTTTCATAGTATGAAATTAAGTAGTTCTAGGTCATTTTGTGCATCTACTGCCAATGAAGTACAACACATACCAGTTCTCGAATATTACTTCAGCTTTTATACAGCATGTTACAGATCTCTGAAATATTCTCTAAGTAATAGTTTCATTGCTCTGTTTAGAGATAGTCTATGAGTCTAAATACATGTGCCTTGGTAAGATTTCCCAGTATCCTCTGCTCTATGGAGATGCTCTTCTACTCCAAGCTTACTCTATTATCTCAGAGAATATCAGCACAATTGATGAGCGACATTCATATGAAGTAAAAAAATATGCAGAAAATTATAAAATGTGGTAGTAGGGTAGGGCTTGAAGGAGCTCCTATGGAAAAAGAGCAAGAGAAGGCACACTACAGATTTCCTGCATCTGACAGGGAATAAAGTCTTGACATCACCTAGCTGACAAAAAGGGTGCTGTTTATGTCTGCAGGTATGTTTTCATTGGCCATGAATTTAATTGATCCCACTTGATAGAAATCTTTGATATATTTCCTCATCATCTCTTGGGTGCATTATTTGTCACATCTGATTGCAGTACACTAAATTTTAATCAAATAATCAGATATATTCATTGTCTGGATAAACTGCAGGAACACAACAGTCTCCTCAGCCAGGAGCCATGTGTGAAAACAGCTTTGCACAGCACTTTCAATTAACCTCTCCTATTTATCAACTCCTCCCATTTCCTGCTCTCCAGTCTCTTGATAGCATCATTAGCAACCAGTATTTACATAAAATCTATTACTTGTTTCTCTTTCCTGTATCAAAACACTTACAGAACTTATAACAAAATAATGAAAGTGGCTGAAGATAATTCTGGTTTATTTGTTTAGTTTATTAAAAAAGAGATGACATAAAAGGATTTTTAAAGTATCTCTTTTTCAAGTGCTCTGGTAAGCTTACTGAGGATGATTGTGGATGTCTTTCCAGTCAGTTGTTCTTTTGATGTTTTTCTCACCTTTAAATGAGAATAACAAATATGATTTTTAATTTATCCTCCTGCTTCTTCACTTTTGGTGAGCAGCTGTTTTGCTCCTCTTTTCTATAAGATGCCAAATTTCCTATTTTTTTTCCCCTGTTAACGTGTTGCTCTCTCACAAGGCTTTCTGGACCAAAAAATAATCAGTCCCCTCTAACTTGTGACCCGCACCTTTCGATCTTTCACACCAGCAGGAGTTCAACATACTGACATTTGATAAATAAAAATGCAGCCTGTGAAAGAAACACTGCAAAGTGTTTTGGCCTATTGAACCTGTTGGCCTTTTTCTTTACCCCCACCTTCATAATTACTGTGGATCACAAAACACCAGAGGTCTTTCTGAAGGCCTCTAGACAACAGAATAAGAGAATAATTGAGTTATGAGATGAAATGTTAAAAAGATAAGAGTTTAACCTCAGTAATGAACTGCTGAGTGGGGGAAGAAGGGATATGCATTTATTACAGTACAGCTTATCCTACTTCTTCCTCTCTCCCTCCAAGAACACCAGTTGCATCTCAAATGCTTTCAGAGCATTGCTAAAATTGGAACCACTCTCCTTGCCAGCGTGAGAGGCTTCCAACAGACTTAATTCAGATTGAGTAGAAGTGCAAAAGCCAAGGTAGAGGCAAGACAGATGATCAGGATATGGAGTTTAGGTTCAAGAATCAGGCTGAGCCCTAAATTAACACAGATTTAAGAAGGAGGACCTCAAAAAATCTGAATCAAAATTAGCATTTGAATTCTGATTATAAAGATCTTTGTCTTATGTTACTTCCACATTAGGAATAAACCTCATGTATTTCAACAGAAATCAAGGAAGAGAATAATTTTACTTCCCTCTTTGTAAACCTGCAGACCCATGAACAGTTTCAGAGTGTGTGTAACACCCAGTGTAAAGGAAAAAGAAAGGCACAACATGTGCATATACTGGCCTGTAAGAGTACCGCACCAGAATACAGAAGAATTAGATTCAAAACTCAACACACAAAGTACTCTCATCATTGGGACATTCATATACTATGGTGTCTCTGCCTTCTTTCCTTATAAGGATAGACAAGGTAGAGAAAAGACTGTGGGTGGGATAGTTCAGTGACAGAAATGTGCCTGCAATTTGATTATGAGACAGTCTGGCTGGAATTTTGAGATCTGGCTACTTACTATGAGCAAACAGCAACAGTATATTGAAAAACGTCAAGAAACAAAAAAGATTAGGAAGACTGTGAACAGAGCCCAAGTCTCCTCCTGCTCCAAGTCAGTGCCCAAAGGCTAAGTTGTTTGTTGTTCTACGACTGACCTTGGACACTCTCATGTTCTCCAAATTGAAGTGGAGCAAGCACACACTGACCTAACTATGAATGCCTAAAAGAAAGCTTTCACATACATCACCCCAATACTAGAGTGACCTCTGATCAACGATCAGTTCTTGATTCTTTAAACCTTTTTCCTTTGTATTCCTTCATCAATTTAGGCAGCTCTCCCTCAGCTTTAGCTACCTCTTCCCATACACCATGTAAGGTGCCTGGCTACACAGCTCAGAGTTGAGGATTATGGAGGATGGCGAGGTGTGAGGGCTTTCACTGCCACACAGAGGACAGGAGCTCTGCTACTAGACTGCAGCTGCCAAGGACTGTGATGTACCACAGAGTGATTTGATGCTTTCAGTGTTATACTAATGAGGAAAAAAAGTCATATAAAACAAGCAACCAAACCAAACAAAACAAAACACAAAACTCTTGCTCAATTTTGCTGCCACTTCAATCAGATATGGTAAGAAATTTTTAATAAATGGAATAGCAAACACTTAACAATTGCTTAGAATCATAGAATCATAGAATCGTATTGGTTGGAAGGGACCTCTGAGATCATCAAGTCCAACCCTTGATCCACTACTACCAGTTACTAGACTATGGCACTAAGTGCCACATCCAGTCTCTTCTTAAAATACGTCCAGGGAAGGAGTATCTACCACTTCCCTGGGCAGCCCATTTCAATGTCTGATTACCCTCTCTGTAAAGAATTTCTTCCTAACATCCAACCTAAACATACCCTGGCAGAGCTTAAGACCATGCCCCCTTGTCTTACTGATAGTTGCCTGGGAGAAGAGACCAACCCCCACCTGGCTACAACCTCCTTTCAGGGAGTTGTAGAGAGTGATGAGGTCTCTCCTGAGCCTCCTCTTCTCCAGGATAAACAACCCCAGCTCCCTCAGCCTCTCCTCACAGGACTTGCGTTCAAGTCCCTTCACCAGCCTGGTTGCTCTTCTCTGGACCTGCTCCAGCACCTCAATATCCTTCCTGAACTGAGGGGCCCAGAACTGGACACAGTACTCAAGGTGTGGCCTTACCAGCACTGAGTACAGGGGAAGAATCACTTCCCTGTTCCTGCTGGCCACACTGTTCCTGATCCAGGCCAGGATGCCATTGGCCTTCTTGGCCACCTGGGCACACTGCTGGCTCATGTTGAGCTTTCTGTCGAAGATAGATTTGTTTTTATTAAATACACCAAAGAACAAGATAAGCAAAACATCTAGCCAGCTTTCAGACTGCTTTCTTATCTGAGCAAGACTAGATACCTATATACAGCTTTGTGTTTAGGCAAATTACAGAACACTGTCCAATATACTCCTGTGGTGCGTGGGAAGACAGTTTAGCTTGCACAAGCCAAACGATCCCTCCTGTTAGCAGATTGAGCTGTGTATAGTAGGTCAGAGGAACAGGCTGAATTACTGTTCTGTAGTCAGAGACCTCTCTGAAACAGATTTTAAAATCTCTCAGGTCATTTCCTTCTGCTCTTTCAGTGGACAACTGTGATTTACAGACATGTCAGACCTGCACCAACTATTGCGATTGAAAAGAAAATTACTAGAGAAGATGAAAACATGTAACAAGTGATTTAGGTAGTTACTTCTGCAGGTGAAGAATTAAACAAGTTCAACTGCAAATGTTGGAATTAAGCATGAGCATAAAAAATTGTTCAATGAGATTTGTTTCTAAATCCTGAATCTATTTGATTTCCTCAGACACAAACTGAAGGGCAGAAGTCATGACCTTCCATCCGCACATGCAAAGCGATAAGTGTGTTCCCTCTGCCATTTGTCCTGACAAACAGGCACATCTTTCTTCAGCATAGCATCAGTAACCATTACTTTATTGGCACTGACAGAATTATTGCCATTGCATTACAAAGAGAATGCAAAGCAAAATGAAATCCTCTGAAGCATACGGGACTCACTTGGGATTATTGCTATTTTTCAGAGAAAAAATAGAGATCTGGGCATTTGCTGCTCACAAAAGACTTGATATACTGATTTCTTTTTCTTCCAATTTCCAAATAACCCTACCCAATTTCTCATCAGGGATTTGGACTACTGCAAATTTACTCTCAGCAGTACTAAGATACTGCTGACACAGCAGTAAATACAGCATCAGTTGCTACAGCAGAAGGCAATCACAGCAATTTACACACATCTCTCTTCACTTATACTGGCCCATCAGACATTTTAAACAGAGAGACCCATGCTGCTGAACAAGCAGGAATGCAGCCCTGGAAAAGGGTTCGGTCCAACAGCTATTATTAGCCCTGGAATGTGCAAGATCTCATCCCTTCCATACTCAGAGACACCCCTTCAAACACACAGCCATAGCTTCCTCAATAACTTTACATGTAGGTAAGCATCAGAGTCTCAAGAAGAATTTTCGATCCCAGTTACTCACTTATTCTGGTGGCTGGCAGCTTTTGTTACAGGATACATGAACTAACAAGCCTGTCATTTTGATGAAAGCACTAATTATCGGTATCTTGAGCGTACTGGGGGATTATTCTTATTCTGTCCAGGGTTTGTTGAGCTTTCTAGGTGTATGCTTGTTATACTTTGTTTTCCCCTATCTTTAAATTTGTCTTTTTTTTTTCCTATCTTTCAGTTACCTGTGAGGTTTGTTATTTTCCTTATCTTTGAATTTAAACCTGACCTTTCCTATTCTGACACAATGTTAGACGAGTTCTTTGTCTTTATTTTATTAGATTTTTCTTCCAGGGCTTTTCACATTTTGCAGTTCAAAGTTTCTCTCAACAAATGAATGCCTTGAATGCCTTGAGTGATGAATATCTGCATCGTTAAAATTGGTAATGGCAGCTTTATAGTTTTTTGGTTTTTTTTAGTTTGAGTGAAGAGTAGCTAAGGTGCAAAGAAATTTACCCTTTCAGCATGCACTTCATTAAGCCCATAGACACTTTGTTTTCCCAGCTTGGTTTTAACTGATTTTAGACTCCTAGGAAAAAATCCAACAGCTAGGGAAACACAGGATAAAAGATCAGATAACAATTCCAAGGTAAGCTGCACCTGGATGGTGGAATATGTTACTTGAAATGTTAAACAAAACAATAACTGTTAACCCAGAAGATTTAAAAAAAATAAAATAAAATAAAAACAGAAATGCAAAAATTAGTATACCTTATGTGAATCTGATTTGTCAAATCACAATATAGATAGTGTTATCCCAGGTGTTACCAAATCAGCTGGGTTTACAGGTGTGCTAGCTAGACTTGCTAAATCTAGATTTCTTCACTCAAACCAGTGATTTACAGTCATGGTTTTCATTCTTTATTTATTTTTAGTAGTGTCAGTACTAAAACCTTGCACTGACTCAGAACAGCTTGCTGGAGCCACTGGATTGTTCAGGCTCTCTAGGTCGACAGCTTTCTAAACTCTTCTGAGATACTGGCTCCATTTAAAGCTGCTGCAGTTTTAAATTTCTCAGGCTATTTAGTTTTATTCTTGTGCACATGAACATATTTTTAGTGCTTTCGGTTTTGGTTGTTTTAAATGAAACTGTGTGCTTTTGTCTAGTGATAAAGACGAACAGCAATGAAACATAGAGTGGTGCTTCTTTTACCGTGGAGAAGATGATGAAGGGAAAGAAAAAGGAATATGCCAAAGTTTAGCATACTACAAGAACTTTGGAAATTGGTGAAGATTTCTAAGACATGCTTCCTAAGCAGCTGAATTTCAGCATTTCACAGTGAATATGGAAAGTTGGGACTGGGCTATTTTGCTTACCGTAGAATACTGGTTAACACATTCTACCAAAGGAAATCGGTGACAGCAGTTGTAGGAAAAAGATTGGGGGTAAAATTAATGAAAAGTGGATAACAGTATGGAAATTATAGGGAAAAACGTGGTTGCTACTCCCTGTATAACACAGTTGGATGTAGTCAGCATGCCTGACTTCCCACACAAAATATAATCCAAGGGGGCTAAATGGAGGGTGGAGAAGAGTGCAGACACCACAGCCATGCTCTGTTAAAATCCTTGCAGAGAAGGGAACTCGGTGTTACTTTTTAGCTGAACAGATTTCTGATGTAGAATATACTGCCTTGAAATCAAAAAATGAGGTGTTCAAGTCATTATTAGCCTTTGAGAGGGACACAAGAGAAAAATTGGAAATCCAAGTTTATAAAATTATGGTTGAAAATTATCATCTTAAAATTGGGAATAACCTCCTTAAAACTGCGATTGACCACCTTAAAACTCTGCTCAGAGCAGCTGAGCGCAGAGAGAAACCGTTGCTGGAGCAAAAACCTCCTGTTTTGGATAGGTGACTCCACAGCTCGGTACATTATACAGACCCTGAGCTGTGGGATGGGTATATTTGGTATGATAGTGAGGATGATGAGACTGCAGAGGACCCTGATTCCAAATCTGATGAGGGTAACTATGAGATCTGCACTACTGTGCACACTATTCCCTGGTCTCTGACAGAGTTGGCAAAATTGAGGAGAAATATTCCAGGAAACCAGAAAACTCTGAAGTTGAAATGATATTTATACAGATGCCTGATTCCCCTGGCAGTGGAAATATAGGGGGGGATCACTGTGATAAACTAGGGGAAAATGATGCTTTACGTCCTTCAAATTCCCCTGTGCATGAAGCCAGGTCCACTACAGAAACTTGGGATGGACAGGGTGTACGACCCAAACAAAAACACTGGAGTAAATGGATCGAGTGTTATCTGCCAAGCTCCTAAGGTTAATTTATGGCTTCTGGATGAGAAGAGGATGTTGGCTACTCACTCTGGAATTAAAGATCACAAAGACTAATCAAACACAAAGGGTTTGAGAAAATCTCCTTTTTTATGTGACAGTAGTGCATCGTATGTGCTGTTGAAATGGGAAATGAATTGCGTTTATTCTACACACAGTTATCTAAACCAACAGTATTATTCTTAAATCAGTCAGTTTACTAGGAGAAAGCTTTTACTATTCTAATATTGTAAATGCTTGTGTTTCTTTTTACGAGTCCTTTATAGAAAAAGAAATTAAAAAGACCTATTCGGTCACTCACACACGTGTACAAATGCACACACATGCTTTCTTCTGCCTGCTTTGTATCACCTTTGAGAGGTGAGGAAAAGAGAAACATGATGTGAAAAAAACCAAAAACCATTCCCAAAACAATGACCTACAAGCCTTAGGCTCACGTGTCCCCAGCACAATGTGTGATTAGAAGACTAACAGATGTTTTGAAACAAACTTGCCCAAATGATCAGACTTCAGCCCGAATAATTGCTTTCATAGTGGTGAATGAGTATTCCAGTCCTATTCTCTTGGGAATTGCATTTTGCAGGATATGTGTTTTTATCCCACAACATTTTGCAACATGAGAAGCCTCTCACACACAACGTACAAAAACTGCAGGCTCAGGAGTCTAACACTCAAATCCTGTCAGTGCTTTCATGCAGTCCTATTGAAACATCTTTTTCAGCCCACAATGATTTGTAGAAGTTTGAAAATTATTTTTCTTAAACAACAGAAACGCAATGTACTGTATTCCTGATTAATGTGTGAGAGAGATTGTTTGGGGAAAGGTATGTAACACTTCTTCAGCATGGAAGTCCAGCAGCAGATCAGGACAAGATCTTGCAGCATTTGTCCACTGCAGCAGAATGAGGGTAACAGTAAAATGGAGAAGAAAGGGGTCAGCTACCTGCAGAGGAATTTCAACTACTCTGAATATAACATCATTTCTAGCCACCTAAAAGAAGCCTTGAGTGAAGAAAGTTATGCAGTCTTGGCTAAACATGAGAGTTAGCTACATTTTAGTACGACAACAGGTCTAAGTCTGGAGTTATCCATGGATATCACCCATCTGCTATGTTATCAGTATTTAGTACAAGAGCTTTCTTAACCATCTGGGAAAATGGCTTTTAGTTGGCAATGGACACATCTCCTTTGCTGCCGGCAAAAACATAACAGGTTTGTTCTTGGCAGAGAGATTACTGCAACATTCGTGATGAAGACATGAAAAGGTATACTTGGTACAGGCTAAAAGCAATTCCTGATCTGACTCAGAATGTTTATGGATCCCTATTCCCTGTGCCAGTCTGGGATACCAAAATGGAAGAGAGCTTTTTTTCTAATTGAGCCTTTGCAGATCATAGACATTAACTCAAGAGCGAATTATTGCATGCCAAATGAAATAATATCCAGGGTGAGTTAATTCCAGGATGATGTCAAATACTAATGGAACTAACATTCCTAAACTCTTCAGAGCTCTTTTGTGCTGGCCAGTGAGGCTACTTGCTAGCCAACTGGACTGAATTAAAGAACTGCCTAAATATCATGGCCAAGCATCTATTCATGAAGCTCCTGAGCAATCTCTGCCATATGTTATGATGGCTACTTTGCTAAATGCAGCAAGAAGTAAAAATAAGTGAGCAAACCTCACCTAATGTGAGTGCATGAGAGGTTGCTACAGTGCCTTACCCCATCTGGTCCCTAGCAGTCCACATTGGCCATACTACCATTGCACAACAAGATGAGATCTGGTTGCACATCATACTTCCAAAGGTCCCAATTTCTTTGGAAAGAAATCTAGATGCGTGTCAGGATGATATGCTAAACCATATGATATGGTAAACTTCTGTTAAGTCACTTCTCCCATGGGAGTTGGTGGGAGAAGGGGTCTAGTGCAGAGTATACCTCCCCCTCAACATGGATAGAAGGTGTCTTCCAAATGTTATGATACCACTAATAAAATATCCTATTCTAATATACGATTCGGTAGGGGAGAGAAGGTATGGTTCAGACTTCCTGGTATGAGCTGCTGCTCGTTGGTTGTAGACCTCTTGGGAAGTGAAACATGGTTAACTACTCAGGAGATTTTGCATTTCAGAGGAGAAGGTTTGCTAGCTAAGGTTGACTCTGCTCAGACTTTTATCCTTTTAAGAATTGGAAAATCTTCACTGTTGTGACCACAGGAAGATACATTCTCCAAATACACAACTTTTGCCTTCTGCTTCCCCTCAGATTTTTCAGGAATCAGGGAGTTAATCAAATTTCTGTCCTTGAGGATCTGGTAAAGAAGGGAAAAATAACAAGTAATTGTTGGATTTTGTCTATTTTTAGGGCAGGAAAAAAATCTGAATTCTGCATTGGCATAACTGTGTGTCTTCTCCCAGAACTGATAATCTGCACGAATGGTATAGCTGAGCTTTATTCTCCATAGAGTGATTCTGCAGAGAGCCATGGTATGCCACATATTACAGAGGCTATGAGAGTGGCTGAGTAAGGAAAGTAAGCAAGTTGTCTAGGGTGTTAGCAATAGGGTTTTAGTTTGCATCTTGTGTTGTGATTTTTAGGAAGAACAAAGGAAATGTTTGGATGTTTGAGAGGAAAAATGTTAAGAATTGCACAGGCATTTAGTGGCTGCCTTTGAATGATGGGTCACTGATAGCTGTGACAAAAAACCAGATGAAGTACCCACTTAGGACAACAAAGAAGAGCTCAACAGGAGATGAATTAATATTATTCACCAGAATGGGCCCCCACCATGAGCAGCTGAAGAATTAACGGAGAAACTTCAACAAAATAACAAAGCAGTTTTGTTTAGTCCCATGGAATCAAAAGAGAACATTCACTGTGCCTTAAAATATATTTTGTATCTCCTGCAGAAAGTCTGCTGTGAAAGAAATGGAGTTTTTTAATAACTATTTCGAGCCTTAGGGGTTCAGAGCATCCTCCCATTCACATTACTGCTGCCTTACTACCTGAATGCATTTTCATATGTATCGTAATCAGTCCATTCACTATTTGAATGCTGTTTTTGATGCCAGGAAGAAACGTCTGAGTAGAACTCTGTAAAAGTTCTCTCTTCATAGGGAATCATGAAAATCCTTCAACATACCTTTCAGACTCTATTATAAACTGCATCTGATAATGTGAAAGCTCTATCTCCTAGCAGTGCACTAGAAAAATTAGTTTTAAGCTCTGTTTGCTCATCACAGGATTTAATATGTGGTTTTATTTTTTTAAATCTCACATGCCAAAAGAAAGATGACAGGTAGTGCAAGGCATAAGGAAAGTTTCCTGCAGCAGAAAAAAAAACAACTGGAAGTTAAAAGAAGGGGAGAAATATGTGAATAGTTCAAGAATAGCAGCAAAGCATCTTGATAAGAAGCATGTGAAACAAGAAAGGGAACTGGACAGATGTTGGGTGGGAATGAGGGAAATTCCTCTTGCAGAGCCATTTGGTCATGGGTGCAATCAGCAGAATAGCCACTAGGTACTGTTCAAACTCTGTAGTGGTATTTAGTAGTCACTTTGCAAAATATTTTATATTATTTCTGTGTAATAAAGTTAAATTTATGGTATTTAAAGGCTTTGGACTATATATAGATGTTTTCTTTTCCATATACAAGGCCCTTACAAATTTGATGTTGGCTAACCCTTCTTATAACTTAATACAAATGTAATATCACAACTTCTTATTAAGTTTGAATGGGGTGAAATTATCTCAGAAATTAGAGGGTTCTGAACCACAGTAGCAGAAAAACATTTTACAACTTTTAAGATTGAGCTTTAGAAGTTTATGAAGTGGATTAGGCCACATGGCTAGATACCAGGAGATGCTTCTATTTCTAAGTTTATCAAGATACCATGCACATCTATAATAACAAAGAAAAAAAAAAAGAGCTAAGCTTTAAATAAGTACAGTTCACCAACACTACTATTAATGTTAACTTTGCACCAGTTTATTTTTTCAGTCAGAATCAGCCCTGATTCTAAAATATGCCAACAATTCAATTTACAAAAATATCTTGAGCCTTATTAAGTAATCTTTTTTTGTCAGTATAGATAATAACAGTATAAAGATTTCACCTATTATGGTTAAATACAGCTGAGAAGAATGATTTTATTTAATTTACAGGATACACTGACCCGTATTTGTGAATTGATTCATGTTGTTCAAAAATAGATACATTTATATTTGCACTTGAGACATTTCTATGCAGCTTTTCATTCTTTTTTTTTTTCCCACAGATATGGCTGAAGAATAAACTAAAATTGCAACTAAGAACCCGTCATCATAGATGTACTATTTTATATGGCATTATAATTTACCAGATACATTTGAAAGTAGACTATGCAAATATGTGAGAGAACATTCGCATCATGCACATGAATTATCAATCACAGTCTTCATATATAGGACATCTCAGTTTTCAAAAAATAAAAAATAATCCTCTGTTTTAAATAGTGTAAGTTCACTGAAGCTGTACTAGAAAATTATTAGAATGATGAAAAGAAAGACATAACAATTAAGTACACTATAACCCAAATTACACAGTATCCAGGTTGACGGGAGCCTTAGGGATCTGAAGGCTGAATGGGAAGAAGGAATCGCGCTTAGAAGTAAAGCAATAATGCAATAACAAAAGGATCATCCTCAGCATTCTTCAGGATGACACAGAAGAGATTTTTCAAGAAGCTGTGGCACCATCCTCACCATCCACACTGTCTGGTATGCCATATATTCCAGATGAGATGACAAGCCAGGTGCTGTACCACCATACAGTAATCACTGAAGTCACACCCCGGCTGCATCCAGCCCTTGAGAAGGCGCAGATATGCTGCTTAGCCATTTGCAACCAGCAGTTAGTTTCCCAGGAGTGCTCATATACATAGGAAAGATCAGGGAAAGCATTAAGTAGCTGTAAAGGCTTATGCAAAACTGTCTATTAGTATTCAGGCAAAATTATTCATATTGCTAACTTAGAAGGTCTTGGTGTGCTTAGGAGTCATCCAGTGACAAAACAAACTAAAACTGTACGACTTAGCTGAGCAATCCCAGCATGAATAACAAATCAAGAACAGTCACAGAAAGTAGATTGTGAGTAATCTGTAGGGAGAAACGGCTCATGTAATAGCCTATGCTGAAAAATTCAAAATAATCAACAACTTCATGAAAAAAAACAGTGCTTACCAGTAGACTACTCACACACAGAAAATAAAATATTCAGTACTGTGTTTCTGGTAAATAGCTGTTCTTTTGCTGTTGTGCTAGTGTGCGGTAGAACTGCAGCATTGCCCAAAGCTGCTACTGTAACTGGAACACCAGCATGCTCCATAGGGACAGAGGTAGCTTAATCAGTGCATCTTTGCCATTGTTTAATCTTAAAAGCTCTTAAAACAGTTAGAAATCACTTTTTTATATCCACAATCTATAGATTTTTTTTCTATACAGAACTTAATTTTACATATTTGAAAAAAAACCACTAAAACAAACTTTCTGCTCAACACACTAGAGAAAACATGTTCTCCACAATTTTTCATTTCCTCACATAACCTTTCAAATATGAGATAATTTTAACTGTATCTAATTTAGTGTGGAATGCTGGGGTATGATGAATAGTTGAAATAGATCTTAGCTATCAAGCTGCCCCCAAAAATGCCCTACTGTATCATTTTTTCCACCAACCTATAGTCACTTCACAGAAATAAATACAGGCAGTTAGCTATATAAACAGATACTAAAAATGAAGATGGAATATGGAAAAGTATTATTAGAACCAAAGCAAACAAACAAACCCCCAAAGTTTGAGGGTGGTCAAATACTGAGAAAGGGGCCCAGAGAAGTTGTGGAGCCACAGTCTGGGGAGGTGTTAAAGACCTGATGGACAAGGCCATAAGCAACCTGGTCTGACTTACCTCACTCTGAGCATGGCGTTGGACTAATTGATCTCTGGAGTTCCCTTCCAACCTAAGTCATTGTATGATTCTGTAATCTTAAATATACACATATATAGAACAAAAAGCTAAACATGAGCATACAGAAGTTAGTTGCTCAGAAGATCAAATATGAAACCTGGTGTTCAGGAGAAGATTGGGCATTACTATTTGAAGTTATTCAGTGTATCATTCATTCACTAAACCAGGTGACATTTAAAATTTTCAGACATACACTAAAAATCATTAAAACAAGTAAAAATTAGAAAGACCTTTCCAAGTATAGTATTTTAAATGACTTGTTACTTTTGTACCTACATTACCCCACAATCAAGAAGGGTTTTGACGGTATTTGAGAAATCTGCACTACAAATATATAGTTCATCTCAACTTGTTCCATATACTGGACCCACACAGAGGAAGCCAAAGACACCTAAAATCACACTAACAAGTTTGAGAATAGTTAACATTTTGTTCTGACTTATGTCAGCTGGGCAGAAATTTGGATGGGTAGCAACGTAGTCTTTATTCACAAAATGAAAAAAAAATAAGGGAAAATTCTCAAGTTCACAATGTGTACATAATTTCAGTCATTTTATTCTTAAAACTTTCTGGGTATAACAGTGAACACATTGCATCAACATGCAAAAACCAAACAGCTAAAACTATCAGTTTAAGAACCAAGTTTAATATCGACTCCCTTAGTGAGTGAAAATAAATTGTAAATTCCCATTTCTCTATCTCATAAAATGGTATTTGTCTACATCTTTTGTAATGTGAAGGAAATGAAAATACTTAAATAACATAGTAAGGAAAGGAAATTACTAAATTACAGTTTTGTTATTAGTAACACTAAAGACATTACCTGCTGTTCAGAAAAGTAAAAAATTACATTTTTTAAAGGTTATTCCAAATGTCATAGTATTAAAGCATAATTAAAATCAATATAAAACCAGAAAAGGAAGGTCAAAGCCACCCACCACTCCCCCTCAATAAACAGCGCAGGTTAACTGGTGACAATGGATGAGGAGAAGGCTGAGGTACGCAACAACTTTTTTGCCTCAGTCTTCAGTGTCAACCTCTCTTCCCAAACCTCTTAAGTAGGTGGACAGCAGGATGGAATGGGGGAGGAAAATGCCTCCCACTGTAAGTAAAGACCAGATTTGTGACCATCTGAAGAACCTGAGCGTACAGGGGACATAACACTACGAGACTGTGGAGTACCAGGCATAACTGTGTTTTGTCTCAAACATTCTGACTGTTGCGACAGCAAAGTTGTGATTGAAAGAGAGGGTCCTGCAGAGGTGGGGCAGTGCCGTCCTGAGCCAGCTTCCTGTTCCACCTTGAGACCTGTGCTCAGTGCGCCCGGGTTGACTCCCACCCCCCAACTCCCTTCCTGGAGGTTTCAAAAGGGGCTGGCTGAGCATGTGTAAAAAAGTCTAATTTACATAAAAGGCATGCACCAAATTAACCATAAAAGCAAGTGGATCGGTTCCCCTCACCTCTCTTCTATTTTTCCTCTCTTTTGCTTTCTTTGTTGCACTACCCCAGATCCATTGCAGGAACTAAAGATTGATGATATTTTTTATTCTCTTTCTTCCACCTTTATTTCTCTCCTCCATAGCTTTGCCTGGGCAAAGTGCAGCTATTATAGTCTATCCTCTACTCTATACTAAAGTTGTGGGAGTGGGGAGCTTGTGGAAGTGTGTTTTAACTAGTTAGCCAGCCCCTTTGAGAAGCAGTGTATTGCAACCTAGTAGCCAGCACTTTTGAGAAGTTTGTTGTGGGAGTTAGGAGCTTATCCGAGAGTCCTGTAAAATTAAAGGCTTTTTAGCCAACATTCTTGAGACTAAATAGTTGGCTAGTTGCCAGAGTTAAGGCAATTATATAATAAAAGCATTAAGAGTTCCCTGACACATGGACTGGTGTCTTTGTTCAGTCTGATGAGAATTTATAATGAACATCATGCCCCCTACTAATAGGTCGTGACAGGCACCTGATGAGATGCATCCCAGAGTCCTGAGGAAATTGGCTGATATAGTTGGCAAGCCACTCTCCATGATATTTCATAAGTCACGGCAGCCCACTGAAGTCCCCCGTGACTGAAAAAAAGGAAACATTGTACCCATCTTTAAAAAGGATAGAAAGCAGGACTCTGGAAACTACTGTCTTATCAGCCTCACTTCTGTGCCAAGGAAAATCTTGGAACAGACCCTCCTAGAAGCTATGCTTAAGGCACATGGAGAACAGGGATGTGATTTGAGACAGCCGGCTTCACCAAGAGAAAATCCTGCCTGACCAGCCTAGTGGCCTATGATGGAGTGACTGCGTCAGTGGACAAGGGAAGGGCCACAGAAGTCATCCATCTGGACTTCTGCAAAGCCTTTGGCAGAGTCCCCCAAAACATTATTCTCTCTAAATTGGAGAGAGATGGATTCAATGGATGAACTGTTAGATGGATAAGAAAGTGGTTGGATGATCACATCCGGAGGGTAGTGGTCAATGGCTCAGAGTCCCGATGGACATGAATGACAGGTGCTGTCCCTCAAGGGTCTATATTAAGACCAGTGTCATTTAATATCTTCATTAATGACATAGACAAAGGGATTGAGTGCACCTGCAGCTACCTGTTCTGTAGATGACACCAAGCTGAGTGGTGCAGTCAACACATCTGAAGGATGGGACGTGCACAGGGACCTGGACAAGCTCGAGAAGTGGGACATGGGAATCTCATGACGTTTCACAAGACCAAGTGCAAGGTGCTGCACCTGGGTCAGGGCAACCTCTGGTATCAATACAGGCTGGAGGATGAACCAGAGCAGCTCTGCAGAGAAGGACTTGGAGGTGCTGCATGAGAGGCTGGACATGAACCAGCAATGTGCACTTGCAGCCCAGGAAGCCAATAGTATCCTGGGCTGCATCAAAAGCAGCAGGACCAGCAGGTCGAGGGAGGGAATTCTGGCCCTTTACTCTGCTCTGGTGAGACCTCTCCTGGAGCACTGCATCCAGCTTTGGGCACCAGCACAGGAAGAACATCAGCCTGTTGGAGTGAGTCCAGAAGAGGGCCACTGAGTTGATTAGAGGGACAGAGCACCTCTCGTACAAGAGGCTGAGAGAATTAGGATTGTTCAGCCTGGAAAAGAGAAGGCTTTGGATGACCTAATTGCTGCCTTCCAGTACCTTAAGGGAACTAAAAGAAAGATGGAGAGAGACTGTTTACCAGAGTATGTAGGGACAAGACAACAGGGAATGGCCTCAAACTGAAAGAGAGCAGGTTTACACCAGATATTAGGAAGAAATTCTTTACTCTGAGGGTAGTGAGGCACTGGAACAGGTTTCCCAGAGAAGCTGTAGATGCCCCATCCCTGGAAATGTTCAAAGCCAGGTTGGATGGAGCTCTGAGAAACCTGGTCTAATGAAAGGTGTCCCTGCCCACAGCAGGGGGATTGGAACTAGATGATCTTTAAAGTCCCTTCCAACCCAAGCCATTCTATGATATGCAGATAAACAATATTATCCTGCATTTCTTTCATATTGCCTGATACAAGACAAAATAAATTCCCCAAATAGCTGCTGTTGAACTGGTAATATTTTGGCAATTTTTAATATCAAGGGATTAATATTTATGGGGAAGGATTTTATATTTTGAAGAAGCAGTCTCCTGGGCTGTCACTGTGCTTTTAGCACTGCAGATGTCTCTGAATGTTCCCTCCCAGCCAGTTACTGTAAAAATAAGTATATACAGATGGAAGTACAGCAAAATGATGCAGAGTTATGGTACCCCAGGCACTGATATTTTATGCACTTTTTAATGTTACGTTTGAAAGTTTTATGAGCATCTACTCTGCTAACCAACTCCATCTCTGTTCCTGGGGGTTAAAGTGTGGCTTTATATACCAAAAGTATTTCAGGTGAGTTGGTTTGAGAACCTGGTAATGAAGGGAAGAAACCTGTTTTCAGAATCCCAGTGGTGGGGTATATCATGTAAGCCGGAAGAATTAGGTTCTGCATTAATTCCTTACATTAAATGCTGGAAGAAACATTGTTTCTGTGATCACTGTGATACCTGAGGTCAGCTGGATGATCTAAAGATCCTTTTCTCCTTTTAATTTATAAATATAAGCATGGCTGTTTGAGAGAGTCCAACCAAGGCAACAAATACAATACATGGAGGAATCAGAATACAAAGGCAGCTCAGGGAGCCAAGAGCAGCTTCCAAACATTAGTTTAAAAAAATGAGAATAGACTAAAGAAAGGCTATTAGCGTAGCATAAAACCTCATGTAAGTATTCTTTCTTATGTAAGTTCTGTATTTGCCATTAAGCCTTTCCTTATTTACAAGGACTTTCCAAAGTTTGATAACAAAGATATTTACACAAAATTTGCAATGTACAGAACTTACAGCAGTGGTTTGCTGGTATCTCAGAAATGGGAAGACAGAAGAGTGCTGAAGATGTGCTGGCTTTGGGATTTAGGCCAGTTCCCCACCAGTACCTAACCACTTCTTCCACCATCACAGAATACTTTCTGAGCTGTAATGACATAGCCACAAAATGCAGAGCTGATAGTATGGGCAGAACGATTTTTGAAAATGCTTTCTCAAACCTTAATTTAACCTTCACTAGCAATTATGAATTGGTTGATAGATGTAATTCAGCAAAGATTCTGATGGAACATAGTTCCAAAACATTAGCAGTAGGTGATTTGCATTTAACATTTACTGTACAACAAAATTGATACTATTATATTAAAGGTGGGGTGATTTATCATAACACAATTAGCTGAAAAGCCTGGCAATATAAATTAGTGCCTCTTTAATACACTAAGAAAGCTCAAACTCCTACTAAGATTTTATTTCATTTATTAAAGCAGTGCAAAATCCCTTAAGAAAAAAATACATGTAATGTCTGCTGACTTCTTAACTCTAGGAAGACAGAAGATAAAAGACATGTCCATGAGGAGCCTAATCTAACATCTCAGTTCTTTACATAATCTCACATTCAAGCATGGAAGGATCACAAGTAAGACTGATAATAACTGTTTGCAGTACTCATTTTAACACAATGTCTGGTACTTCTAACAAATGCAGTTATCATCTGAAATACTACATATGTCTGTGGAAATGTATAGCCATGTGCAACTATTTAAAATAAAAAATCATAAACATTCTGAGCTATTTTGCCTTCACATTATGCATTATCCTCAGCATCCATAGCATTTTGCTTGTGTACTCCAGTGAACAGCAACTGAGTGTCCAAGTACTTCCAAAGCTTAAATTACCAATGTGTCACCAATTAAGCAAACATCTTTATGACACATTCAGATGAAAGCCCACATTGCTACAACTGGAAGGAAAATCAGGAATATACAATGAAGTGCAAACATATACTCATTGTTTAGCCTGCTACAGTGTGTCAGCTGATGCTGACGCACAAGGTGCTGAAGCACTAATACTGATGTACAAATGATTTCATTGGTGTCAATACCTACACAGTGAATGCCAATTTGAACATCTCAAATAGGGATACTGTACTGAGGCAAATTGAAGAGAAGTCCCAGAGGTAACAGTACTAAGAATCTTAGAAAAACAAAGACATGTAAAAAGTGTATCTAAAGCAAAGGTGTTTGTGTGTGGCTTAAAAGTCACTGTAGAAGTGGTTGGCATCCTCATTCAACCACATCTATGAGGAGGCTAATGAGATATAATCCATTTTGTTAATTTGCAAAACATCCTACATTCATAACTAGGCTCCATTACAACTCATAATGGGTTGTAAGTGAAGCGTTGATGGTTTTATAATGTTTCATAAGGACATGCAGTTCATAACTAGGTATTTGATAAAAGAAACTGAAAAAAGTTGGTGAAGTAAGCCTACGATGTCACCATATCTGTCAAGAAATCATCTTGAATTGCTGAAGCCACACAAATCAGAGCTAGATAATTTTGGGGAGAAAAAATGAAAATGTCTCTTAGAATACAATCATCCACTTCCAGAAGAATGACTAATAAACTCCAAGGTAGACATCCCCTTCACTTCCAAAACTTTTGTGAAATGAAGATCTAATTTATGGCATTGTAGTACAGAGTAAGTAATCTCATCACTTCAGGTAACAATGACAAAATATATAATCCATAGTACTGTCAGGTATAAGGGAAACCAAAAAACAGGAGAGGCCCTTTATTTTTAGACAGAATTCAGAAGATTTTGGAAAAGAGAAGGCTTTGTAAACAGTTGGCTGATTTAGGTTCAGAATGGAAAAGCTTGTACTCTTGAAAACCTCAAAGGGAGACATGTGCCTTTAAAAGGCAATCTACAAATTCCCCTCAGCAAAGAATTTTGTCCTGGTGTGGGAACTCATTTTACAGAAGATCTTTACAACAAGTTTAAGACAGAAGTTATGTAATTATAATTGTTAAATACTTTGTTATTTGTTCGTATATAATTGGTTTAAGCTCTGTTAATGTTGTTATTCCTTAAAACAACGTTACCATGCATGTCCATGTTACCATCCTTGCTTCAAATTTGTAAAAAGCCTCCCTTTTCTCCACCTATCCTTCCCAAGTTTGTAAACCCGCACCTCCGAGTATTACCTTACTGGGTAAGCTCCGCTTTTCATCCAGACCCTTCCACGGCAAACCCTATAAAAGTGGCCGCCACCATCTAAATAAAGTTCACTCCACACCATCTCCGGTGCTGTGTGCGTGCGTGTTTTTCCTGCACCTCTACGTCATCACACCCGGAGCTCAGCGAAATGCCGTGACCTGCTAGCTAGCCGGCAAACCCTTCGCTACCCTACCTGGAGAGGACCTACCCTTCTTTCCAGCAGGTTGCGACATCCTGGGACAATATATTTGGTGACTCACCAGTGGCTGATAAGCCATTAGCTGTCGCGGTCGGGGTTGGTCAAAACACGACACGTCTTCTTCAGAAGGCTGGACCTGAGACCTTTATTGCAAGCGCTGCCGCGACTTATATACACTTTATTATCTACACATGTCCATGCACCATTGGTTTCTAGTAACATAAATAATTCTCAATTGGACACGTACACTGCGCATGTCAGACAACTATGAATCAGCAAGGACAGGCAGGAAATCCATTCTGTGTCACAGCTTTCCCTTCCGTGTCTGCCACCTTGCCAGGGTGCAGAGGTTCCATCTTTAGTTCCTACTGTTTCCAGAGACCCCAGACCAGCTGGGGCCCCCCACAATTAGCTGCCCTCTGGAAAGCTCCTTTTCATCTCTCAGCAATGAAGACAGATATCTGTAATTGCAGTTTAGTGCACTTTTGCAGTCAAAGTAGCAGTTAATCACAGGTGACAGCAAAAAGCCATGATCGGTAAGAAAACACACTAAGAATGGTATAAAATTCCCTCCAGGTAAACCCCTGGCATAAGCAAGACAGAATATTAACCCAGACAAATTAATGTCTCGAGAAGACATTTCCAAGAATCCATGTACATCTGGTCATTTGAAAGATGTTCCATGCATCAGACTCTACTCTTAGGTAATAGCCCTTGAAAATACTACACTAGACTGTCTGACTTGGCCTGTGTTTTAGTCATATACTTTCTTACACCAGATGTAAACATCAAAACAGCACACAGTGTTGGTAAAGAAAATTCAAAACAGAGTGTGTGAAGGTACGTGCTGCATAGATTATGTCACAATTTACCATGCCAGGCCTATGATGCCATCTGACTTTACCAGCTAGCTTGCTGCTCTTCTCCTATGGCTGACAGTGGGCCAGATGCCTGCAGAAATAACAGTTTAGGTCAGTGGGTGCCTTCCAGCTAAGGGGGGCGAACAAGAAGAAGAGACCACTTCTGTTCCACAAGACTGACAAAAGTTGCAACAGAAAGAAGATACTGAAATACCATCAAAATACAGTGAGTGGTATATTTAAAGCAGAAGTAAGACTAAGAACAAGAGAAGCCGCTCTGAAGCTAAATTTCTCAGGCAGGATTTGTCTTATTCAATACTAGATGTTTACAAAGTAGCTATCCACATGTCAACTACTCACCCTAGGCTACCCTCAGGAAAAACAGGTTCTTTAGACCATTTACACTCTAGAAGCATCTGAGTTTTTTCCTCCCTTGAATATTGAGGGAGTATAGATGCCTTTTTCAGAATTTGACATCTACACTTGTAGACCTTTGGGGAGGAATCAGATTCATAACTGGATAGAATGCATATATTGTTATTAAAGAGAGGAAAAATATAGAATTATACAAAGGACTACTTTGAATTTGTTCATAGATTTAGCCATAGATTTTTACACTCAAATTTTGCAAGGGAAGTTGCTGTTGGTTTTTGTTTTGATGGCTTTTAAGGTTTTTTTGGGGGGAGGACATTTTGTTTTCCCTATAAGTATATTCTGGGAGAGGTGCAAATATGCTGCACATTTTGAGACAAAAAAATATTCCTTAACATCAATATATAACCTAAAAGCTCTGAATACTGAAGCTAAGTGGGCATTCAGATTTTTTTTTTTTTTAATAAACAACTAGAATAACCTTTAAGCTTTGCTGTATCTGGCTTTCAGACTGTGGTAATTGGTTTGGTCATTTCCACATTCCAAAAAAGACATTTCCCTTTGTTATATAATTTGATCCTTTTCAGCTATTTTACTATTTTATCCTTTAGGGAATAGGGTACAAAACGTCAAGGTAGCATTTTCTGCTGTATTCAAGGTAAACTACATACCCACAGCAGTAGCCAAGTGATTGTCAAGCATTTGCTATACAGACATTTTTTTAAGGTCATTCTACACTTGCAGAGATTTAACCTTCTGCCAGTTTAACTCGAGGAAAGTGGAACAACCTTTGTCTAATAAGATGGTCTGCCCTTGCAACATTTAACAGTGGTAAATAAGACCCACTGGGGTCATACTTTTATCAATATGGTGAGGTCAGAATTTTATCTCAGCAAAAAAAAAATTTTGTCCTTAAGTAAATTGAGAAAGGAGGTCATCCTCTAGCCATCTTCCACAACAAATGGACAAGTATCAGCTGGAAAACTTCAAGATAATATAGATGTCATAAGACATCTTCCTCCCTTCCTTCTAAAAAAACCTGTCAGGAAAGATGGACAAAGGAATCAGAAAGAAAGCAAATTTTTATCAGTAAGGAAAAAAGAGGGGTAAATATGCACATAGTTCATTGTCTATGCTGTTTCTAGACAAAAAAAAAACAGTACTGAAGTTTTTTCAGTATGGAGGATTCAAAAATATGTCTGAAAGTTAGACCGAACCATTCCTTTGGTTCACAGAGTGTTTGCATCAGGTTCCTCTGTTCCTGTAAGATAGAGCTGTTACATACTACTGTTTCTAGGCACTGAATAATGAAATACATTCATCTGTTTCTCCCAGTTTCATAACTGTAACAAATACTTCTTAATGTTATGTATCTCATACAGTATTTGTGTGCTCTGTTTTTCCAAATATTTTTGTTCTGTAACTGGTGTGCTGCATAAATTACCCACCTCTTTAAGTTGGACAGCAAGTGTTCACAGTGCTGATAATGTTCTCAACTGAATTGCAGTTTATACAGCAGATCCACTTTATTTCTCTTAAAGAGAAGTTCTATTTGGTTTTGACTATTCATGCTCTTTAACTGTTGACACATTTTTTCCCACCCATTGAAGCATTTCCGAGAGAAGCTATATATTTACATTTCAAGTACAGCTTTGCAGTCTTTTACAATCAGTTTGTGTGTCTTTGAGAAAAAGTGTGTGTGTTTTCTGCTCCATCCAAACACTGTTAGATTGGCCAACATTCTGAGACTTTTTTTCACTATTTAAAAAAAAAACAAACAAAGACTCCAATGTTTAAAAAAACACTATGCGCTAACAATCATAGTTACATTAAAACTGTGTTGACTAGTTCTATTTGTAACACTTGAACGTTACTAAAACATAAACTCAGAGAAGGAAAACTCCTCTTCTTATTCTTTCATGTTTATTTGTATACTTCATGAGACTTTATGCCCAGCTAAATTCCACCTAGATTTACTAAAATTACAGCCAGTAGGAACTTATTTCATATTCCAAATAGAAGAACTCTGGCAGAAGCAGAGAATAATAGAATAAATTTTACATTTATAAGAGTATGTAGGAAGGGCTTACAAGGCATGCCAGAGGACTGAAGCAGGCTATGCTATTCTACCCTCATCCAAAAGGGAAAATAACATTAGAGATGTACAATCCACCTATTTTTGACATGGAATTTGTGTAGAGATGTGAAAGCTAACTAGCTGTACTTTGCTGTCTGACTAACCAGTAAGACAGAAATATTTTGTTGCTCTTCCTTTAAATGATTTGAAAAAATTGACCCTAAAAATTATTGTGGTTGACATCTGTTGGAACAAAGCTTAAATGAAATGACTACTACAGCAAATATGATGAAACTGTATAAAATGAAAACCAGAGTACACTCTTATATTAATGAAGTGTTTGGGACAAATTCCCTCTTCTGGCACTTCACAGAATAATCACAGAATATTCTGAGTTGGAAGGGATCCACAAGGATCATCAAGTCCAACTCCTAAGTGAACAGCCCACATGGGGGTCAAACCTTGGTGTTATTAACACCATGCTGTAACCATGAAGTGCTATAACACAGCACAGTTTGGGGTTTTTTTAATGTGTTGTTCTTGATAGGAAGCAAAAGCACCAGGGGGAAAAGAAGAGCATTTTAATACCAAGGAAAGTTGTTCTGGCAAGAAAAAGATGAAATTGCTATAGGCCTGCTTACCTATGTAGGAAAACAAGTTTTAGGCAGGATAAGTCCTATATCCATACTATAGAGGGTAAGATTTGTAAACACATCTATCATTGCACTGGAGAGACCAGCATAACGCTGAGAAAGCCAGTGTGCCTTTGCCATGGATAATTAGATTGAGATGACTTTGCACTTCCAAAGAGTGTTTGAGGGCATTCTCAGAAGAAAGGTATGTGTGTGTAAAGGTAAGCAAAAAGAACAGACTCCCTTCACCCCCAGGACTCCCATATGACTACTAAAAATACAGTACCACTCATCCATGCAGTAGGAACAGTTTCCACAGGAAAAAAAGAAGCTTAAACGGATCATAGTTAAATGACCAGAAATTAGCTACAGGCTAATGTTTTGGGGATTTTTTTGTATTTATTATTATGAGCGGGTAGCAGACATCCGTACTCAACAGAAACTAATACTTTGGTCAATATTGCAAGTGAGAAATTAAGTTGGTGCTCATTTGAGAGCTGTCGATCCAGTGCTGTAAGAATGAACATATATAAGACAAAAGAGCATCCAGAAAGCAGTATGTACCAATGCTAGTGTGACTTTGGAAATTGCTATCAGATTGCAGCACCAAAAATATTCCCATAGTTAGGAAACATAAGGTTAGCAGTCACTTGGCAGAAGGTTTGTAGACACTATCTGTTCATACCAAGCAATCTACAAGGAAATGTGCAGTGCTATACAACCCCCAGCCCAAGGCAGCCTGGGAAATATTTGGTTTTAATCTGTAAAAAAAGCAAATTTATCTCCTTTCCCTCAGTAACAGTACGCAAGTGAAGACAAGAAAAACGTGGAGTTACTCCTTCCACAGCCTCAGATTTGCCTTTTCCAGCCTGTACAGCACAGCAGGTGGTGAAAGCCTGGCAAGAGAGTCTCATGCTCTGAACTTTTATAGCTAAAAAAAAAAAATTAAAAGAAAATCCCACCATCAGACAAAGGCTTATGACATGCCAGGGTGATTGGAGTGGCTTACACAAAAAAAAGTTAGGGGACATGCATGCAGTCGTTCTTCAGGCAATGGACATAACTGGTGTTTATGGAGGAGAAAAAGAGGAGCCCCCCTCCTGCACTAGGGAATTTTTAAAAAGTAATTGAAAAGGTCTCCAAACACT
Source organism: Cephalopterus ornatus (assembly GCA_013396775.1). Taxonomy (NCBI): domain Eukaryota; kingdom Metazoa; phylum Chordata; class Aves; order Passeriformes; family Cotingidae; genus Cephalopterus; species Cephalopterus ornatus. Next base: position 147,367 of record VZRE01000933.1, on the reverse strand, counting down.
TCAGTCTCAACAGGATTGTCAGACTCATACCAAGCTACATAAAAGCTCCACAGATCTGAATTATTAAAGAAGTCTTAAAAAAGCCAAGGCTGAAAAGACCTCCTTGAATACTTATACCACTTTCATTTGTGTTGATTACCAAAAATATTAAAGGAACAACTTTGTAGGCTGGAAGTAAAGAAAGATAAAAAGTAAACAGCATAAAACCCAGACCCCTTGAGTATCTAAATATTGCAGGACTTTCAGAAAATTCTTGTTCTAGCAGAAACACAAAGGCAGCAAAACTCTTCTGCATCACAAGGAAGGCTTCAATTTTTGCTGCCACTATGTGAACAAATAACACTGTAATTATTGTAGGTATAACTGATGTTGTTATCTCTTAAAAAAAAGTGATGCTTAATTAGCAGAAGATACCTGTTTTCTTTTGTTTGTAATGAACATATGCTAACATAGCTCAAGTTTACCCACTTTTGTAATTAAATTTTAAGAGATATAAAATATTTATTGCAGAATATTGAATGAAGAAATGTTTACTAAAGACTATGAAGTATTTCAATTCTGTAAACAAAATACCAGCATAAATCCTTCAGCAGCTGTAGCGGACAAAATTACTAAATTATATCATGGCAGAAACAATAATTGCCATTACTATTTCCAAAGCCCTTTGTAGATCTTGAAAGCCCCGCTTCCGTACAGAGAGGGAAGAAAAGGAAAAAGCAAAAAAACAAAGGAAAAGGAAACGCAAAAAGGCATCTATATGCACAATGTGAACATATGCACACCTACATATTTATGTAAAACTTCCTGTGAAACCAAGCTGGCACATGAAATTTTAGACGGCAGTCACAGGAACTACCTGTAATGCCCATTAATTTGTTTGTGAAGAATATCTGTCCTTCTCACTGTGCACAAGGTCCTGACCTTGGAAAGGAGTCCTCAGTGATCTAAGTCTTCATTTGTGGAGGAGCATTTTGTGTCAACCCTTCATCTCAAAAATAAAACTACTACTAGAAGCAGTAGCCACAGTGTGTTTCCTTTATTCACAAGTGTGCAGCATCTGCTCTAGCTCATAAAAGCTCTATTATGGATCACCATGGATGAGGCTTTTCCCACACTGACATGTTAATGACAGCCTCTGCCTCTCAAATGTACTTCTCTTTGGTCTCTACTCAGTCAAAATATTTTACCAATAACATTTTTCCTGGCAACTCAGACTTTAGCCTGTTTCCACTAGTACATACCTGTGGTTAATTTCACTGCCATGAGAAATTCAGTGGATTTAAATGGAGATATTCAAATGCTCCATTTCAGAAGCATACAGACAACATTTGTGGGATTCGGATCTTTGTATTTACATCAATACTTTCTGATTTCTGATTAAAAAAAGAAAATATCTATATACAGATTTGAAAAACTATGAATCAAGTGCAGCTACTCTGAGACCTGTCATGACACAGAACATCAACAGCCTTCTCATTTAAGTACTGTGTTACTTTCTTTCTTATTTTCTTCTTTTATCCAGGTAACAATAAGTAAAAATGCTTCCCTAGGAAAATACTACTATAGGAACAACGCTTGCCTTGAAATTCCTCTGAACTTATCTTGGATCTGAAAGACTAGAGCAGGAAAGTCTTGACAATTTACTTCCTGACAGATTTCCATCACTACCTGTTTCTGTCTTAAGCGTTCCTCACCAGCAGCGACACTTCCACTACACCAGTATGCTGACTACTCTCAATATAAAGGAGAAATGAACAGGGAAAAAATATCACAAAAATGTAAATACTTTTCAAGATTTTAGAAGCTCTACTGATGCACACACATCTGAGGTGCTGGGAAGGAGGTATATGATCTCGGAGAGCTTAGGGATAACTTAAGAACCCCTACATGGACCTGGCCTCCAAATGTAACCTGCAGCCATGTCCTGACCATACATCAGATGGGATGAAAAAATGACACCTCCAGGAAGTTGTAAAAACAAGTATAATTTTATCAGTGTGCCCAGGTCTCTTGTTATAGATAACCTTGGGATCAGGATATGAAGATGTACCTATCCTGTGGTGCGATCCTATCCTAGCTGTGATCTAAAAGCTTGAAGCAACTGCAAAAGAGAAGGAAAAGTAAATGAGCTAACCCATTGCCTTGCTGTAATTGCTTTTTGCTCAAAAACTGGATTTTTCTACCACTCTGCAGAAAAAAGTAACAACCGAAAGACAGTAGAAGGGATACACCATCTGAAGATATTACCAAGGGTATCTAAGTTAGGTCGTTTAAAATGAGGTATAAAACTAAAATAAGAATGCTAGATACTTCTCTCCTGACGTGTAAGCAAAATGCACAAGGATGCATTGAATTTTAAATATTATTCTCCTTGAACAGTTCCTTCTCTCATAACTGGAAATTTTAAAGGTCAGACATAAGTTAATAGGAGAAAAAAAAAAAAGAATTATCACTGCAACATTGTCCTCCTTGAGAGGACTAACACAGTGTCACTGATAAATTTATTTCTGTAACTAAGTAAGCAGCCTCAGTTAAAAGGGGAGAGATATAAACTACACTTTTAAAGCTATCAGTTCTAGAAAATGAAATCTATGAATTCTGAAAACTGCTTATAATTTTACTTCTCCAATACATCAATAGTAGGAGATATTGTGCACAGACTAGCACAAGTTTTTATTTCAACCTATCATGACATTTTTTTTCTAGGCACTCACTGATTTGCAAAACCAGTTTTCCAGCAAAAAAATGGCAGTTCAGAAAATGAACATCACTGAGCAAGAAAGGAATCTGTCTATATTTTCAGAAATTCACATCACTGAACATTTTTGCACATCAATACACAAATCATTGGGCAAACATACATATAATTAAAATACAATAAAATATTTTCATGTATATGAGTGCGTCCAGTTACACTTCTAGAACTTACCCTAAGCCCTTAAAAAAACTCCATTGCAAAGGTATTTAGATGGCTTTTCCAGATTCTAGCCTACAGATGTACCTGGCTCACCTGCTGTCCAAACATAAGATGCATTACAGCAGGATGGAGAAAGGCAGATAAAAACACTTCATTTTAGAGTGGCACAGAGTGAAATGCTCCTCCACAAGCATGAGGAAACTACAAATGAATACCTGGACCAGTGAACCATTCCTGCTTTCTGAAATTATTGAGACAAGCTACCCTGCTAGAAAAGTACAAGTAGAATCATAATGAAAATTAAGATCTACTATATTTCAATGACCATGACCACACAGTATTCTGAAGAATACACATTTGTAAACTGAAGAATATACATTTGCTGGAAAATATCCATTAACAAGTTTGACCTAGTAGTGATCACACAATTACACATATAAACATTGAAGCTTTTGGGTGTGCTTTTTTTATCTCAGTTTTCATAAGTGTATACTTAAGGTAAGTAGATACTGCACTATTTTCTTCCATGGGCAAGACTGAAGAGGTTTTGAAATCATCACCAGATCTAGCACTCCTCATCTTATATTTTGTAAGGAAATGTCAGATCTCTGCTTTTATACACAGTGCTGCCACAATTCTTTTAGAAGACTAGGTATGTAAGAGAGAGGAACTCACAAAACTTGAAAATTACTATTACTTTCTTTTGTCAATGAAAAAAATAGGTAACAGAATGGAGAACACAAGGGAGATCAGAACAGATGAAGTACAACATATTAATCTAAGAAAATAAAATAAAGAGAAAATATTATTTCTTCCTCAGTGGTACTGCGAAGAATAAGTGCGAGTAGTCAGTAACGTACAAGAACAAAGGACTTTCCCAATCTCTCCCATCCCCACTATGGAAATACTACTTTATTTTAAAACTTTGCAGTGTAGAAATACAGTAAAAAATAATCTTTACCTGTATAATTCCACCATGCATCATGATATGTGTAAACTGATGCTTCAAATAAGGAAACCCAAGTGTTTACAGATATAGTAGTAACTATAAAAAACTCCACAGATCATGTGTCTATTCTGGATGCCTATTCTGTCAAGGATGGCAAAGAAGCCTTCTCACGCATAGATGGACGCCCCAATATGAGCAGGAAGAGAAACCTCAGCCTTAATTTTAGCACCAGGGGCCCAGCTTTCAAAAGCCTGGTAGTTTCTAGTTTCTGCCAGTAGGTGATTAACCTTGTCAGAAAGCTCTGCTGAAGTCCATTCTCCTTTGGATACTGTGCTAAGCAGCCAGAAACTGATTTCTACATGCTTCAGAAATCCCTGCTGAAAGGAGTCCTTCTGCACTGGAGTGAAATTACTGCCTTTTCCACTCTCAGAAAATAGACTAGGACTGAGGTTTGGAGTCCTACAGAAACGTCATGCTGAATTTTTTTGTTGTTGTTTATTTAAAAACAGCTGGGGAGAGGGATAAGAGACATGTTCATCTGCCCTCAGCATTCCAGCAATAACAAGTGTGATGAGTGGTGATGGTTCACTCCCAACACAGCTACTGTGACCTAATAGCACAAGCTGTGCACTGCACCATGAACCGCTAATGGGGAGTTCACATCTTTCCTCAAATGAATTGCGGAAAGAAGGTGCTGGACTTACTCAAGTCCAGCAAAATGATAAGAACTTAGGTTTTCTTCCTCTTCTGTGTTTACACAAATTTTGTCTACCTATCTACACTGTTGAGGCTCCAGCTCTGCTTCAACAGCCACATCGGAAAGTAAAAACAATTCTGTGCTTACAAGTCTTTTCTCTCACTCAAGAAAAATCCTAAGACATCATCCCAAGTCTTCAAGAATTGAAAAAAATCTGCAAAAATCGTAACGGCAAATATCCTGCAAATAAAAAATTTGAAGTCAAATATGCTGCATTAATTTTTTAGATAGTTACATACATTGTGCTACAATGTCTCTTCATTAGATTATTATTTAGAAATGTGCTCTTTATGTAAAATATTAATATTTAGAGTCAGAAAAATATAGTATCTACACATATTTCAGAGAGAATTTAAAGAACACTTGTTGTGAATTTGGTGATGCCTTCCTAACCGCAAAATTTCTTGAGCATAGTTTTTGGGGTTTAGTAAATTACCTTTTCTACTCTAAAACACTCAAATATGTATGTACAGCTTCATAATTTCTGTTTTTTCCAACTACCAATTGAAATTACTGTAATTATCTAATTTTAAAATTAATTTTTAAGGCTAAGTGGATTTTAATATGTCAGATGGATAAAATTATTTTGTTTGCATTCTTAAATTAATGTAAAACCAGTCATCAACATGCAGATATCTGTTTTTAGTCTAATCAGAAATGTGCTCAAGACATTTTTGCTATGGCAGTGTAGACTTTAAGTTTTGCTAATTATTTCATACTGACAATTTTGCTATGATTTGCCAAGAATCATTCATGCTAAAGGGCAGTATTCAATTTATTAATTCAATGGAATAAAAATATTATGTTAAGAGATACTCATTCAAAGTAAATTGCATCCTCTACCATAATGCCCATTATTACTTTAACATTTTGTTATTCAAATCACAGAATTAGGAATTATCTGTTTGCTTTAAATGTTCTCCAGTTGATATATGGCTAATCAAATCACGTAACTATTATTTTATTTAATAATTAATAGAATTGCTTCATATATTATTATGTAGTATACACAAAATACATTAAAAATAATATATTTTATTTAATACTTAATTTCATCAATAACAATAGAACAATTGTTCTACTTGTATCAATTTTATTATTTCAGTACAACCCTTATTATCTATAAAGAAGTGCATGTGTATGTGCAGCTAGACATAATCTACCTCTACACAAACAAGCTAAATCATTACAATCAGAATACAGTATTCGTAACAAGCCTAATTTAAAAAAAATATTCCTAGGTCAAGCTATGAAATTTCATTGTTACATTGCTAATACTACCACTGACTACTAATATAGACATTCCAAGGAAAAACAATTTTCTGCATTACGATGAAAAATACTGACACAATTCAAGAAGCAATATCAGTGGATGTTCTGCTCTCCCGTTTTCATCATTAGGTCCTACTTCTAAAGAAATATATTCTAGGAACTGTAAAAGAACACACTGATAAAATACAAAGGCATATTTCACAGTGTCCTCTTGGAATAAGGCTACCTGAAAAGCTCTCAAGGGAAACAGATTGCCTAATGTTTGTTACATTGCAACATTTCATCACCACTTCTCATTTTTCTTACTAGTAAAAATTGCTAAGAACCAAAAAAATTATAGCTACTCATTACATAATAATTTTGTGATTCAACAAAAGGTTAAAAAAAGACTAAATTTAAGCTTGCTTTTCCAAATTGATCCCTATTTACATTTTATTCTCTACAGTCTCTGACCAATTAAGAATAAGGCCTAGATCTACAAAGGGACTTTGGCACCAAAATACTAGATGTTGAAGCAACTCGACCAGATAGTGGATTGAATTGCCTTGTGTTAGACACACACATTCACTATAACACAGGACGAGTGTCATCAGCTGACTGAGCATTTTCTATGGAAAAGATTAGAAGGAGGACTAGTTTTTAAACCTAGCTCTTAGCAAAGTGAAAAGTACTTCATATCCTTGTAATGACACATGTATATCTGTTGAGAACTCGCAGGTCCAAAGTTTCTCCTGAAAATAAACTTTCAAAAAGCCATTCATTTGGAAAACAAACTAACAAAAGTGTTAGTGAGGCAGCTATAAGGGTCATGGCATCATGGCAATGACAATAGCTGTAGAAGTTCAAAAGAAAATGAAGTTTCAGATTAAAAAGACAAAATACAAATTGTATACTGAAAGAGGACTTAATCATGCAAGCCACAGGACTTGTAGCAAGTAGAGAATACCAGTCCTCAAGGCAGGAGTTTCAATGTCACACCCAATTTGCTGGTCAGTACAATCAGTGTCAGCAGTATTTAACTATCTGCCCTCTTAAAAAGGCTCTGGTAGTCCTTGGCAGCTGATGGTAGATGGGATGTGAAAGCAACGAGCTCTCTAGGTCTGTGTGAGATATATCTAGAACAGGATATGGACAAAGGTGTTTAAAACTTGGCAATGTACTTGAATTCAAATGGCAATCCTGTGGATGGCTCCTATGGCTCTGAAACTCTTCCAGTCATAGTTGCAGCACTTGGCTAGTTCACCATGTTGTCTAAGAAAGAGGACTGGATTTCACAGTGTGAGGCAAGGGGAGGAATGCACTGCTGCTATGTCACTCCGTGTGTGGAGCTGGCATATGTTGCTGAAACTTCGCTGAAATTCTAATAAGAGCATGTCAGGAGGGTTGTTCATCCTCTAAGTCATATATTCTTTGTAAAATGATTGGAACAATAAGACATCAGTTCTTTGCTGATAAACTTGCTGCTTGAAGACGCTGGGGTTAAGGATTTTGAAAAAAAAAATAGTTAAAATATACTGTGATTGGGATCGCTGGAAGAGAACTATTGTTCTCTATGTACTTAAACTACCTCATGGCTTGCAGAGCCAGTGGCTTTTAAAGACTGTTTGTTAATGACAGTTTGCAACACTGTGGTAAACCAAGGCCTATAATTTACAGATTTTATTTTTAGAAATAGTCACTGGAGCACTGTGGCATTGATGGCCATGAAAAAAAGAAATAAAAGGAAGGGGGGGAGGAAACAGCCCATGCAAAATTAAAAGCCTTTCAAGTTTCCTGAAAAAAATGTTTCAGAACAACAGGTTCCCCTATTTCTTAGGGGAAGGATAGAAGCCTAAATTCAAGGGCATAGCATATGCAAAGCACATTCAGTGTGAAATGCCTGACATTGTATCACATTCATAAAAAGCTGCCGCCAGCAAAATAGATAGCCAAATTGAAAGACACATCCCATTTCTATAAAAAACAGGGAAGGAAAACGTTAGAAAAACTGATGTCAAGATGAAAAGCAGGCTTTTTTCCAGCTGTCTTTACTCAGAACTGTAGTCAGAATCATACCACAAAACAAGACAGTCCAGTCAACATTAACTCTGAATGGGGTTATTAAAGGCAGAAGATACTCCTTCATGGCTTAATTTAATTATAATTCCTGGCAAGTGGAAGGCCTTTTAACATTTTTAGAATACAGATGCATTTCCAACAGTTTCTCCTCTTTGTCAAAATGCTCAAGTAGTCCTTTTTAAATTGGTTTCTTTCCAGAGCTGACAAGTCCTGTCACAGTTGGTTTTGTCAACAGGCTCTGAAACCCCACTGGGTCGTTGTAGTTTTGATTTCTGAACCAGATGTATTTGTGTTCACTGTTTCACCTCGAATTGTCAATTGTAAAATTACATGCTGTCTTAAAAATTATCCTGACATTAGCAAATGCTCCCTCCCTCAGTGCGGGTTGAAAGCCATGCTGTTTGTTAATGTGACAGTGCAACTTCACCCCTTTCTTTTGCTTTTTACAATTTCCTCAATTCATTAGTGTCTTCCTTGCAAATATGCAGACATGAACTGTACTAAACAGCCTCCAGAAAATAATAAATAACCCCAAAAAAAGCCACAAAAAGTAAACCCAAAATTCTCCTTTCAAATAGCACAAGGCAAATCAAAAGTGCCAGCTCAAAATTTACTAGGAAAGCGCTGATTGTGGACCTTAACACTTGTCTACCAGACCAACCTGCTGGACTGCCTATTTTTGGTGAAAGGAATGGAAAAATTCAGCCTACTTCCTCACACTTCTTTGAGCAATTCAACACTCAAAAGCAATTCAACAACTCAAGAGCAATTCAACACTGCAAAACAAGAACAGGTTTCTTTCTTATCTGGGTAATATCCACTATGACATAACGTCCAACTTCAAAAAAAAAGACAGCTCAGTCACTGGCAGCACTCTCACTGTTGATCAAGGTTTAAAAGCACACACAAATTCAGGCTGTAAGTCACTCATTCATCTCCAGTCCTGTCAGTGGCTTTATGTGACACGAACTATGGGTTTCTGTGCAGTTCATAGCTTGGCAACAGCATCACTTCAAAAAGAGCAAAGAGGAGCAGCAACAAAAGATCTTATGACTGTCCAGATACTTCAAGGGACTGTGGATCAGATAATAATCAGCCACCAAAGAACCAGAACATTTTGGCAGTTTTATTCTCTTTAAATTACCACCTGCTTCTAAAAACAATTTCAAAAGATCTAGCATAGCAGATCTCATTATGACTCTCATGGTTGGCTACAGCAAACAATAAAAATGAAAAGCTCTTTCAAGATTGGATCTTTTATTTCTCACCACAACTACTGTGAGACCACCTGCCTTTTATGTAGTGTTTGTAAAGCCAGTGTCTTAACTGTCATGAAATACTTTCCATTTCTGTGGTTAGGAACATTTATCATCCCTGAGTTTTCGTCAGTGATACAAAGGTTTGCAATGAAAGCAGTTCTGCAATCTCTCCTCCCCTGGGTCAAATCCAGCCAAGTTCTGCCCATATCTCTCAAATGTCTTCTGGCTTTGTGCAGCAAGGCAACACTTAATTGAGAAAAACAAGAAAGCAAAACACACTTTGAAAAATTGTGTTGCACAGTGTGGGGTGCGATTTGTCCTACTTGTACATGCATCCTTTTCCTGATTTCTAAGCAACTTGTGCATGAGTATAAACATAATAAGTGTTTAGTATTTTATTCCGTGTTGTCCTAAAGAGTTGATTTTTTTTCCTCTAGCTCTTTTAAAATAAACTGTACTTAGGACAGTTTTAAAATTCCTTCTTTATAAATAACAATAAAATTAATAAAAATTACCACTAATAATTAATAATAATAATAGCCCCAAACCCATAATGAGCTCCGTGCAGAACCTTCTCCTAGGAGTCTGCACTGCTGTGGAGATCAAAGTGTAGGGATAACCAAGTGCTTGGATGCCAGATGCATTATAGATCAGTACCTAGAGTTCACAGGAGAATTTACACCAGTTTTATTTGCCATGAGCCTTGTTCATGGCATATCTTCCCTGTTTTTCATTGTCTCACTCTGCTTGGTCTACACTGTTGCATCACTCAAAAATAATTGAATGCTTAATTTGGGAGCTAAAATATTTTTCAAAATATGTAAAGATTCACAAATAAATTTGCCAAGGCTGTGCTTTCACTTGAGAAGCAAAATAACAAAAACCATTGTACTTTTTTTCCTTGAGCTATTATAGTTTTCTTCCTTTCCTTCCTGCATCTCTGATCTATTTATAAAGGCCTTTATGTGCAAATGGTATTCATCTATCATTAATTTTTTATTCCACTACAGTAGTTTTGAAGGATAACCAGTTAAATTTGTTTCTCTTTAGTATATTCTAGACTTAGTAGAAACTTGGTTTTAGAATAATGGATTTCTATGATTTTGTAGGCTGTGTTTCTCAGTTTTACCTGCCCCTACTCACACACCCCTTTACAACTGATATAACTAGGTTATAAATAGAGAAAAAAAATGTAAAAATAAAATCACGGACTGAATTTCCACTAACCGCAAAATGATAAAGTAATGGTTTATCAGTTATTTAAATCAATGTGAATTCTACTCTGATTTAGGCATATACTACTTTCCAGTAAGTTTGGGGCTTTTTTTACTGTTATAAGTATCTACAATGCAAACCTAACTCAGATGATAAAGAAGCTATGCAGTGCTTCTGACTGAACAGTACATCTAACCTGAACATATACAGTTCAAGAGAGCAAAACAACTCTCAAGCATGCATAAGTAATATTGCTGTAACTGTCTCTACATCAGATAACAATACGTTCTTCCACAGTACTTCTGTTATTTCAGGTGCAATAGACCATTGAGCTGGGGAATAACAGGACCAAAATCAGTGTATCAGCCAGCAACAGGGAGGTGCTTCTGTCTTCCCAGTTGACCCTAGCACTGCACTTCTCCAGTACCTCTGTCTATGGCAAGTACACCAGCTCCCTACATTCCCCTGGAAAGGAAGCAGAGTGAAGAGCTTGGTGACCTGGCCATATCTACAAATGCTATTTATTTTTTCTGGATGTACCTTTACCAAATAATACCTCACTGTATTTTGAAAAGACAAACCCCTACTTTCTCTTGCTATGCCGTATCTTCACATCAGGCTGAAATGTCGCAAAGCAGCAGCACTCACTGTCACACAGAAAAGAATCATTAAGTGAGCCTAGTCCCCTCCCGAAATAGGACAGTCTAGATCATAGTCTGAGGATAAAAAAGAGAGGGGAGAGAGGAGAAATCTGTTCTACTTTCTATTTCTTCCTGCTGGAGAGAAGAGGCCAGGCAGGCAGCCCAACCCCAGGAAGATGCACGGCAAGGAGACAAAAGATTAGTGCAGTAGATACTGAAATAGCCACAGGAGCTATAAAGGTTGGTATTATTTATAATCTGGGACTATCATCATTGTTGTTCAGAGTACTATGGGCCAGTTCATTAAGAATACCTTTTGTGTCAGAAAGGATGTAAAAACAAGAGCTCTTTAGATGGTAAAACCACCCAGCAGGATCTTGTGCTCCCTTTTACAACAACATACCAAGAGGGGAAGAGAGAAGATCAACAGCTCTTCCAATAATTGGACACTTTTTTTTATTCCATGTAATGGAAATAGAGGAGACCACTATTTTGTCAAGAATCTGGTATTCTTGAATTTTCTTTAATCTGGAACTGAATGTACCATTAGAGTGAAATATAGTATGGCCAGACCAGACCAGACCATCCTGACAGCAAATGAATTGGTTTTGTTTCCTTGTGTTTCTTTCTCATCTTAAAATGGAAAATTAAGAATTATTGAGGAGCATTTCTTAGGCAATTCCATAGCTGAAAGGGGTTGAAGTGGGGCAGAAAAATCAATTCTTCTCTATTTGTTAAGTACTCTCATTACTTTGACCACTTCTGCTTTAAAAGGATACCCCATTTCAATGATATATGAAAAAGCCTAATAATATGGGTCCATCTTCCTGAAAATCCTCTGTATAGATTCCTCATTGATGAGAACACTATATGAATTGATGTTATAATGTATTATTACAAATTTCTAATGTTTCTAATAGGTGAACATTTTCAGACAAAACTGATCTTTAGGCCTTTCCTTTCCAAACATAAGCCAACTAAGTTTTGAAGGATAAATGCAGCTCTTTTCCCATGGCAATCAATATATTTTACACAGTTTTCTATGTACTATGCTATGCAGCAATCTACTGAGAAACAACTGAGAGAGACAGAGGCTGAGATGGCAGAGGTTAATAACCTGAGAAAACATCACGTCTAGGGAAGCTTATTTGTGCATGCCACAGCAGTGATAGCTAAGTAGTCTGATGGGTGCAAAGATAAAGACTAGGCACTCTATAAATGTGCTTTTATGTGCCAAAAAAAAAAAGAAAAAAAAAAGAAAAACAGTGCCTCTTTGAAGTGCTTACTAATGCACCTGGCAAATTAGAAGTAAGAAATTAAACAGATTTAGTACTGGTAGGAGAAGGACTACTTAACATAACCAGATAGATGGCAAGCTTCAAATATAACTGTAGTGGTGCGCTGATGTTAGCAGCAGGGAATGAACACACGTACTTAAAAAAATTAGACCATGAATAAGACTCTGAATTGACAGAAAGACCAGACTACATGACTGAAAGCTTGAGGTCACAAAGTATTATCAAAGCCATATTCAGAAAACCATAGTGACATATGTTACTGTAATCTTTGAACAGCATTAAAAACGGAACAAATTGCTTCCAGTTGACAAACAAGGTTCAAGTCTAGCAGCCAAGGCCCTATGCTTTCTATGGTCCATGCAAAGAGCATTAGAGTCAGTGGAAAAGCTTCTGTTGAGTCTGTACTTAATACAGCAAGAAGTGTTCTTGGGGCAGGGGGACTTACTTGGGTTCAGACATCTCTCCTACCCTGTTTGTTTGGGTTTTTTTTCACCAGCATAGTATCAATGAAGGTAATCAGTGTGAACAGCAAAAGGGAATGCTTGGAGGAGAGATTTTGGAGCTTCTTGAATCTTTTCGTTCTTCTCCTCAGCTGTTTTTTATTTAAGAGTTACTGAAAGCTGGACTATATACACCAAGAAATTTCCAGAAACCACCGAGACTGAGCGTACGTAATAAAACTCTAAGGGTTACACTGCTTTTTAATATCTTGTTGATCGAGGCTCAGTTGAGACTTCGGTGAGAGATTCAGAACACAATAACTGTGGTTCACTCACCAGCTTCTTCCCTTTCCCTAGGCATAGGTCTTAATCCATATTCATTTAAAAGGAAAATCTCCCTCTACTCTGTTCCTTCCAAACTGCCATCACTGCAGTACAAATTATGACTTGTCATGAAAAGAACCAGAAAACCTCCATTTTGTACCGTACCTTGTATGACTTTAATGGTTTATGGGGATGTGACTTCACATTGTTTTATTCCTGATAGTCTGTGATAAGAGGTTTTTAATGCTTGTTTAATGAAGCCCGGAGAAACAAAGATGTTGTTCTGCTTCTGTCCACTTAGCTACTTTGTTAGAATTTATATCTCTTACAGAATTTTACCGTTTAGTTTTTCAGCAGCAATATTTTTCAGTCTCACTAGAATTACACCATATGCTAATCTTTTAAGAGAAGTCCTGCTCTTTGCAGGATGCATTATAAACAGCCTTCCTGAGGGCTTTGCCTTTTAATCTCATTACAGTGATTTATTTGTTTTTATCTACTTTCTCTTTGAAAACAGGTATTTAAAAGTGGTGTTTATAAATTTACTTAGATATTTGTGTACGGAAAATTTTCCAATGAAATACACAAATGTTTCTTTTAAACATCAAATACTGTTCAAAAATGTAACTTTAGAAAACAGCATTGTGTTTACATAGAATTGAATGGAATATTTTGCTGAATATATTTTTAGGACTGCCTTTCCAACATTGATTGTTTTTCCTCTTTCCTATGCTTATTTTTAGAGTAATCTGGAGTTTAGTTATATTAGTAGTATTTATATAAACCTTATCTGAGTTATCATGCAATGCTGTCTTTTCGGTTTGCTTGGCTAGAGTGTTTGCGCTATTATCAGTCGTTTCAGGGAATATTACTGTATTTGATACAAATAAGTATTTCTTAGCTTAAACATTCAATTCTGCTGTCAACCTTGAAGGTAAAGGTTTGTCCTTGATAAAGATGAGCTTCCTCCAGGGACAGCTCAAGGTCATAGGAAGATCTTTCAAAGGACTAAAGGCAATAACAATTTGAGTTTTCAGTTTCAAAGAATATTTCTTTGACAATGCTTCTTATAAAAAAACTTACAGCAAATATATGCAGGATAAATTTAATAAAATAAACCAAACAAAATATTTGACTGTACACAGTTCTTCCCTTGGGGTATGGGGAAAAGAATAAAGATGCGACAGATGTTAGTCATTACTATAAAGGCATGGCAATGGAATGGCAAAAGGAATAGTCTGAGAACCTATAAATGTTGCAACTTCTATATGATAGGTATACAGCAGATGCTTTCGTGCCATTCATAGCTCATTTTAAACAAGTTTTATTTCCAAAGGTGTTTTTTTTCATTTCAATCACATCTCTTGTGCTAAGGGTGGAAAGCAGAGGAAGTAGGGGATGTAAAGTATTCATTTGAAGACAAAACTACCAGCATACCTTCTCTAAGAGCTTCCAACAGCAGTCCCATCTTTCCCTCCTCCCACTGATTTCTCTCACTGTCTTTGGACATTTTTGTGTAAAGAAATGATGATGATGAATACTAAAAATATTTCTCTCTAGAACTGTCCTACAGAGATTCTAGAGTCTCAGTGAAGACAGAATGGGAGGGGGTGTTGTACTTACTGGTTTAGAGCTGCAGGTTTAGTTGGGAAGTCTCCTATTTTTTATTTCCAGAGTTCACTCATATATATCATGCATGCCTGGAGTCTCATGAAATACATTTTAACAAGGAGAATAAATAATACAAGACTTTAAGTACTGTCACTGCTGAGATCACAAAGAACTCTTCTAAACGGTTGTTTTGAAAAATCATTTTTCTCCTCCTGGACATACATTGTTTCTCTCTGCTACTTCTTTCAAAAGTACCCATAAGAGTAACAACATCCTTCACAACTAGTTAAAAACAATCTGCGTTCAAAGCAAAGCATGATCGGAATCTGTAATATCAAAACTTTTAAAAGCTATTAAAACTCATGTTCTAGAAGATGGAGCTTGTTATTCTTTATTGCATCATCTGGAAAATAGACCACTTTTTAAGTGTTACTGAAAAATACATTAGAAAAGCATAATCTGGTTTGCTTTCTGAGTCAGGAGGCTTTTGTATTACATAACAATGCAGAAGGAGCTTTTCTTTACTTATAAAATTAAAATGGCTATTCCAAAGATCTTCATACATGGTTTGCAAAACTGTCTTATTTTGGGTATTTACTTGGACTTCTTGATGGGAAAAACACCCACATAAAATATGATAATGAAAATCAGCATAATGCATTATGTTGTGCAACTTCAGCTGTTGTAAGTCAGTATGAAGCCTCTCCGCTCCTACAACTGACAGTGCGTTACAGAAGGGTCAATATTTCCAAAATGTTTTTTAACAATAGGAACTATTAGAGCATCCAAATATTGGCTGAGATTTCTAAACATAATCAGTTTCTTTCAAAAGGTCAGTTTTTCTTTCAAGAAGTTTTAAGAGCAAAATATAAAACAATTTTCTAGAAGGGTAAAACTGACAAATTCCGGATTCTGTCCAGATGGTGTGGAGGTTTGGGTTTTTTCTTTAAGTAAATCTATATTCCATTTCATAAATCCAAAACCCAGTAATCACTAAATAAATAAATACATAAACTGTTTGGAAACCTTCTGTAAATGCCTTGTCTGGAGAGTTCTAGCAAATGTTGCACGACTGATGAGGGTGAACAGAAAAAAAAATATAAAAAAAAAGGCATTCAGGGATAATAGCTACGAGGCTCAAAGACTCTAAACGATTAGGCTACTTATTTTCCGTAGCTGTCTAAAAAGGTTTTAAAAAACAACAGGTGCCAATCACTGCTCAGGAATTGGGTGTGCCTCGGTCAGCAGGTCTAACCTTTAAGTGTGATGGCTGAACACCTTCCTGACTGTAAAAATTGGTGAATGAATTCCTTATTTCACTTTGCTTGCATGCGTAGCCTTTTTTTACCTATTAAAATGTCTTGATCTCACCCCATGAGTTTTCTCACTTTTACCCTTCCAATTCTCTCCCCCATCCCACTGAGGGGAGTGACTCAGTGGCTGTGCGGGGCTTAGCTGCCAGCTGGGATTAAACCATGACAACCTAACTGCAACTAATTAAGTTAGGAAGAGTGCTGTCTAAGGATACAGAAAAGAAGTAGAATCACTCCAGCAACCTGTAGGGTTGTCAGATGTGATTTTTCCCTTGACGTGGATATTGCATAGATCTGTGATTAAATTATCTCTCACACTCTCTTGTCCATCACCCAGGTAAGACATGATTTCCTACCCCACACATTTTCATGCACTCCTTTGCTTGGCCATAATGTGAGATCAAGGTCTCACTGAAGATCCCTTTCACTGCTATCTACACTGGTGCCAAGAAAGGATGCTCCAAGGAGACACAATACTTCAAACAGTTTTCTACCACTGTACAAATCAAAAAATAAAATTTGCACAAACCAATATTTACAAACTTGATAGCTGCACTCAGCATCCATAATGTATTTTCAGGCAACTAAGTAAGTGGATTCCCTTGCAAAAGTTCTGCTTTCCTAGGAGATCACATCATAGAAAAAAACCATTCTATTTGGTTCCTAGTACTTTTCAAAATGGTTCAGCAGGCCTTCAAACACACTTTTAACATGATAAGAATAGCCAGTATCCAAACAATTATGATTTTATCAGTGTTGCTGTTCATTTCTCAGAGAAGACTCCACATCTGAACACTGTTGAAGTCTCTTTAGTATCCTCTTGCAGAGTGAATAATTTCCCAAGAATACTAGAATTCATTCTTATCTTACAGTGTTTTAAGTTACCCTTGTCTGAGTTCAGTTCTTGAAAAAACTGAAATCCTGTCTAAAATAATTTCCCTAAAGTTTTTATTCTTATTTCCTAAAACAACTTTTTCAATATATACAAAGAGTCATTCAGGTTTGACTAAAAAGGAAAAAAAAAATCCTTTGAATTCACTTGACTTCGAATGAGAGCAACCATTTCAATTTTTCAAAGCAATATTGTACTTAAAGGATACATTGAAATTCCATCTGAACACAAGAGAACACATTTTTACTGCAGTAGTTGTCAAATATCAGAACAGATTGCCCAAAAAACTTGTGGAGTATCCATCTGTGGATATATTAAAAACCCAACTGGACACAGCCTTGGACAACATGTCCTGGTTTATCATGCCCTGTGCAGTGGACTAAAGCATCCTTACACCCTCAGCCATCCCACAATTCTGTAACTACCTGGGAAATAGAAACATCAAGGTTTTTCATCCATCAGGACAGTATATAAAAATGTTAGAATATTTGTCTCAAAACAGAAGAAAAAAATAAGCATTTAAATTAAAAAAAATGCCAAACACTACTATTACATTAACATCAAATAAGTTGCTAGCTTTGAAACACCCTCTGTTTTCATTTGTTATCACTAGAGCAAATGTATGTTGGAATGCATACTATCATACACAGATCTTCCTATCCTCTACACGAGATCACATTTTTTTCTGTGCAGAAGGCCCTTACAAGAAACTGGTCAAGAAATTTGCAGTCCCTTTCTCTTTCAAACCCAGTACATAAAGAAGTTACAACCTTTTCACAATTGTGTAGAGGGCTTTCTTGTTTTCATCATTCCCCACTAACGTTGAGATCTCATAGTCTGATGAACAGAAATCTAAATTCCCACTCTTTTGTTAAAAATAAGTCTGTAAACTTAAGTATTTACATTGCATTTTTCTTCAACAGACATTAGGCAACCCTCTAATTATCCAACTTGTAACTTGAAAATGATTATAAGTTAAATGAGCAATTATCTATATGACACTGCAGTATGAGACTTTCTCCGCAAAAAATCCTACGTAACTTTAAGTGTTAGGATTTGGTTTCTCACAGAAAGAAGAGTTTCTGACTTGGCTTTCCATTCCACAACACAGATACACCTGCATGCAGAACCTTATCTTCCCTTAGCTTTGCCCTGTCTCTCCACAAACTGCTTCTAAGGTCTCCTTCCTCATACAGAAGTTTGCACAGCACAGATTACATGCATATTAGCTAGCTAAACTTTTGTTTAGCAGGAGCAGATATTTCTGCATGGACAATTAGGGCGGTAAAACACTGGAACAAGTTGCCCAGAGAGGTGATAGATGCCCCATCCCTAGAATCATTGCCTAGTAGACAAGGTAGTGTTAGGTCAAAGGTTGGACTCAATGATCTCAGAGGCCTTTTCCAACCTAGTTGATTCTGTGATTTAAGGTCAGGTTGGGCAAGGGTCTGAGCAACGTGATGTAGTTGATATCCCTCATTGAAGGGGAGTGAACTAGGTGATCTTTAAAGGTCCCTTCCACCCAAATTATTCTATAATATTATGACCTTACTAAGAACCAATTTCATTTCCCATTTATCTCTAACAAGTAGATTTTGAGCTGTAGTACAGCTGTAGTGCACCTTTCATCCAAAGCTGCATTATACTAGAGAAAGAAGCAATTTCTGAGTAATAAGTAAATTAGACTATAGATCACTTTGAGATGCTTCTGGATGACAGATGTTATATAAAGAGAAATCATTCTCTCCAAATCATTAGTGACAAAGCCATTATAAGATGATGGCAGGCTGGAAGTCGAAGTGAAATGAATTGCCATTCACTTCAGTAATGCTTCTAATTTGTCATAGCCAAAACCAAAGAGCCTAATGAAAAAGGTTGCATTAGCCATAACTGTAACGTGGTACCTCCTCTTAACTCAGGGCAGGCATGCAGACCCCTGCAATATAACATTGGTCAAAAGGCATCCCTTCAAGTGCATAGCGACCTTCCCAAGGAGGGAGGTCCTCCACAGAGGCAGAGCTTTCCAGCAGTGGGAGAGTACCTCAAGCTACCTCAGACACACCCTTCCCAGGCCTTCTGCCCAGTATTTTATCTGCAAAATTAGTTTCAAACCCTAGCAAACCAAATGCACAGTCTCTGTTAAATTCATGTATAAGATCACAAGGTTTTTTTCTGCAAATATAGTTTGAATTCACCACCTAAGTCTTCCTGGGATAGAAAGCACTAGACCAAAAACAATCTTTGGAATACACATTTCTCAGACTAAGAAAATCCTCTGTAATTTCAGCTGGCATGCTTTCCATGTCACAGATGTATTTATGGCAGTCTATTATATCCGAATAGGCCTCTTGAACTTCACTCTGTTACAATCTATGACATATTCAATTTTCTGCCTTTGCTGCTTTCCACATCAATGGATTTCATATTGTCTACAAGAGGATGAGGCATTTTTCTACTGTTTGCTGTAGAAGATACAGACAAAAACATGTCCTCTCTTCAAACTAATTTTCAAATGCTTCTCTCATAATGCATACTATTTCCATGACTTTAGTTTGCACTACCAGCCTCCCATAACAATTGAATCATCTCTCCTAGGTTTAATGGACTACATTACAGTAAGATCGCCGTTCAGAGACCAGAAGAGTTTTAAAACAGTCCCTACCTACGTGTACAAGTTTCAAGGCAAAAAAGTATCCAAAAAGAGCTTGAGTTTTTACCTCAGATAGAATGACTAATTATTTCACTACACATGCCATTTTCAGCTTTTTCCAAAACTGAAATCTGCTCAAAAAATATGTAATTAGGCAAGGAAATCAGAGGGTATTTTGGAAAGTGTGGCACTGCTTGTTATAACAGAATCCTCTCCTCTCATTTTCATGACTCTATGCCTGGCAAAAGTTCCAGCATTGCCATTTAATTGAGCATAGCCGCAGTCCACCAGAAATAAGGTGATGACATAGCTAATACATGTTCAACATAAGAAACACCAAGAATTTTCATACATCCATCTTTGAAGGCAACTTTTTATATTAATATTTCAAGGTAATTCCAGAGACTTTATAATAAAAATCTCAATTAATATAAGGTATTTTGAGAATATTCATGATAACTCATAAATGCAGTACAGTCATTTTGGGATCAAAAGGAAGGGTTGCCGCCCAGATTTCAGACTGGTCTTCAAAAGCTACGAGAATGATATTATGGGATATCTTTGGGTATAAACTGCATTTTGGAAACTGCAGAAAGCTACAAAAAGGCTTTTTGGAAATACTTAAGATCTTTTAATAGTATCTATAGGAACACATGTTACTTTTTCTTGTAAAATTTCTCAGTCCATGGTACCAGACATTACATAAGTCTTCCATGGTTAGACTTCTTTGTCACTGCACTTCAATTCTTCTGTTCCCAAAGCTAACAGACTTTCAGCATAATGTAGATTACCACAGCAAGCAAAAAGGTACTAGCAGAATATAGACTTAGATTACTATAAAGTACCAGAAATTTAGAAGTTGAAGGCTGAGTCATTACATTCTTCATTTCCCATTCCCTCTCAATTTTAAGAACCTTCTATAAGCCTTGATTGAACTTCAACAGCGAAACCTGTAGGTAAGGCTTAGCCCTAAAGGCCTTGACATTATCAATTCTCTGTCAAAGAGAATTCTCCCTTAAAACTAGAGTGGTCTATAAAGGACCCAACGAATAAATAGTAAGATAAAAACAACAAAGAGGAAACTAATTTAACTCTTTTTCCTTGTGCAGTTCATACTTCAAGCTCTTTTTGTTGACATCCCTGCCTGTTTCTAAAGCACTGGATAGCCAAGTTATTATAACATTGTAACCTCTGTGCTGACAGTAGAGGTGCAGAAAGAAGAGAAGCAGTTGTTAAGTGTTTCACTAAAAACTAAAGAAAGTTTTGGCTGTCTCACAGGTTCTTTGCTTCACTTACTCATATCAACATCTCCACTGGTGCCAACAGGAAATCAGACACAAAGGCAGAGCAGAAATACTACCATGTCACATTCCATGTTAATCATTGAGTATCACAGATTTCCACATTTAGTGAACACCTACTTAAACTGAGTCCAGAATGCTTTCACCACAGTGTTTTCAGAGAGTTTTCTCATTCTGAGTTCTTCAGATCAGCTTTACCTAAGAATGGAAAATTCTGCTCTGGAGCAGCAGAAAAGCTTAAGAAAATACAAAACCCTTGCTTGTTTCCTTCCGTTTCTGTTTCCATGTGAATCCAGAGCAAAAGCCTACTGTTACCCACTCCAACCTGAAAGTAGAAGCAGGAGCTTAATACTGATCAGACTCTGTCACTGATTAGGAGAGCATACTACACCAGGGCTTTACAGGATAAAATTTGTTGTGTTTTATCATTATATAATAGGCATGCCTCTGAAACATATACAGGACAGTTGAGGAGTGTGAAATGCACTGTCTTAATAGAGGACCTCAAGACACCAACCAGTTCCTCTTCTACCACAGCCAGTTTGCATGGTAGCAAAGCATAACCCACTTTGATGTAGTCAGATTCTAGCCTAGTCTTCAAAAGTTCTGATCATAAGCATCTCAGCACCTCCCCAGAGAGTTTCTTTCAGAAATTTATTGTAATTTAAAGTCAAAAATTCTTTCTAATAACCAAGTTTTCCAGCCCAAAAATTAAACTGGATTTTCTAGGTCAGTCTGAAAACAAATTCCTAACTTTTTAGTCTTCTGACTAAAGTGAAAACTATGATGTTTCAGGTGGGTTTCATGATGACATAGTGACATAATGACTCTCTGAAGCTAATAAAAGTGACATTTGAGAGAGAGAAGCCCCACATTCTGTAACTCTCCTTTCTAATCCTAATCATTCATTTTTCATGATAGAAAGTGGGGAACAATTGTTTTCCAAGATTATCCTAGTCTAAATCTTGTAGATTAGTTATTAGGGAAAAAATTCTTTACTGTAAGGCTGGTGAGGCACTGGAAAAGGTTTCCCAGAGAAGCTGTGGGTGCCCCATCTCTGGAAGTGTTCAAGGCAAGGTTGGATGGGGCTTTGAGCAACCTGGTCTAGTGAAAGATGCCCCTGCCTTTGGCAAGGGGGGTTGGAGCTAAATGATCTTTAAGGTCCCCTCCAACCCAAGCCATTCTGTGATTCTACGATTCTATGGGCATGGCAAAGAGCAAGGCCAGGACCCTGAAATTTGGGAGACTGAACTCCCAGCTGTCTAAACAATTAGTGAATAAGATCCCCTGGGAAACCATCCTTAGGGACAGGAAGCTGATCAGAGCTGAAGCTCTCTAAGGACAATTTTCTTGGAGCACAAAAGCTCTCCATCCCCACTCAAACAGGGCAGGCAGGGAACCAGCATGGCTGAGCAAGGACCTGCTCCTCAAACTTAAGAGCAAGATGGAAATGCACAGCCAGTGGAAGCAGGAATATGTGACTTGCGAAGAGTATAGGGACATGGTTTAGATGTGTAGGGATGGGATGAGGGAAGCTAAGGCACAGATGGAACAGGATTTGGCAATGAATGGGAAGAATAACAAGAAGGAATTCTATAAGTACATAGGTCAGGAACGAAAGGCCAAGGAAAGTATAAAAAAGGGAGTGACTTTTTACATGGACAGATAGTGACAGGATAAGGAGGAATGATTTTAAACTAAAAGATAAGAGATTTAGATTAGATATTAGAAAGAAATTTTTTGCTTACAGGTCATGAGGCACTGGAACAGGTTTGCCAGAGAAGTTGTGAATGCCTCATCCAGGAGGTGTTCAAGGCCAGGTTGGATGGGGGCCTGAGCAACTCTGCCCACGGCAGGGGGCTTGGAACTGAGACCATTTTGTGAGCCTATGATTTGCAGATTAGAAGAATAGGCCCGCAGACCTACAGTGAAATTCAGCAAGAACAAATGCCAAGACCTGCACCTGGTAAGGAAGCCTCGCAGTGATGTGGGCTGAAGTCTAGCTGACTGAGGAGCAACTCTTCAGCCACGGAAAGGACTTGGATGTCTTGGTAGACAGCAAGCTGAACAAGAGTCAACAGTGTTCCCTGGCAGAAAGGTCCAACAACATCCTGGGCTGTAGTAACAGAAGCCCAGCCAATACACTAAGAAAAGTAATTGTCTTCCTTCCTTTGGCATTTGTTAGGCTGCACGTAGAATATGATGTTCAGTTTTGGGTCTTCACATACAAGAAATAACAGGATCTATTTAAGCAAGTTATTAAGCCCCCAACAGTGGGCAACCAAGATTGTCAGGAAGTACTTGCACTCTGATGAGAGACTGAGAGAATAGGGCTTGTTCAGCCTGGAGAAGTGGGAGCTTCAGAGGGATCTAGCAGGAACCAAGCAGGATCTATCAGTAACTTAACAAGAAGACAAAGCCAGGCTTTTTTTTTTTTCAGTTTTTGTCCCTGCTATACAAAAAATATGTGGATAGACTGGACAAGGTCCAGAGGAGGGCCATGAAGATAATCAAGGGGCTGGAAGGCTTGCCATTTGAGGGAAGGCTTTGAGAACTGGGTTTGTTCAGCCTTGAGAAAGGAAGCTTTAGTGAAGGCTTTAACATAATTTTCCAGTATTTAAGGGGTGGCTACAAAAAAGATAGAGGTCCCATTTTTAAAAGGAGTCACATGGTAAAAACAAGAAGTAATGGGTACAAGTTACCCCTAGGGTGATTCCAATTAGACCCAAGGGGAATATTTTTCACAATGAGAAAATTCAGCTATTGGAATAATCTCCCCAGAGAAGTGGTGGATTCCCCAAAGCTGGACCCTTTTAAGATTCATCTGGACAGGGTGATAAGCCATTTTGTCTAGACTATACTTTTGCCAAGAAAGATTGGACTGGATCATCCTTGAGATCCCCTTCCAAACTGGTACTCTATGGGTTTTTTTAGCATTGCATAGTTGGAGGATGAGAGACAATAAGCATAAGCTGAAATAACTAAAGGAGAACCTTTTTCACAGTGAAGACAGTAAGATAGCTGAGCAACTGCCCAGGCAGGTTGTTTCACCTCCATCCTTGGAGATTTTCAAGAACTGAGTGGAAAGCCCTGAGCAAAACCATCTCTCTAGGAGCTGACCCCACTTTGAGCAAAAAGTTGGACTAAGAGACCTTCTGACATCATTTCTAGACTACATAACTCTATGAAATTCAGGTTTCCAAATGTAATGCTCTCTCTCAAGAGTTTTTCAATTTTCTTATTAGAACTCTGTACTCAGTTACTCAGATACGTTTTTGCCTGCTGTATATGAGTTGTTAAAATCTTAGCTTGCATTTTAGCAGTTTCACAGTTTAAGTATGATTTTAGCACAGAATATTACATAATGTTTAATGCTTAAATACATTAACAGGCATAGGCATGGTAATTAGTTATTAAAAGCATTTGCTGAAGATAAAAATCCAAGTCAAAAAAGCTTTTCTTGAATCCCTATTTTTTTGTTCCCCACCCCCCCATTCCAAAACACAGTATGGAGAAACCACAGCCCAGATATTGTCACAGCATTCTAAACTCCCTTGAAACTTTTCTTTATGACTTTGAAGAGACACAACAATTTTCTGAGTTTTTCAAGAAATAAGAAGTTTTCAGTTGACACATGGTATCC
Source organism: Cephalopterus ornatus (assembly GCA_013396775.1). NCBI lineage: Eukaryota > Metazoa > Chordata > Aves > Passeriformes > Cotingidae > Cephalopterus > Cephalopterus ornatus. The sequence continues at coordinate 122,827 of VZRE01000933.1, read as the reverse complement.
ACATTTTTGCCACAAACATGATTATCTCTACTCAGAGGTAAGGTCAGAGAATACTTAAGACAATTGGATTTACGTAAGTCCATAGATTCTGATAGGAAGCACCCACAAGTGCTGAGGCTGATGCCATTGTGAGACCACTCTCAATAATCTTCAATCAATCATGGCAACTAGGAGATGTGCCTGGGAACTGGAGGAAAGCAAATGACACTCTATCTTCAAGAAGGGGAAGAGGTAAGAACCAGGGAACAAACTGGTCAGCCTCACCTGGACGCTTGGGAAGATCATAAAGAGCAGCTAATTCCAGGAACCATTTCTAGAGACATGAAAGACAAGGTGACTGGGATCAGTTACCACGGATTCACATAGGGAAAGTTATGTTTGACCAACTGTGAGATACTGGATTCGAATCTCACTGAATTATGTATTGATATGGGTCAAAGCCAACTCACTGTGAGAGTGTGTGTGGGGAGGGCAGCAGAGGAAAGCTGTGCATAGGCCTGCAGGTACATGGTAAAGCCTGTCTTATCACATAACACCTGCTGAGAGCACACGGCCTGCAGCTAACAGGGCTGGGCTCCCTGTATAAGACAGGTTTACATATGTAATCTTGTTTGTTATTCTGGATGCTTAAAATGCATTAATCTCATCACAAAACTGGGGACATGCTAGAGTAAGACATTAATTTCTTCATATAAAATACAGAGAGAAGAGACTCTGCATCTGAAAGCTTCTATTATAAAGGTAAGGGAGAGGACAACAAGATACTGCCTCTGGGGTGAATGTGACTTGCCAATCTTCATGCAAGGACTTCAACAGAACCTGGAAGAACAAGTATGGTACTACAGAAATACCAGATCATTTAAAATACTAATAATACTACCTCTATACAAAAGCTTTCTAAATGTTTTTTTGAAATATTTTATCTAGAGATAGTCACAGTCTGTACCCAGTCTAGTACACAGCAATCCTTTGAAGACAGGCCCTAAAAATTAGACTGTAAGTTAACTTTACTTCACTGGAAAACTAGGAGAAGGGCAGCAGCATCATCTTTACAGAGAATGAAAGTTTTTTGAGGAACCAGGTATCAGAATTAAACTGGAACTTGAATTACAAAAGAAATAGTGTATCATATAACCAGAACAACTGCTATTGCACTGGATACATATGGGAACTTAGAAGTAATCCTGTCACAAGCTCTTCTCCCTCCGGTATGAACATACTCAGTTTGTGGACTTCAATATCACTGTTTGAATTCTACATGTTGTCCATCAGTCTCTTATGAAGAAGAGACATTGCCAGAACTACCTGACTGCTGTGTAAAGGTCATGCAGCTCAGTGAAATTTATAGCCTGTATTAGAACTGAGTCCAGAAGCAGTGTCACAGATTTCTAATCAGCACATATTCTCCAGCAATGAGCATATTACGAAAATATACTGCTAGATAAAGTCATTCCAAAAATGGATTCCTAGGATTAAGGTGTAGATACTCCTACTGAGCTGAGTGAATGCATTTGAAAAGGAAGAGTCATTATTTTACTGAGATACTGTTACTTGTATAGATCATTAGCTTTAAGTTTCAATTCAGTACATGTTTAAGAAGAGGCCTAATTTTAGTTCATCATGGCTGTTCCTCTTGAAGTCATAGATTCACAGGAAATAGCTCTGCAAAGGACTGGGTGTTTCACTATGCCATCTCAAATGCACACTGACAGAGATTTGAGTGCCTTTGCCGCGGCCACTGTTCCACATTATTATTCTGAGCTCTCACTTGTGAGGTCTCTGGTGTATGCTTGAAAAAATTGGTCTGGGGTAAATAACTCCAGCAAAAACATTCTTAGCAGTCTTAAAAGACATTTAAATGATTGTTTATCCATACATCAGTAGAAAAAAAGTTGTCCTCATCCCCTTACCAACTGTAATATTTTTTATCAAAAGCTTGATTTTCACAACAATACTGCATCTCTGGGGAGCCAGGCATCATGAAGTGTAACATGAATATCGCCAAGAACAGTACTGCTTAGGTCAAATGCTTTAATTTTCCCTGCATAAACCCCACCTGTGAGACGTTCTAGCAGTGTGCATCAGAAAAAAACCCAACAGACTAATCCCTGTGCCCCCACCTCAAAGAAACCAACCTCTGCTAGTAACTTCTGCTCTCAGTACTGCTTGACCTGTAGACCTTGAACCACAGATGAATTTGAGAAAAAAATGTTCTCTCTGCTTTGAATCATACTAGTTTTTTGATTGTGAAAAAGAAGATACACATACTATCGCACATCCTAGCACTAAGCAGTAAAAAAATCTACTTTATGAAAGATCACACATGAATATTTCTACTGGGAATGGAGCAAAATAGAGTTTTTCAAAGAACATTGGAGTCATAAATGGTATTTTTACAGTAAATTACATCTAGTAGTGATCCTTGAGGAGTAACTACGAATAACTTAGCATTTGTGACAGCAGTGCTGCCCTTGGTGAGGAGCTGCCCCTGCAAGGTTGCCTCTGCTTCTCTTGGCACTGGGAGGCAACTTGGAGAATCTTCTCTTGTTCTAATTAACAGCTGTATTCTGAGTGACTAATTGGCTAGAAATCCCTACTGGGACTACAGGTGCCAGTAAAAGAAACAAACAAAAAAAATTGCATTTAAGCCTGGGCTAAGATTAGGGGAGACATGAAAAAAAAATTATTAAATAAAGGCAGTGACAAAATGGAAAAATAAAACTTATTTGAGAAAGATTAGAGATGTAAAACTCCCAATAGTAGCATTCAGGTAGAAAGTACAGGAGAAGCAAATTCTGACAGTACGCTCTTCTCCCTTGCATACAAGCAGCTAATGTTCCTATGGGACCCCACAGTGGTTGAAAACAGGCATATCACAACCAGAACTGTAAAACACTGGGAATGGAGTACAGTACAGTACTCAGAAGTACAGGGCATGTGAAGATTCTAAGTTTGATTTTTCTGGATTCACTGTACAATATTTGTTTTCACTGCTTCATAATTTCAGTATGAAAAACCTCTGCAAAAGCACAAGTCTGTGAATGGAAAGAGCTCTTGTTGGGGCAATGCCAGACTTACAAACTGAGTCGGGAATTGTCTTCAGCACAACACAAAGTTAGTAGGTTTACTTACAAGTAGCACTCTAACAAGCAGCTGAGTCAAGACACAGTGACTCATTTCTTCTCTCTTCTTGTATTATAGGCACTGAGAATATTGTCAAAATTACAATTAATAGGGAAATTCAAACAGTGGTATTCTTCGGTGCCATTATCATATTTATAGCTTTTTCTAAAGCATTAAGATTTTCCATTATGTAAGGGCAGGATGACTCTGATCCTGCATACATTGATTTAAGGGTGATCACAGGAGTGGTCCTGATCTGATGTCTATCTATTGCTATCACCTAGATCTTTAAAAAGGGAAACAGCTTCCCACTAATATTTTCAGAGGCTATGCAGTTCCTTACTGTCAGTGAACACTGGGAACTGGAAACTTACTGATATATTTATTCAGCTTGGTTCTTCTTTCTGAACTGATGGACCTTTAAAATTCGACCTCTTATCACACATTATTTACTATGAAATAATGTACTTAAGATCTAAAACCATTTGCACTTCCCCGCTGATTTACATTCACAGTCTGGAAGCACAGCCCATTTGAATCCACACGCCTAACTAAAATCTGTTACAACAATTCAGCTTCTAATTTGCAGGAGCTTTCAAATCCTTAAATATGGTAAATCGCTCTTCATCTCCCATCTGACCATTCTGTAACAAAATTTGTCAGCTTTTTACTTACATCACTACTTCCAGTTTATTTGATCAGTTAATTTTAATTCTTTCCCAGTAGAAGGCATTTTTAATCCACTCTGCTGAAACACTCCAACCAAAACTAAAACCAAAACAGGGCATTCGAACATCCTACTGAGCCCCAGAATCTGCAGCTGCTTCAGCTGCCATTTCAGTGATTCTGATCTCTGAAGTGTAATTGCTTTTATTATATTGGTATGGACCCAACTGGTTTCTGCTCTTTTTAACCTATATCCTTCAACAATCATATTTAACCTGTATCAGTAAGTATTGATTATTGGTTGGAGGCAAGGGCAAAGGCAGCATATTATGATGAGAATGGTAATGGTGAGAGCAATTATAGTCAGTTGCAGGGAGGGTTTTGAAAGTACTTTTCATCCTTTGCCTGGGAATGCAGCAGCCACACACAGCCGTGCCCCATTTCCAATGAGAAAGATGACAGTGGCTCCTGGATTTTAAGAAAGGAACTTTATATTTCTGATCTGTTTCTAAGTCAAGCTGCTGAGAAGTAGTACATAAATCATTGTCAACATCTGAGTAAGGGGGACTTGTCCAAAAGGTTGGCATTCATGGTACCAAGCAAGCAGACAGGAAGATGACTGCTGTCACAGACAGCTCATGGACTGTCTACAGGCAAGAATGCAACAAGTGCGAACAAAGATCACCAAGAAACAGCAACCTGCTAAATGCACACTCCATTGTATCAGACTCACTGTGGAGGCCTTATTTCATAAATGTAGTGCAAGTTATTCTCCAAGCCACCCTCAGTTTTCCTGCAGATACAAACCCCTTAGCTATTTTCAGATGCTGACCCCATTCACTAAACATGACTGTTTTTACGAATAGCAAGCCTCCTCCAGGCAGAATTCCCATGTTACTAAAGTGGTACAGGAATAGTCTGCCTTGTCTTCTCACTGTCACTAAGATGTAGAAAAATCTCCAGCAAAGAATTCTCCCCTGCACTGTAGAACATAGCAACCCCACAGGCAGTTCAAGTGAGCCATCTGGAAATTATGGATAAGCGATAAAAAAGAGCAGGCCTGCTTCAGTTCAAGAACCATTTACACTGATAAAATATGGGAGCAGGTTTAAGATGACTTTCAGTCTCTCATACCAGTTCCAGTTCATAGCACTCTTAAACCAAAATGCATTCATATAAGCAGTGATCCTTGTTTTAGCTAAACCAGCTTGAAATAAACACACCCAAATTTGAGTAAAGGGAACATTACTACCATTGTCCTCTATTAATGATTTACCCCAAACCAAAACGAAAAATAGTAAAAATTCTTTCCAGTTTTGAGAAACATTCCACAAGCTGAGATGACAATGAGAACTTTTTCTTTGGCATCAGTGGTGCTGAAAGAGTTTGATAAACAGCTCAGCACTTCTTTCTAACAGATACAAGGTCAGCAGAGATGCCATGATTATATTTCCATTTTTAAAGTCAAACTCATAATTTGGTAGGGTGTTTGGGGGCAGGAGGGTTGTGGGGATTTTAAAACCTCACTCTATCCCATAAATCTGGACACAACTAAGTGGCCAGACCAACGGTTTATACACAGGATCAAATGCGGTTTGATTGAGCCACAAAATGACAATTTTTCAAAAATAGGTTATAGTGTACTTGAAGTTCAGTCTGTTTCCTAGAAAATGAGGTTAGGTAAAAATCTATCCATGGAAGCATCAGGAAAAAAACATTTGTTACATCTGTGTTTGCCATGTTTATCTTAATTGGTTTATCACAATTGGTTTATCAGATGGTTCTACTAAAAGGCTGATTGTCTTTTGTAAACTCTTAATGGAAGGCAAATCTCATGTAATACTCCTGTCTATCAGTAGAAAACTGCTAGATTTGGAAGCTTTGCATAAAAATGCGTAGCTAGACCAACTGAAGCAGCATGTTGACAGAAGAAGTAAACAAACTGTATGGCTGCAGGAGACAGATGTAATACAAGAAAAGAATCTGAGTGTTGAAAATGTCTAGGGACCAGCTTAGAAATGAGTATCCTTGCTGAAAATCTTCCACAAGACTAATTTCGGTTATTGGAACTGAGAAGCACATATGAAATTCCAACTGAGTAAAAAAGAAAACATTTTATTAATTTGTAAGATTCCATGTCCAATGGTCCAAGCCAAATACTAGTCTTCTGATAAATGAAGGTTCCACACTACCCTGACACTTTACACAGACTTACACTAAGCTGAGTTGGGCAGTAACTGCATGAGACTGCATTAGGAGTCTGTTGTTGACACAAAATGTTTTGACTTGGTAAACCATATCCTTTTTTTGCCTTAAAAAATGTCACATCCAAGCTTTTCTCTTTGAGAAGGGGAA
>VZRE01000933.1:41601-116672 GCA_013396775.1 Cephalopterus ornatus | reverse complement strand
CCTCAAAAAAAAAAAAAAAAAAAAAAGCAAAGAAGTGTCAGATGGTAGATGATATTGCTGTCACTTTCCTGGAAGCATGCCAGATTTTTTGGCAACAGACACACTATAATGATATGAATAGAAGTTAACCATACACAGTCTAGGGAATTATGCAAGTGGCTGTTATGCATTTACCCATAGAAAGAACTCTTTCAGACACATCTGTTAGCAACAGTTAATGGATTGAGTAGGCGTTGAAATCTTTTTGCCTGAACTGTATTCACTTTCCCACTTATGTGGAAGTGTTAGCCAAATGAAAATCCTTTCATACTGAAATGTTTTTGCTAAATAGCTTCCTTTCAGTGAGTCTCAAAACAAATACACATTTATGTTTTTTTAAACTCTACAAAAAAAAAAAGATATAAAAAAAAATCCCAGCTAGATTTAGCATGTTGAAAGAAGAAAAAATTGTTTCCCTTAGTTTACATTTCCAGTCTTTTAAAAGATTGTACAAATGTGCTTTGCTGCTAAACACCCTCTGTTAAGTAGAGGAGACTGGTGAAAATAGAGATAATATTTTAATTGAGAAGGAAATAGACTGGTTATCATGGAACCTCATTTTCTCTTCCTTTAAATACCTATGGTGGTTTTTTTACTATGATGGATTAGGATGCATGGTAACAAGAAACATGGTAACAAGAAACAGTAATGGAAAACTGCTTCATTATATTTGCCTCTCAGTAGATTACGATAAAAAAAGAAATCTGAAAGGCTGAATCAGACAAGGTTCCATTCTTGATTCAGAATTATCTAATACTTTTATTAACCATACAAAACATAAACACACTCACACGGAAAAAAACAATAATAATCATGTGATATCAAGCTGGGAGTGGCTTTAAGCAACTAAAGGACAGAATGAGAATTGAGAATGAACTTGAAAATTGGAGAATGTGGTGAAGGAAAACTAAATGATATTTCTTAGAACATATGTAAATTCCCAGATGTAGATCACTGTCATTAACTACACAAACAAGAAGGGTACCTGAAAAGATCCTTCTCTTCTATGTGACAGTGGTAAGGAAGGCCTCACCTAAAAAATTATTTTGAGATCTATTTTCAAGCTTAATACCAAGATAGGCACTGTCTGTCAGAAAGTTCAAAGGGAACATAAAGACATGGAGTAGGATCGCAGAAACTGAAGATCTAAAATTTACTAGGACAGACTGAATGAGTTGTAGAATGAAAGGAGAGATGTTAATTTGAAGAATAAAAGTTCCAATAAAACCCTACAGTCTTCAAACATATAAAAGGCCGGTGCCATTTTAAATGGCCAAGGCAGCAAGGGATAATTGAGTTCCAAAGAGTATGGGGTATGAGGGTAAAGTGGGAGGGAGAGGCTTGAGAATCTCCATCCTTCTATGTTTACCCACCGATAAGACAACTGTTGATTTGGTGACTAGGCAGATGCAATAGATCTCTGATTTCCTGCCTTACTGTACTTCTCTGATTTGCTGCTGCATGGGTTAGCACTGAAGCAGAGATTTGTAAGACTGCTGAGCTTAGGAAACAAGCATAAGGACAGACAAAATCTACAGGGAAGTAAATGGCTTTCACAAAGAGGCTCCCACTCCACATAACTGCATTTGTGGCCTTCAAAAACACTGACACTGTCTTCATGAATTAAGTTCCACACTCACAACAATTAAATAACATTTCTCAAGTTTTCCTCACCAGCATTCACTACTTAGACTACAAACAAATACATCGCATTTTCTAAATGCACTTTATTTGTTGAGGTGAAAGGCAAGATCTACAACCCAGTTGTTTCTGATGCAAAATTCTCCCACATGGAGGCAACTCTTCCCATCTTTATTCTCCTGAACCTTACAATTACTTTTGCCATTCATTCTGCGGTTCAAAGAGAGCAGGCTGAATACAATTTTTGGACAGGCATGGTAGCTTTGAGTTTCTCAACTCATCCTTGCTATGATGTTTCCAGGTAGGTAGCCATAACAGCTACTTGCAGTCTGTGAGATGGATGAGGAAGCACTGTGAGACTTCAACAATTTCAGCCAACTGGAAAACAGAGGAAAGTAGCTTGTCCTCAGTTGAGGAGGCAGTTGTTATCTCCCATTAAATCATAGAATTATCATGGAATCACAGAATGGTTTAGGTTAAAAGGGCACTTTGAAGATCATCTAGTTTCAACCTTGGTGCTGTGGGCAGGGACACCTTTCACTAGACCAGGTTGCTCAGAGCTCCATCCAACCTGACCTTCAACACCTCTAGGGATGGAGCATCCACAGCTTCTCCGGGAAACCTGTTCCAGTGCTCACTACCCTCACATAGTAAAAAGTTTTTTCCTAATATCTAATCTAAACCTGCTTTCTTCCAATTTGGATCCGTTCCCCCTTGTTCTGTCGCTACATGCTCTCGTTAATAGTCTTGCCCCATTTCCTGTAAGTTCCACTCAGGTACTGGAAGGCAGCAATTAGGTCATCCTAAGCCTTCTATTCTCCAGGCTGAACAATCCTAATTCTCTCAGCCTTTCCTTCTACGAGAGGTGCTCCATCCCTCTGATCAGCTTGGTTGCCCTTTTCTGGACTTGCTCCAACAAGTTAATGCCTTTCCTGTACAGGGACTCCAAAGCTGGATGCAGTGCTCCAGGTGGGGTCTCACCAGAGCAGAGTAAAGGGGCAGAATCCCCTCCCTCGACCTGCTGGTCCTGCTGCTTTTGATGCAGCCCAGAGTACAATTGGCTTCCTGGGCTGCAAGTGCACATTGATGGGTCATGTCCAGCCTCTTATCCACCAGTACCCTCAAACCTTCTTAGCAGGGCTGTTCTTGATCTGTTCATTCTCCAGCCTGTATTGATATCAGGGGTTGCCCCAACCCAGGTGTAGGACTATTCACTTGGTCTTGTGAAATGTTGTGAGATTCCCATGGCCCACTTCTCGAGCTTGTCCAGGTCCCTCTGCGTGTCATCCCATCCTTCAGGTGTGCCGACTTCACCACTCAGCTTGATGTCATCTCCAAATTTGCCAAGGGTGCACTTGATCCCTTCATCTATGTCACTGATGAAGATATTAAATAACATTGGTCTTAATATGGACCATTGAGGGGCAGCACCTGTCACTGATGTCCATCGGGACTCTGAGCCATTGACCACTACTGGATGCGACCATCCAACCAATTCCCAAGACACCTAACAGTCCATCCATCAAATCCATCACTCTCCAATTTGGAGATAAGGATGTTGTGGGGAACCATGTCAAAGGCTTTACAGAAGCGCAGATAAATCCAGTTTATGTACTGAAATTTTCCATTTCTATCTGTACTCAGGTCTGATTTTTCTTGTATTCTGAAGGATTCCATTCATGAAGATTGTACTTAAATAATTTAACTTTCATTACTTATCAAACCATATTCACTATCTCTCTTGGTCTGAAGTAGCTTCATTGCTCCAATACTGCATACAGAGACAGAAAGAAGAGATATATCTCATAGTAGTTGTCAGTTTCTTTTTGGTTTTACTTTTTATTGTTGTTGTTTTATAGATTATATTCCCAAGTACAGATTTTGAAACCAGTGACTAGGACTATTTTATTTTTAAAGGACTTCATAAAAAGCAGCTGATATGTTGTTTAGGACTACATTTATCTACTGCTTTGTTCCTCCCCTAAAATAATATCCTGCTTTTTTATATTTTGATGCTATAACAATTTACTCACCTTGGTAGTACAATTAAGGGATAGTATCTTAAAAAATTAAATAAAATAATGACAGCAACAGTATCTAAGAACCAATGAGTGTGAATAGCACCTGTATTTTTAAGTGAAAAACTAATACCACAAATGTAAAACTAGAGCATTCAATAAATGATCTGCAATGTAGCAGTCATTTATATTCAGCAGGTCTTCGAGATGATTCCACCAGAAACACCAGAATCTTGAGCTGACTATTGTTTTTTTCCTGACTAATTTACTCCACGGTAGCAGAATCTTTGTACATCCAACGTCAGCAAGCAGGACTGCTTCAGGATCAATGGAGGCTCTTTCCCGGTCTTGTTCAGGTCACAAATGATGTCTGTCTTGGATGCTTGGATAAAAAAGTCTAAACTCTCTTTTAGTTCATTCCATATACATTCTTATAAAAGGCCCTACCTTCAAATCATTTTTCACTGTTTTGTTAGGAAGATTTCTCTCAACATGTGCTTTATCTGTCCATCAAAAATGTTATGCACACTCAGTGTTGGAAAAGCCTTCAGGCCTTTTTACCCCTCTGCTTTCCCATTCTATTCTAAAAACAAGCAGAAAACCCATTAGCTAACTACCATTTGTAAATACTTCATAGATACTTTAGGAGAGGATTCCAAGAATAATTACTTCAGATTATACTCTCCTACATCATGGATAACTTCATTGGTTGCAGCGCTGAATGACAAACTACTGTAAAATCAAGCTTAAAGCATTGAATATTTATGCTTGCTCGTGATTTGCATGAAGAAAAAACTCATCTTACAAGTAATGTAAACAATCTTCTTAGCAGTGAGATAAACTACAACCAGAATAATCTGAGGATCAGCTAGCAGCATAAATGGCTTCAGGTTACAGCTTTTCAGACTTGCCAAACTTTACTCTAAAATCGATTATTTTTCCTGCAATGTCTTTCTAAATTGTAAGGTGTGGGAACTCATTTTACAGAAGAGCTTTACAACAAGTTTAAGACAGAGGTTATGTAGTTATAATTGTTAAATACTTTGTTATTCGTTTGTATATAATCGGTTTAAGCTCTGTTAATGTTGTCATTCCTTATAAGGTCACAATCTCTCTCAGTTACCTTGTATGTCCATGTTACCTTGCCCGTTTCAAATTTGAAAAAAGCCTCCCTTTCCTCCACCTATCCTTCCCAGGTTTGTAAACAGGTAACTCCCAGTCTTACCTTATTTGGTAGGCTCCGCTTTTCTTCCAGACCCTTCCACAACAAACCTTATAAAAGCGGCCGCCACCATCTAAATAAAGTTCACTCCACTCCATCTCTGGTGCTGTGTGCGTGCGTGTTTTTCCTGTGCCGCTACGTCATCACGCCCGGAGCTCAGCAAAATGCCGCGACCTGCTAGCTAGCCGGCAAACCCCTCGCTACCTTCCCGGAGCGGACCAAACCCTCCACTTCCCAGCAGGTTGCGACAGTAAGGTCTTTTCAACTGATTTCAGTCGGAGTCAAGTCAATATTCAGCAGACAAATGCCATGAAATCCTTATGGGTAGTAGTTTCTATAGATTAATGAACAAAACCAAAAAGGTTGAGGAGACTTGAAGGCCCATTCAAGTCTCAAAGGCGAAGAGACTTGAGAACCATTTGAATGGGCGTTTGAGCAACTCGACCTAGTGAAAGATGTCCCTACCTGCAGGGAGGAAGGGGGCTGAGGATGGAAGATTTGTTTGAGGAGGGAAGAAGATTTTTGCTCAAGGAGGTTTTGCTGCTAGGAGAAACCCAGCATGGGAGAAAATTCTTTCACCTGAATACCTTTATATATATTTCTCTGCCTACTTGTCTGAGAAGCTGATTCCCTTTTTGCAAGAAGATATAAAGTTCTCACAGACATGCCTGAGTTTCCTGCTGGGGACAGGGAGACAATAATAAAAGTGCAGGGGACAATACAGCGTTGAAGTTAGACGCATGTGAAAGGTGTTCATATAAAAGCACTCTGGGAACAGACTCTCTGTGCTCTTCCCTGCCCACTGTGATTTTGCAGTGTATTTCAGGGTTTCTGGCTTCAGAATAAACTTTTCCTTAATACCTTTGCTGTGGTTTGGCTTTCTGGGTTTACCTGCGTGCATATCAATTCCTACACTGCCCATGGCAGGGGGATTGGAACTAGATCCTCTTTGAAGGTCCTGGCCAACCCAAACCACTCTGTGTTTCTGTGAGAGAAAGAAAACATTCAGAAAGAAAACAGCATCTTAGCCAAGACAGAAAGTGGTATTCTGTGCTCAAATCAAGCACGTGACAAAAGAAGAAAAACATTCAAAGCAAACTTTTCCACAAGAACTAACAAGAGTAAAGGGAATTTTTCCAGCATCTACTGTATTGTGATAATAAAACTATAGATATGAACACATCTGTATGTAGAAGTGACAGTTGCAAATGTGAATCAATTTTATTTTCATGGAAGAGCTACAACTTGACTTTGTTTTGTGCCTACTGCAAAGCACCATTCTATATCCTGGTAGAAAAATTCAGATACCAGAGTTTTCGCATATCTTTTCAGTTTGTCAACCTTTCCACATCCCTCCTGCAAAAGCCATCAGACCCTGGAAGAGTCTTGTCACAAACCTTAGCCCTAACCTCATCAGTTACTGGACAAAGGGTACAGGAAAGAGGTTTCCTGCTCTCCAACAAAAACTTAGGACTTTGTTTCCCACTAGTGGGTTCCTGTTTTTAAATTAATATCTGCAATTAAGTATTTTAGATTTGTCTAAATAAGATTTTTTTTTGTTTTTGTTCAACTGAACATCAAACTCTAAGGTTTTGTTTTTTTAAAAGGATAACAAAATTCTAGGATTTTTCTGCATCAATCTTTTCACTTCCCCTAATTTGACAGATTTGTAAGCTAAACTTAGTCAATTATTCACATTCCCAAAGGACAAATGCAGCCTAGTTATCAATGTTTCTTAAAAAGCTGACAAACTACTTCTACTAATTAGTTAGCACAGTTTCTATTAAAATGGGTGAACTTGTCATTAAGTCATTAAATTCCTTGGCTACTTGCAGTGATTAAAATCCACATCTCCAAAGCCTAGCAGGATATTGCCTATGTGCATCAAGGTGCTATTGCATGAATGATGAGCAATAAAAATAATTTACAGAAAACTGTATTTAATTGACCATGCTGCCAGCTTCCCTTTCCAGTGACTGGAGAGACAAGTTTCCAATTAAAATTAAAATCCCATGTATCGTTACAAGAACAACAGAATTTGATTGCAACATCTCCTGATTACAATCCTAGGAGGATTAGAAGGTCTAGAAGTTTTATAATTAAAGAATGATATGTCTACACTACCACAATATCAGAACTGCCACTACCACTGCAAACTGTGGAAACTAGGAAACTATGAACAGGACCATACACCCAGCTGTGGAGACCTGATTATCAGTAGCACTAGCTCAGAGTAAGGCAACTTTGAGGGAGGAACAAGCCTCTACTTGCCTCTCTGTGATGATAAATACTAGCACCACACTGCAAGTCATCTTATTCAGCTGCAGGCCAGTGATTGCAGAGCAGGAGAGTTTGAAAGAACCCAACTTCCCTTCATCATAAATTTCTTTGTGCGCTCAAGTGCATTTTGAGCATCTTTTTGATGACTGTAGTAACAGAGATATTAATTTGTTATAGGCATTGTGTGCCCATTTCACATTCCATGGTAAGAAAGAGAGAAGCATCCCTTCTACTTTTCTAATGCATCAGAAAAAAGATCTCTCCGCAGGCACACGCAGGACCACAGGTCAAGCATCATACAGGATTTCACAAGCTGCTCTTTCTTCAGGCAGAAAAGGGCCTACTGCTGGGTCATGCCAGCTGCCCAGACAGTTTTCATCAGTAATAACAAGCACCATTCCTGATCTAATGTAGTGGGTTTCTGTGGGTAGGTTTTGGTAACAGGAAAGGCTACAGGGGTAGCTTCTTTTAGAAGCTGGCAGAAGCTTCCTCTGTCTGGTGGAGCCAATAGCAGCCAGCTCCAGGATGGACTTCCTGCCGCTGGCCAAGGCCGAGCCAATCAAGAGTGACAGTAATGCCTCTGTGATAACATATTTAAGAACAGAAGGTTGTTGTGCAGATGAAAATTCCAGCTGGGGAAGAGCGGAGTGAGAACACATGAACAACAATGTAGACACTGAGGTCAGTGCAGAAGGAGGGGCAGGAGGTGCTCCAGACGCCAGAGCTGAGGCCCCTGCAGCCCGTGGTGCAGACCACAGTGGGGCAGCTGTGCCCCTGCAGCCCATGGAGGACCATCGGGGTGCAGAGACCCACCTGTAGCCCATGGAGGAGCTTACGCTGGAGCAGATGGATGCATGAAGGAGGCTGTGACCCCAGGGGAGGCCCAAGATGGAGCAGGGTCCTGCCAGTGACCTGCAGCCCATGGAGAAAGGAGCCCACACTGGAGCAGGTTTTTCCTGGGTAGGACTTGTGGCCCCTGTGAGGGACCCACGCCAGTACAGCTCATTCATGAAGGACTGAACCCCATGGAGGAGTGACTCACGGGACAGTAGTTTGGGAAAAACTGTTGCCTGTGGGATGGACTCACGCCAGAGAGGTCCATCAAGGACTGTCTCCCGAGGGAGGGACCCCATGGGAGCAGCAGAAGGACTCCTCTCCCTGAGCAGCGGCAGAAACAACAGCTGACTGTAACCCCCATTCCCCATCTCCCTGCACCACTACAAGGAGAAGGTAGAGTTTGGAAGGAAGGAGGGGTTGGGGGGAAGGTGTTTTTAAGATTATTTTACTTCTCACTCTTTTGCTCTGACCCTATTGGTAATAAATTCAATTAATATCCCTACTTTGAGTCTGTTTTGCCAATGATGGTGAGTGACCTCTCTCAGTTCTTATCTCAATTCATGAATCCTTCACTGCTTTTTTATTTTCCTCTGTCCAGTTGCAGAGGGGAGTGAGAGAGCAATTTTAGTGGGTATCTGGCGTCCAGCCAGGGTCAACCCACTACACCTGAAGATCAAAACTATCCCTCAGTGACAGACTCCCTCTTTTCTACCAGCAGAGCAGGGATCTGTGACTTCAGATGCAATGATGCCTTAGAAATTGTGCGTTCATCTCTTATCACTGTTCAGTTGCTACATTCTTGTATTTTTTCTGGTGCTAAAATGACAAAATTCAGAAGAATTCTGCTAAAAATTAGACACCTTTTTTGAATTTCATCATGACCTAGCACCAGTAAACCTGAAATGATGATCCATTGAGAAATAAGCAGATTTTTGCCGAGGAATGACTGCATTGCAGCACTTGTCCAAGTATCTAAGTCTAACACAAGCAGAAAAAAAGACAAACTATATAAGGACTATAATGGAGGAGAGACATGTAGAGAAAGATTATGAAATAAACCTCTCTCACATTACGTTCTTCTCTGCCAGAAAACTGTTGGAGCTCAAAAGCAGTGTAATCCCGTTGCAATTGATATATTCAGTACTGACTTCCCGTGATAAAGGAGAGCATGTGAAAGTTTTATTCTGGATCATAAGGGCACAGACATTGAATGACCTGTTTAATGGTCAAAGCTGTAGTTCTGGAACATTGTCTTCTTGCAAGCATCCATTTGGGGGAAGAGGAAAAGTAAATAAACAAAGCATAGTCTCTGGAGCTGAAAGAATTCCAAGTCAACCCCTTTCAAGAGCTTCAACTACCAAAGCTCCTAAACCTTCAGTTTTTATCACTGCTGCTGCTGGATATATCACCTACTAATATTAAATGCAAATGTTCCAAAGCTTCAATTACACCCAGTAAGAAGCTGGAGTTTTGAAAAAATCTTTTAAACTATAAAGTGTGAAACATTGAACAAAATACAATTAAATGCAGGAACATTTCCAAAATGATGAACGACTTTTAGTTTTCTCAATAAACAGGTTGAAGAGTTTCCAAAGCTTCAGTAATTTGCAAACCTAGATCTGTATTCTGAGATTCTAAATCAACTCTATTTCAAATCTGATTTCTCCTTGCTTTCTATCTGGCAATGCAATTATTCTTGTTCTTGACATTTGTCACAGATACTGAGTTTAGTCACCTGATGAACCAAACAGGACTTAAAACTGAAGCAATGAAGAATAGCAGTTGGCAAAAATTGCTGGAAAGTTGACCTCCATTAAACATGTTTGAGTGACACTAGTATATCTTCTCATAATGGGAGTGAAAAAGAATTACCCCTCTCCAGCCTATCTGAAACACACTATTTCTTTTTATTTTATGTGAACTTGTGGCAAGAAAATAAAGTCCAAAGAATTCTTCTTTTAGATAGATACATCGGTGAGAAAAAGGAGGCATTAAAAAAGGAAAAAAGTCCTCATTAAAACATTTACTTATATACTCAGTCATAAATGGGCTGGGGGTAGGAGTGGTTGGGTTTGGTTTTTGTTTTGTTTTACCAGATGAACTAAGTGGTCAACATTTTTTCTCTGTGGAAAAAATTTATTCTTTATTTGTGTGAGAGGTTTGATGAACCATTTGTAGAGCTTAATAGATGTTTTTATAATTTTTTTTAATTCTTCCTTTGAGTTTCTTTTCAGCTATTTAGAATCTGAAAGTTGGAAAAATTTGAAGATGATATCCCAAACATGGAAATTTTCACTGCTACAAATCATAGCAATTACCATGGATTTTTTAATGCAGATTATTGCTGACCAGTTTTAGAAAGTCAGAAGTAATTAATATATCTAATTTAATAAAAACTTTTTAAACTGAAAATGGTATTTCAGAAATTATTTGGATTAGTTTAGGTACTATATCCCACCATCTCAATTTCTGCTATCTAGAAAAAAAAAGAAGAGCATGTACTTTCAGAGAGGAAGAGACAGCCTAGGATTTACACAGAGAAAAAAACAAGGAAGTTTATAAACATATTTCTGTTGACTACCTTTAGAAATGTCACTACTCTGAAAAGGTGCACAAGTATTTAAATAAGTGCATTTCTTCAAACTCTACAAGTTCAGGATGTTTTCCCCAGTGACAAGGGGTAGCCAGTATCACTGTGCAAGGAAGGCTCTTAATCTCCAGTTTAATGTCACAAAAAGTTAACTTGCCAATCCCCTCGGACACACCGCTGAAAAAATCCAATACACTGATTAGATATCCTGCTATAAATGCAAGATTGTACTGGCAAATTCCTACTTCACAGTTCCTGAAATTTTACTGTTGTGTTTGAATAGTAATCTGTTACATTCTATCTTAAAATACAGCAAATCTTACAATATACCCTAGCAGAAGTGGAACAGAAAATACCACTTAAACCTAAAGATTAACAGTAGCATCCCCATCACACAATAAAATTTTGAGCTAACACACCTAACCTGTACCAATTTGCACTTAATATGACAAATACCTAGAAACTAACCTTAAAAAAATAAAACGTATTTCCTTCAAAAAACTCTACCACATATCACATGCTGATAGGCATACTGGGGCACCACTGACATCTGAAGATGTGACTTTTCACCAAAGCACTAGAGTTTTCAGTGACTGTCTTGACGAGGTAGACATCCAAAACTGTCAAGAAGTTTAGGATAAAGACTGGTATGGAAGGAGGAAGGGGAGGAATCAAGCAGCATTTTCACGGACTGTACTGAATTTTCTACAAAACGAAGGGGAATTCCTGCAATGTGAATGTGAAAATTCTGAAGTGCCAGTATATCTCCCTCTTTATATTTGGAAGCAAGCTCAGTGAAACACAGCCTTTCACATACTTGGTGCCCACACAATTAAAAATCTTTGCCAGAAGTGTGAAAGTAATCACTGTGAACTACAAGCTGCATGAGAACGGCTTCAATTTAGTCAATGGAGCAGAACATGTGTTTCATTCCTTGTCTCAGTTTCTCCCATGTTCTTTTGTAACATGCTAAGATGCTTGACACATTTCCATCAGTTCAGATCTCCTTTACTTCTTTTCTGCTAATGGCTTCTTTTCTGGAACAAGGAGTCTCCCTCGATTCTTCCTTATTCTCCATTTCAGCCAAAGTGTCACTCAATTTTTCTAAAACAGGTATTGTTACCACAGTCAAAACTCCCCAAGTGGGCCATGCAACCTCTTCACCACTCAGTTCTTCTTTTGCTTTGGTTTTGGCAGAGGAAAACTTGGTTGCCCACTATTTAATTCAAGCAGGATGTGAACTTGGGAGATTTGGAATGTTTCTAAGCTTTTAAAGTCTGATCATATATCTTACCTGTACCCTCAGTAGACCAAGACTTAAGCAAATAATAATCCTTTGTCTAAATCCTGGTTTCTTTCAAAAGGAAACCCATTCCCACAGAATGAGTAAGAGTCATAACATGGATTGACCAGGTCTCTACAGCACAGTCACAGCTTGGCTTAGAAATCACCTCAGCTGAACAGATGGTGTCCCATTTCAGACACCCTCATTGCCTTTAGAGACTGAAGTCCTTAAGAATTAACTTCTCTAACAAGTTTCCTATCTTCTTTCTGATGGGGTAGATGGTATATGATGAATACTGTGTTGGCTGGTGGGTGAATAACAGAACATTTAAAAGATTCAACAGTTTCACATCCTTAACTGTGCTGAATAAATCGGGCAGAACCCCCTCCTCCACATCATCACAGAACTGGATGATCTCTTTTAACCAAAATCCCAGGCTACTACGACAAAAATATGTTGTTAGCTGGCAAGCTTTCTTCTTCCAAGTCCGTACTCAAGTGCAGCTTAAAGTCATCAGAAATAGCTGCTAGACCATGAAAAGATGAGAATTAACTCTCTATAAAATGTTATTTATATCAGACAAACCATTAACTATGGGTGAATTACTGATGGGGGAATTACTGGTTCTCCAGTGGTTTCTCTGTGACAGGTTCACCTTCAAACTTTCCTACATTTCCCTCAATAAAGCTTCTTTTTTTTTTTTTGCTTCTCAATGTTGTATTGTCCTCAGTTTCTCTTTTTGCCATTTTAATATTCATCGCTCTATTTTGAAGGATTATTTTGCCTGCTGATAAGGACTAGGCTAATCAGGCAGATTCTCTTATTTCTTAGACTTGACCAGTTGGTATCATTGTTGTCCTACAAAGTCAGGAGTCATGTACTGCTAGAAGCATTTTTTAAGTATGGCATAGGGAAAAAACCCGCTATACTACTCATTACACAAAAAATATTAATAAATGTGGCCAAATAGTTGGTTGGATGCTTGGCTGGGAACTGCTCTTACTTCTTATTCCTCATTATCTAAACAGAATTTAAAAAAAAAAAACAAAAAAAAAAAAAAAAAACCAACACTATTATGAAATTTGTGGTTGAAGCAGGAACCTGTTCAGCAGATGATTAATATAAAGTGACTAAAAATTTGTGTTCGAAGAGTTACTCTGAAACTGCAGTAATAATTCTATCAAGTATAAAAACTGAATTTCATTCAGTGAAGGCAAAAATATATAGAGTCTGAGGTTTTCCCTTCTTTGAAGTGCTCAAGCAATCTTTGTCAGTGACAATATTTTTATATGACATTCCTATCAGAATTTATTTCTGCTAGAAAAAAGAAAGGAAGAACATCTCATGTGTTTGATAAAATTGTAACTAATTCACAGGAATTGTCCCTAACAACATTGCTTCATGTAGCTGTAGAACACTGGCTGCGATTTTATCCAGTCTCAGACAATTTAAATTCTGAAATTTATCAATAAAGGGTGTCCTCCAGGCACCAGCAAGAAATATAATCCTACGGTAGTTTTAGTTGTGTGCATTGTTATTCCTTATCCTTTCACTCTTTTGCCCTGCGAAGATATTGACTCACTGCTAATATTCCATCAGTAAATTGCTGATTAATCCCAGTGGAGGCTTAACAGAATCAGAAAAGTGCGAGCCTTCAGTCCCTCCAGACTCCAAAGAGCATATGATCAGACTCCCATTCTCAATGTCACGTGTATGTTGTAGACCAAATCAAGAACTGTTCTTTCATATTACATTTGCAATACCTGAAAGAAAAGGAATGTCATCCTCTAGGAATTAAAAATAAATGTCAGTCCATCCTAATCTAATAAATGGATTTGCAAGAAATGTTCTAAGATTAAAAAAAAGTGTCTGCGCAAACAATACTCCGAAAACAACCCTCTTTGTTATATTGCACACATTTCTGTCATACTTTCAGGTTCTAATATACATAATTTCATTTTGGAGGTGTAGTCTTTCTCAATGTGTTGATTTCAAATTCAAACAAGAAAACAGTTTAAATAGTACATCAATATTTAATTAAAACCTTGTGTGCTTGCCTTTTTTTTTTTTTTTTTAATGGAAAGAAACCAGATGCATTTGTTGCAGTCTTTTAAAGCATCATTGGTTTTAATCAATGAAGTTTTCAGACATTTCGATGTCACAGGTATAAGTTAGACATTTCAGAGCCAAATTATGGCTATTGGTCATTTCTGCAAGAGAGCACTATACAATAATTTCCAGTACTCAATCCGCAAAATCAAATATGAGTAATTAATCTGCTGGCAGACTACTAGCCTATGGCATAGACTTTATCAGGCATCATTTACATGCATTTTCCTCTAAGAGAAACAGGAAAGGAAAAACGTCATTAAAAAAAAAGAACGCATCTTCCTCCAGTCTTCTCAGGAATTGAATCTCTCAGAAGCACTTTGACTTTCCTGGACACTGAGGATGCTTGCTAGCAATCCTACAAATAAAGTTAATATAAATCCTGCAAACAGCAAACAAGTCATCTTATTCAGCATAAAGACCCTACCAAAAAGAGATTTACATCAATCACTTTCCTACTGTCAATTTCTCTAAGGTTTTGTGATTACCACAGGGGTCTCTGGGGGGACTTACATGGGATAATAAGTGATTCATAACTGGCTGCATGTATGGGCATTTTCCAAAGGATCTATACTTCATCCTTTAACTCCAAATGAATGCTTAATATAGATAGAAATAAGCATGAGAGAATGCCTTATTAGTCCATGACCTGAGTCCTAATGAGATTATTTCAAATTGAAGAAATTCAAAACAGAAAAAACAGAATGTGAAAATTAAATAAGAAAGACAAAAGTGAAAAACTGATCTGACTAAACAAGACTGAGATAATCCAGTTTTACCCTTGAAATCAATAGAAAAGTCTACAGGCTGTATTTTTAGGCAGCCTTTTTCGCATTTGGCACTTCAGCTGAGAATTAGAGAAAACACAGGGAGTCATAATAGTCCAAGGTTTAACAAGATTTATATTCTCTGAGAGTAAAAATATAGAAAGCAGTTTAGTAACCCTCAGTGTCTTGCAAGGCTAGAAGTCTCAGTAATCAAAGAACACATCAGAAAAACAAACTCTTACTAACATGGAAATTAACAGTTCAATCAAACTTACACAGAATTTAACTAACGTGTACTGCAATTGGTATTACCGCTTACAGTGCTTAGAGAATGGTACATAACACTGCCTTTACAGACTATGTAAAGTGAGTGTGTTGTATAATACACAGCATTAAATATCGTCACATTCAAAGTCCACTAGTGCTAAAGGAAAATAGCCTTGATTTACTCCTAATTATTTTGGTTAGAGATTTTTGACAGTGTGACATTCTGGACAAGGTGCAAACAAGGCACTATGAAGTATGATCCTGGATTATCTTCTCTTTACTCTTAATTACTTCGTACTAATTTTGTACCAAAAGGTCTAGAAGTTGCTATTAATGCTTTTTTTTTGCCTTTATGTTAGCAGTAAACTTTTTATTTCATATAGGATCAAGGTGCAGTGACCTGAATTGCCTAATAGACATGCAGAGGCACCTATCACCAAAGGAAGAATGTTCCTGGCAAGCGGGGAACAACAGTACTCCTGAAAGAAACAGGTGTCTGAGTGTCTCCTGATATCCCCAAAACTATAGTGACAAGTGTCTGCAAGGCCCTCATTTGACAAGATTTCCTCTCACCATCCTAATGATCTGCTGCTACTTGTTCCTAGAATAAGAAAATGGAGAAAGAGGAAGGAGTATTTCTACCCCTGTGGAGAACAAAGTGACAACATAAGAGATGGTGGGAATCATGGCAAAGAACCCATCCCCTCACTCAAACTCATCTACAGTATTTTCCTGGCAGAGCCAAAAGATGGCATAGCCTAGAGTTTTCAATATGTTTCCGAAAAGAGCTGTGAATTTGTATCAAACCTCAACAAGAGAAGTTTTCTCTGGCACGTTAACTTATGTGCCACTAAGAACAATGTCTGTTAACAGATATTTTCCAGTAATTTTATTGGGATTGCAATAACAACATACAGTGAGTATTGTCGCACCCAAAATTATCCCTTCGTGGTGATATCATATGGACAGGAGAGAAGGAGAAGTGGAGTGCTACCTCTCTTGCTTGGCAGTTCCAAATAATGACTGTCATAATAAGCAGAAATAAAAATTAAACAAGCCATGGTACTTGTATTCTTCATTTAGTCCTCATTCTCAACACCACCACACTTGTTGGAGTGTTCTGGGTGTTTCCTCTCCCTGCTGACTGTTAAGTCCACAGAAAAAAAAAAAAAAAAAAAAAAAAAAAGAAAAGAAAAAAACCCCAACCAACCATCCGAACCCACAATTATTTATTCTATTTAATGAAGTCCCTGGTGGTGAAAAAGTTACATTATATAAATAAATAAATACATCTAAATGCACGGATCACAGTCATGGCATAACATCTGGAAGGCTATCTTCACCAAACCATGCCTTCAATGGATAACAGTATATTCATCACGCAAAAGGTTTAGTTCACACGTCACAAATTAAGGTAAAAAAACACACAGCTGGAACACTTGCTTGCAATATCCCTGAAAAAAGTGAGTATTTCTTTCTGTTGTAAAAGAAAAACATTAGAGATGCACAAATATCCTGATTACAGAGAGTAATGGGAAAGAATGTAGAAGCAGTGCCTGTCACTCAAGGCTCAGGAGTTCAAAGTTATGTAGTAAAATGCTTCTGTAGTTGGCAGCATTGTAACAAAAACAAAGCTGCCAGAGCTGAAACTAACATTTTCAAGAGTTATTTAGGAGAGGCTAGTGAAAAACTTAAAAAAGTGAAAAACACACTTTCGCTTGTAGGGGAAGCCATCCATCGTTTGCATGCAAAATTCTTAGGTAATCTCTTTAGAAAGAGCCAGACACAGCTGTGTTTACACTTTCAGATACATACTTGTATTCATCTAAATATAAAAGTAGTAGGTAATTTTACACATTAATTGTATTCTGTAGGAGTCTGCTGTCTCATGATACGTTTTTATATCCTTGGTAGAAAGAAAACAATGAAGACATTAGTATAAAATACTGCTTATTATTCATCATACTATCTTCTCTGTATTCCTAGGTAACAAGTGCAAAAGTATCAGAGGCATCCCAGTGAAAAGTATTTCTAATGCATTCTAAGTCTAAACATGACCCTAAATTTGAGAGATATTTCCAAATGTCAGAGAGCAAACTACCTCTGATGTCAAGCCAAAGCATTTCAGCATGGATGCATCACTTCAGCCTTCTATTAATAGAACGATCTATTTTAAGGAAGAAACACTACTCATATTTCCCATGGTCTCCCTTGGAGTTTCAGGAATTCAGCTTGAATTTCTCATCATGTTTTCAATCCAGCTCTTCTAGATTTATAATTTTCCAATAATCTATATGACCATTGAGTGTGCTCTTCTTTTCAATTAGATAAATTCATATAGATAAATTTACGTTTGTTTTCATTCATGGTCTCTTATAGTACTTCTAAATGTTTGAGGTTAAACACATTCCAATCTGTTATCTTACAATTAAACATTAATTCAAACATGAAGGTATTATTGTCCATCTCAAACCATAGCATCATTCTGGCTTACAGAAACAAGTCTACATGAGTTAAAATGTTCACTAGCTGAGATTGAGAGATGGCAACATTTAGTGTCATATCCATCTGAAGTACTTTTTAATCTTGAAAATCATACAAAGCTTTTCATATTTTATGCCTTAAAACATTTAGACCATCTTCTCAAAGTGAAAGAGGCTCTTTTCAAAGAGATTACTGAGAATATTAAGTTATTAATTATAGCTGCAAGTTCTGCTTGTAAAAATAACCCTCCCCAACTTCCACAGCAATCTGCTGCAATGGTAGTAGATAAGAGTGAATTCCTTTCAGCTGCCTGAGAATTTTATCACCTATATGCCCCTTAGTCAATTAAGAAACAGGTAGGCTTGCATAAATGTTTCCTAGTAAATACTTAAAACAGGTGTCTAAAAGGGACACCTTGAGAGAAATTAATCTTTTCTCTCAATTGGCTCTACAAAGAATTTATATTATTAGCAGAGATCAAACATTTAGATGGTTTATAAATGGCTTGGATCTGATGACAGGCATGCCACCCAAGCAGCTTCTTCTTCTATAACAGTAAAGCCTGCAGGTCTCCAAGGTAATTAAACTGTGAAGCGATGTTAATGTAAATTAACACCACTAGCAGTTATCCAGAGTCACTCAATTAGCGTATAACAAGCAACATCCGGGACCTACCAGCATAATTATGGGCAGTTAGTTGACCAATACCCTTTGGATGTAGGACACTGTACTCTCATGTGGACTATAAAGTTCGAATTTCTGATAACCTGATTAAACAGGATTCACAAACTTATATATTTATCTCAGATTTGTAGTGCTGGAATACCTTTTGTCCCATGGCCCCTTCACTCTTCTCATTTCCTTAGGTTAAATGGCCAGTAACTAGAGCAATGTCAGATCTGTGTACTTTCATCGTGACTGACTCTGGAGACGCGATGGCTGTAACGCAGAAGTCACGACACCAGCACAGTCCTACCATGAGATAGGGTCCTTCATGTCACAATAGTGTGGATTATTTTATTACTCTTGTGTTTTACTTTGCTTGATTAATTATTTAGTTAGCTTATTAACGGGCTTTTCAAAAAGGTATTTAAAGAACTGTTTTGCTATGATTTTCTTGTTTTAGGTTCATGTTCCATTCTAGGAACCCTTTGTTATTCATTTGATCCATTTTACCTTTAAATATTTATGTACACACCTGTACTGAAAGCTACTCAATTTTGCTTTGATGGATTTATTCGACCAGGACTCTCAACTTAAGAAGGAGAGTCAAGAAGTTGATTTAAAGGAGCTTAATGTTGATGGTCTTTCTAATTGCACTGAACTCAAACTTAGATAACCTTTGGAAAACCCTGTTGTCTTTATTTCAGGCATCAACTCAAGTGATAAACCACAAATATTATGAACATGTAGAAAGCAGATCAGCTTTTTTCCCCAAGGTTTTTCTTCTGAAAAGCTGGAATTACATACGTATACCTACTTTTCCTAGTTTCTTTGTCTCCAATGATAAAGCTCTATTTCTCTGGTAGAATTAATATAACAAGCAATTCCTCCAGCGGGAAGGGGCAGCAGGAGAAAAGAATCCAACCCCCCAGCCCACCCCTGAAATCTTATCTTCATCAGTCTGAAAAATACCTTGCAATCTATAAAACTACAATACTACATAAAACATTAAACTATTAGACAGAAATAAAGGTTTTTGTTTTCCTGTAGTTCAGACCTTGGCATATTAAACAGAGTAGTGTGCAAAATGTCTCTTTCTATTGCCAAATAAAGTTACCATGCCTTCTCCTGCAATGCAATTAGAATTAGCTAACTATAGCACACATGCAATGAATGCTAAATGCTTTGCTACCTTTCCCTCTGGAAACTAGCTGACCATTATGAGGTTTCCCTGCTAGACCAAGTAGCATGCATAACAACACTCTCTGTCATCCAGGCCTCACACCTTACCAGAGCAGACTATTACTCCATTTTTATCTTTCCAATGAAATGAAAGAGTGGCTTATGGAGGACCACACACTGCAGTTTTACTTCACTATAATATTAAGACTGTACTAGCACTGTACCCACACTTGGCAAGCTCACAAACATTTCTGTATCTACTAACGTCTGCTAGTTTAATACATTGTCTCCTGATAAAGCCACTGACCTAATGTCTCAATCAGGGACAGTTCACTACATGACTAAGATGCCCAGTAGAAGAGCGAGCAGAAGGAGTAGTACCTGCTACACAGTTTCTTTAAAGTCACATAACTATATATGATAGACTATCAGATTTTATTTGATCTATTATGTATTCTACTACAAAAAAGACTTCCTAATATGGGAAGAAAATCCAGAGCCATTGGTACATGGATAGTCTTCTACAGTTAACAAGAACATCCAACACAGTGTGAGGTTTTCTGACTGGTTTTGATTCTCTACTATAACACCTTCTAGTCAAAAAATGTTATGAAGCCAGGAGATGAATCCCACTGGTATCTGTGAAGGGATTTTGACAACAGTGAGGGCAACAGATATATAGATGGAGGGTCTAGCACTGATCTGTGGATCCTCTGGCTACCCACCACACACAGCCAGATAAGCACTGCTTCGGTAACCTTAACAAAAAAGGCACCAGCATTAGCTGCAGTGCCAGAGCAATGTTAGCATGTTAGTTCAGGAATTGGCAAGGTGGGCTTCAGAATATTTAAGAGCTGACACGAACAAGCTGAAAGGTAAATTTGGCAAAGAGTCAAGAGAGAAAAGCAGAAGAGGGAAGAAAATGGAGAAAAAATATTTATAATATTGTGTTTGGGGGTGGGGGAAGGATGAGGGGTTGAAGCTTTTGGGGAAGAATTCAATTGTGTCTTTACCTTGCTCATTTTTACCAGAGAAACAGTTGCACAGTTTTATCTCTATTTAAAACAAATGCAGTTACCATCATGAAAACAGAAGCAATTGTTTCTGACTAGGAAGTATTTCAGACTTAACACCTGTCCTCTGCTATCTCAGGCTCCCATTTGTTTGTGAGCTGTTTACTGTAGCTGTGATATTACTGGATTTTGCTGCTCACTGATCACTAAGTTACCATGAAGAACCCAAGAGGTCAACAAATTGTCATAACTTGCACTCCTCAAAATGTCCTCTGGTCTCTTTGAGACCTTCAAAATCCTAAAAAGTGCTCTGTAAAGAAAAAGCACTGCTATTACTGCTTAATTATATGAACCAAATTATTTGACCAAGATCTTAGGAAAGAGGACAAGCACGATATGCCAGAGCATAATCTCTGTTACTTAGCTGTAAAATTTAAAGCTAATTTTGAGCCTCTGGTGCATTTATATAGCCTGCTTATGTCCTAGGAACACCTGCAGAGTATTAGATTAATGATAAGTTTAAATTAAAAGAATTAAAGGTGTTTCCCTTCAATATCCCTTTGTTGCATTTATGTTCCTGTCTTCAGCTCAACTCCGACCTTTTCCTATTCAGCTAGATCCTGAATCACTGATTCAGTTTTTGCTTTGATGAGACTCTCATCTTGCTCAGCAGGACTTGTTCAATAATGGCCTTGACTTTGGTGCAGTCTCTGTGGAATATCAAGCTTGCTTGTGCAGGATGAAGATCCTATTGTAATCCCTTTGGGAAGCCATTTATACCATAATGTGTTCACAAAATCTGCAATATTTCAAAGAAATGTTAGAAAGTTGAGAGCAATAAGAGAAAAAACGTTTGAATCAACATCTTTTTATCCACCTGAAGTTAAAGTAAGTATATAGTTTTGCTGAAATCTTACAGTGGGCTTGATATTTTGGCTTGACAAAAACACCCAAAAGATAACATTTGGACTTCTCCTTAACTTCATGTCTCTTATAGCATTTCTGGCCTACCCAGTTAATTATTCAAGTTGCTATGACTAAGTTGACAGTGGTCTCATGAACCAGGTACATGTACAGCTGCATGTCCAGGTTCTTTTCTTCTCATTCTACATTAAGGCAGGACTCAAGTGCAAACCAGTTCTCAGCCCCTGGGTCTTGGCTTCTGCAGGAAAGATACAAAACAACTGAACTGGAGAGGAGCCACAAAAAGATCTGAAAAAACCCCTTGATTTGGACAATCAAGGAAGGTATTTCTACCACTCCTCCTAGGTAGAGACAATATTCAGCTGTGGAAGGCACTAGGTGTTCAGAGAAGGGTATAAAATAATCTCTTCTAAACCAGTTGTATGCCTGGCAGATTTCTCCTCTACTAACATAACACATGCACTAACATACACACACGCACACACACACGCACAGAGCCTTCAAATGTGAAACTGAGAACAAAGAGTTATCTAGTCTTACATTTCCTTCGGTTAGATCAAACTAAGTTGAAGCAGTTTAAACATGAGGGCTTTAGACCACCAGGACAACAACTAGTTCTCCACCTTCCTCAGTACTCTCTCTCCTTCCATATTGGCCAGTAGTTTAGATTTTCCCCTCCATCCTCAGTCTAGGTTCGAAATTCACTCCTTGGGGATGTACAATTACTAAAAGGAGTTAGACTCCCAGAACTAAAAGAATTCCTTCCTTAAAAAGCAGCAGAGAAAAATATGGGCTCGAAGGGTGCAATTAGTCTCATCAAAAGTTATCTATGTTTGATCAAATGATGCCTAATCCCAGAAATACTTATTTCTCTACTGTTTAATACTGTTATAATTCAGAGATAGCTGCCAGAACTGAAATAAGATAAAATGTAACTGAAACTTTCCATACACTTTGCTCCTCAGTTTTATTGCTGTAGCTAAAAGGGTAATCCAGGCAAAGTGAAAACAACACACATAATTTCCCAAACAATTCCTGAGCACTGGGTCTTCAGAGATCCTCCAAGACATCTGTTGTTCATATTTTTTCCTCTCCAGAGAGGCATCTAGCTGTTATTTCCATAAATTAGGCCATTTCTTGTTCAGTTAATTCCCTTCCTCCTTACTTAGTCAGCCTGATAATTTGGATTTTTCTTTTACATTACATGCTCTTCTCTCCTGTCCTAATCCCATGAGCAGCAGTTCCTTCATCATTTTACAACCTTTGAATCTAGAACACTGTCTTGTCTTTTCAATTCCATTATTATCAGTTTCAAGCTTTTGTAGACAAGAAAAACACCAGTACCCCTTCCCTCTTCTCTCTTCCACGTGTACTGTTTTCATGTGAACAGGAGCTCCCCCTGTTAAAAAACTTCCATTAGGAACAGAGTTTCAATTTCAAGCAAGTTATCAATATACCTCTGCCTTCAGTTGGTCAATAACATAAACAGATGAGTCCTGACTGATGCTATGAAGTATATCACACAGATGAACTCCTGTGTAATCCATGGAACACTGTGGAATATATTTTTTCTCCCTGACTGTTAACAGATGGCCAAAATGAAGACTGCTATTAAAGGATTCAAGTCTACAACCACCTGATCACCTTACTCTTTAGCATTATATTCAGACGTGATCATGATGATAAAAGAAAGTGATTTTCAAACACACACATTCCCACAGACCATATATTTTGAGTGAGAAAGCTGAAGTTGGTTTATTCCCTGGAAAAGCATAATTTGATGAATACCATTTCAGAAGCATGGACAGTAACAGACTTGTGATCAATTGGAATTATCTTTACATCACCTGAAGATTTCTAAACAAAAGAAGCAAGTTCCTGACTACAACACTTCCACCTGCAGAACAACGTGTTCTGCTGCACAGGATCAAAGCAAACTGTTGTAGGAATTACAAGTTTCTTTTCATATCATTCTGAAACAGAGAATATACCTGCAATTTAAAAAAAAAAAAAAAATACTAGGGATTACTGTGGCCGAGCACCTATTGTAAAACCAGAAATAAATTCTAGTTTTAGGTTAGCTCTGCTGTTCGAGGTGAACCCAAACATCAACATGGTTCTTGAAATAGCTAGAATCCTTTAGACCTCACTCCTATGTTCAAGCACAGGATAAGGAAATGCATTTCTTGGTTAATTCTTTTAGTCCATACCATTGGTGACCTCAGGATGAAGGGTTTATGTCCTGCTGCACAATTTGCAGCTCCTCCTATGTCATACCACAACATAAAATCATTCAGTTTTCACACACAAACAGAAAACATAATACAGATTCCTGTTTTACAACAAACTATGGAAATTATCAAAATAAAATCTATAACTAAGGACACACTGAAAAAATAATCCAAATCAAAGCAAGCTTTAACAAATATATCCAGAAAACAAACACAAGTGTTACCACACCAGTCCTTCAGCTAACTTATCCAATCTTTGTGTATTTTTGTACTTTGAACATTGATCAATGACTTATGACCAAATGTTGTGTTTTAGATATAGTTTGGTTCTCTTTATCACTCTTGAGCTAACAGGGGGAAAAAGGAAAAACAGAATTATTAGGCTAACATTAGAGTACTTATGAATATGGAACACTCAAATAGTTCCTCTGTGAAAACATATATACCTCATTATCTGCAAATACTGTTGCTCTTGTTCCTCCACTAGTGACAGATTACAATGATTTTCTTCCTAATCTGACTTGCTCTGAATAGACTCACCATAATTGTACCCATCCTACGTCTTCTATATCAAATGCCTTCTTACTTAAAAGAAAACACATGGTACCTACTAGACAATGACATAAAAAACTAAAATAGATAACTGTTCTAGTCTGAACATATAATATGCAACATGCTGTAAAGTGTTTTATGCTGAAAATCTTTGCACAGCCAAAACATCATCAAAAGTCTTCCAGATCACCATTCATCCAAATAAGGATGATAAACAGATATTACTGAAAAATACTAATAGCAGGCTCAAACTTCTTTCCAGGAGAGATAATATACTGTATTCTATAGAATGAGAGTAAATGAAGATTTAAGGAGATAGCAAAGCATTTTACTAGGTTAACTTCACAGCTTATTAGAAACCTTTATTCTCCCATATCCCAGTTTGCTGTTTTCCAAGACACTGACAAAGTAACAAGATGGACTCATGGCTCAGCTCCAACAGCAAGATCAATCAAACTCTGTTCAGAAAGAATCTGGGAGTATGACCCTAGCACATACATTAGAATTGCTTTTAATATATTTTCCTTGGGGTTGGGAATGGCAAGGCAGAAAAGAAATCTATTCCTGTCTCAAATATTGCTTTTCTAATTTATTAGCTAGATGTGGTTTTCAACAGGCAGGGTAAATTTTGCATTAGCATTTGTTTCAGATCGTCAGTTCAGGAACACATTTTAAAAGAAGTATTAACTATTCAGATTATTTCTAAGTGAAAGAGTGCTTTCACATAGCTTTTGTCATGAAGAAAAAGAAACCAAAAACGCAGTGATATTTTGTAAGCCCACAAGCTGCAGGAAACCATTTCTTAATATATGCTATTCCCTGAGGAATTCAGGGGCTGGGGAAGAAAAGTAGAGAATCTGAAATAGTTTAGGTCTTTTGCTTGAAGAGCGTTCCTGAGCAGGGAGGTCACTAACTACTTTTTACTGAATGTTTAAAAAGACACATTAGATTGTTGGTGGTATGATTATACACTATGGGATTTCCCATCTCAGCACACAGTATATTATTACTATTTATATAGTCATATTCTAGAATTTAACTGAATAATACATATTCATATTCTGACAGAATATGCTTGAAATTACAATAGTTTATGCATAGCCTGCAAATTCTGGCAATACGAAGAAGAACACATTCTGGCAAGAAAGTGTTCTCTTCCAGTTTCATTTTTATTAGCAAAAATCATAAAACATCTTGCTCATTAAAATCTGAATAACTTCCACTGGGAGTGCACTTTTCTGAAACTATTTTCCTACAGCTGGTGGCAAGACAGATCTTCTGGCTAACCAGAGCACTAATAGGACATTATGAAACCCACAATATAGCATGAAGGCAGTTGCATAATCAGAGCAACAATCACCATCTCTGCTAAAAAAATGGTAAGGGCTTTAGCACAACTGACTAGCAGGTAACAAACAAAAAAAGCTATTATTGTCAGTTTGAGGTCCTGAATTAAACTTTCATACATTATATTACTGCCTTCATTGCAAGGAGGGTAAGAACAGACCCATGACAAAAGCAGCAGTACATAAAATGACACCATAAATCACAGGTGTAACAAATGCCATCATTAACTGCAACACAAGTCTCCAGTATGGATTACCATGTCTTAGTTCCCAGTGTTGCTCCACAGCTTCTCAAACTCGGGCAGCCATATGACAGATGTCTAGTCTAAGGAGTCCGTGGTACCTCTATCTCAGGGCCACAAGTGCACTGATAGACCTTATTTGCCCTCATCGGCCTCACCTGGGACTCCCTATCTACAACCTCTGCCCAAGGGCCTGATTTCAGCCCATGGCCACCTGTTCCCTGACCCAGCAATCTTGTAGGAGTGCCAGTCTCCAGATGTATTGCAGTGATGCCTCTGCCTTGCATGGATTTTGTGCATCCTGACCTGACCTGACCTGACCTGACCTGCATGCAGCCCTGTCACCACTGAAATTTCAGGCAATCACCCAGTTTCAAGTTTGCCTGTTACCTCAGACCAGTCCAGCTACCTCAGCCATGCCGATGACCCAGAGAGTTAAGGCTGATACTTAGAGAGACAGTTTGACAGATTGTTGCAGGCCCTCTCCATGTGGGACCTTCACACAGTTCCCTCAGGCAGCTCCTGCTGTGCCTAGCCTCGGAAATTTGGATACGTTGATTAATATCCTAGGTGGAGAATCTGGCCTTTTCCTTCAAAGATTTCTCTAAGTAGTTTGTGCTGAAAGATAGATTACATTATAAATCAGCAAGACATTCATAAACAGTCATTAGAAAGAGGGGGTTTATGCAGTTAATATAATCAATAGCAATGACCATGCTGCATGATCACCAAGGGCCACAGCCAGAGCTGAATAGAGCAGTGGCTCAGGAGTGTCATCACATCCAGATGAAGGTACTACTGCAAGGACCTGCAGTGGAGCCTTCCATTATCATCTAGCCAGCAAACAGCTGTTCAATAGATTTGACTCCACATGAGAGGATTAAGATCCCAGTAAATAAGTTTGTCTTTCTAAATAACATTGTCTGTAACTCTCTGTAACAGCTACACGAAGAAGGTAAATATTTTGATCTAGTATCACATATTTGAGCAACACTGATGCACATAGGTGTAGCAGCACTTCTGCATATTCACTAGTTTGCTATACTGGCCTATCCAGTACTTTGGCTGTTTCAGTTAATTCAGACAAAAAAAAGTGTGAAAGTAGATACAAATTAAAATTTCTGTCCTGTTACCAGAAACATGCAGTGTTATCCCACCAATCCTACTTGCAGCAAAATTTCAGGCAGCTCTGTCTCATTGGTACCTAGCTACACACACAAAAAAAAATCCCTTACACTTAGGTGTAAATTCTCCACAGTTTCAACCTAAAACAGCACTGGAAAATTCAAAGTTCCACATATAATCTGTCAGTTAAATCCTACTGCTCACACTTAATAGTAACATGTAATGCATAGATTTTAAGTCTTACATTTTTATGTCAAAGGACCACTAACGGCCTCTGATGGGGGGAAACAAACTAGCATTTTTACACTACATCAAAATTTTTAACATTAAAAATCCTTACAAATCAGCATTAAATTGAAAACTTTATTCATTATCTATTATTGTGAGAGATACATATATAAAGTCCCAAAACAAGTACGGAAGAAAATCACATTATCTATAACCTTACTGAAGGCATATGAGCATTCCTAGGAATCTGTCAAGTCTCTAATAAAATGTAGGTTTTTCTTGGAAGCAGATTAAAGATTCTGTTCAAAGTACTTCTAGGATCAGATGACTGTAGACTCCTTCAATAAACCAGACAGGCTGAGGGATTAAAAACTAATGCCATATTTTTCAACTGGAAACAACGTGAAGTTAAAAGACCCTTTTTACATCATACTGAACATTATTACATTGTAAATCTAGAAATAAATAATCGAGCTGTACAAGCAAGGACTGGGGAACAGAAAACTGACTGAATGCATTGTTAGAAATTTGGTGATTTTGTGGTTGGTTTTGTCATCTGGAATGATGGAATTGGGTAATCAAATTCAGCACTCTGTTGTGGCTTGTGACAAAAACATATAATCTCTTAACAAGCTCCCTCTTGAAACCCATTTACCTCTTCTTGGATTGTTTTCACAGTTCCAATAGTTAGAAATATTATTTTCAGCCAGCAATGAACCACTGTGTATAAGGGTTGTATTATTGTCCTTTGAACTTCTTCATTCCTGCTGTTTAGCCTCATAAGAGCATATATAATCAGCAAACATCATTTTACTGAACAAGTCAAACATTTGCATTGTTCAGCTGTACTGTTTTGGTGAAGCTGCAATACCTTCAGAATATAAATCTTCAAATCACCTTCCCTGTGCCTTCAAACAAGATGGCATAACCATATATCAGTTCGCTTCCTCCCCCAGTTCTTGCCAACATTATATTAAAGCATTCTTCTGCTGCAGAGTTTATAACAGAAATGGCTTAGATAACACATAAGCATCATACACACAGACCTGACTCCATCTCAAATGCAGCCAAAATGGCTTGTATAACAATAGCTTTTTGTTTGTTTGATTTTTTTCCTAGAAAGTAAAATCTCCACCATCTCTATGCCTTTTAGTAACTCTTCTTTGCATGTCTTCCATCTTCAAGTACAGTATCACTAGCCCTACCTGCTGGTGGCAAATTTGCAGTTTTATGCACCAGGGAAGGAGTGTCTAGTCCCTTGACCTGTCTGTATGCTTGTACTTCACAGTTGTTAACTTCTATTTTTTTTATTTCATTTCTCTTAGCTATTCTTACAGAGCACAACCTTCTAATTGAATTGAGCAGGTATTCATTCAGTATTGAGATCATATCACACTGCCAGGGAACAACAACTCCAGTTGCCCATATTCTATTCATACTTGGCAGTTAAAGTACTACAAGTTTTAATGTTCTTTGCAAAGTGATTTACCTTTTGAGTTACTTTAATCTCAGACTTTTTTGATAAATAGGCTAAGTTTTCAGTAATCCACTTTTTGTTCTTAACCAGCTCTTTGCTGACTCTTAATTCCATTTCCCCTAGTTCTGTAGCCCTCTCCTTCATTATCCCTTCCACCTCCATCCCAATCCTTCTTCTGCTTTGGATGAAAGTCTGTTTTAGAACTTTGAAGTAC
Organism: Cephalopterus ornatus; assembly: GCA_013396775.1. Lineage (NCBI taxonomy): Eukaryota > Metazoa > Chordata > Aves > Passeriformes > Cotingidae > Cephalopterus > Cephalopterus ornatus. Next base: position 87,936 of record VZRE01000933.1, on the reverse strand, counting down.
ATGCCTCTTAGACATCAAATTTCCTGAGCTGTGCAATCAGCATGACCTCATTAAATAATTCCCTTAAATTTCTTAAAAATTTGTTTTTTAAAATAAATCAGGCTAAAATGAAAGTTAAGTTGAACTGTACGTGCAATCCCTTAATTTAATAGGCTGCCTTTTTCTTTTAGTCATTTTTTCAGTACTTAAAAAACTGAACATTACAGGTTTTTGGCACAGTAATTATTTATTAAGAATGTCAGACTGCTATCATATCCAGGAATAACTGAACTCCATGCTGACCTTAACACATTAGCTGAGAAAATTACAAGCCCAAAAGTGACCAGACTTTTTCAGTAAAAAAAGTAAAATTCTTTTAAGCTAACAACCTAATTATGTAGTAGAGACAGCAAGAGTAAAAAGTCATATCAGATATGACATGCTATACTTATAAGAAGGTGTTGTAAAAAACCTTAGATAAAGATAGAATGAAACTAAGAGTCTAAAAAAGAAAGTAATCTTTAAAACTAAAAGTAATTTAGATTATTATACAGGCAGAAATCTTAATTTATCTCAATTGGCAAATGAGTTTCAAGAAAATGATGATATATAACTGTACCATCTTTTCTTTATATAAAGTAAAATAGTATTAAACAATAATTCATTACTCACGTTGTTTCTTCATGCAGTTGTCTATTTTATTTTATACTGAATACTATAATTCTCAATAAGGTTTTCATTCCCACATAAGCAGAAAAATTTCTCACAGCATCTTTCTTCAAGTCCCTCTTCATAATAAAACCTGTCCCTAGAAATATATAGGATGTCCTAGATTTTCTACATAGGAATTTCCTTTAAAGACAAAAAAAAAAAAAAAAGGAAAAAAAGAAGAAAAAATCAAAACCTTAAAATCCAACTCTACACAAAAATCAAAGGGAATTCAAAACAAGTTCTGTTCCACCCCTAACATGAATTCATTAAGGAACTACCCCAACCAACAACCAGCACTTATGTTCTAGACAATTTTTATCTCTCACACCTACAAAATGTCTTGTTTTCACAAGCTCTGGAATTATCAGATGCTATTTGGAAGACACCATTGCCAGTCAGCATGACTCTCACTAAAAGGGGGCAGATTTCATCATAAGTGTCCTGGAATAACTAGTGAAATGAGCATCTTGAATCATGCAGCCCACTGGCAGTTTTAAGACTGGAAGGTTCCATATATCACTCAAGTCTTCATTTCAAAAAACATTTTTCTCAGTAAACTGTTCAGGTCCATGACAGTTTTAACTGTTGTTACAGAAGGGAAAATCATGACATATTTTCTTTTGCCTTTATTGCTTGCCTCAGTTTCTGTTTTGACAGCTCCTCCTCCTCTGTTTGCAGTATATCTGTCTCTTTCTCTATTCTCAATTTCTTCTTCAACTTTGTCATCATGGCCATGTATATATACACACTATACTCCCAGTCCAAAAATCTGCATCTTAAGATCTCTTCTATTTGAATCAGCTACAAATATTTGAGAGGTATCCAAAACTTCACTCCATTTTCATCCTGCCCTAAAAACCATAGCAATATTTCAACTGCATTTTAGGCCTCCTTCATCCTCTCTTTTTTGGGGGTGAGGATGTGGAAAGCTTGGTGAAAAAAAATAAAGCTTTCATCAGATATAAGAACAACTACGTCCCACAGTCTTGGCATCCAAAAATTTAAGCCAACCTTCTTCAAACAAAGCATGTAAAATAAATTCCTTCATCTGTTGCCTTCTCTCATTTTGGCTTTTCAGTTTAAGCCAATTTTTTCCTGCTAACAAAAGTAACTTAGCTCCACAATATTCCAAGGAATCTTATACAGATTCCTGCTAGCATGCTGAGGATCAAAATGCTCAAAAATGATTTTGGATCAGGATATACAGGATACCATTAGAATACTATTTATCAGGATTAGATATTGAAAATTCATACTGCTAATACCACTCATATTAATTTAGGTAGAATAAAGGTTTGGTAGCCAATGGATCAATTTGTTTAACTGCCAAAGTACACAATATCCTAAACTGTTAGCATGCAGAGTATTAGAATACCCATAAATATTCTCACTTTCTACAGAAAATAATTTTTACAACACTTTCTCTGGATTTTCCAGACAGAAATATGGGAAAAAGCAATTAATGTGTAGATTATAATGTCCTTGGGATAGCCCCGTTGCCTGCACAGTACCAGGCACTAGTGTTTTAAGATTCCACACCTTTTCAAGGATATGCTACATTGGACATTTGTGTAAGTTTACAAGTGTAGCATGCTGACCCTGGCTGGATGCCAGACACCCACCAAACAACTTTGTTTTAACAGCACTCTGTAGTCTCTACTCATCTATTAGGAAAGGTAAGAAAAAGTCAAGATGAGAGAAGAGCAATGAATTGACCACAATTGTGTGATGAGCCTGGAATACAATCAAAATGGTCCAAGTTCTTTCCCAGTGCTCTCTTCCCAACTTCACAACATATCTGATGTGATAAATTTCCAACTAAACTGAACATCAGGTCAAAATTACAATGAAAAGCTTTCGTAAGTTAAACATATTATCAATCAAAGTAAAAATACTACAGCTTTAGCCAATTTGTGTTAACTATTTCATGACAGTTGCCTGTTTATAAAGTACCTCTCAGTCTTTGAAACTCTGACAAGCACGAAGCAATATCACATTAAAGGATGACTAATTAAGTTGCTAGAACATTATGGCTATACTTGCAAGTTAACCTGAAAACTTTAGAATCTGTTTAGATGAGACTCAGAAAACCTATTTAAAAAAAAAAAAGTATTTCAGTATCTTGCAGTTTTTTATGTACCCAACTTGTTTCTATCCAGGTAATTTAATGAAATTGCTCTTGTATAGTTCATAGCAATATTCATTAGACTTGTAAGTTTTTCTAAAGCCATGCAAGAAGGAAGCCCAATTTTTCCACATAAAGATCGACAAGAAAACTGTAAAATAAGTTGCTTTAAGAAAAGCAAAGTAACATTAAGTAAGAACAGACTCAAGCAATGGAAACTACAAAAATGAAGTACATCTGAAGAAAAAGAACTGCACAAAGTAGCTGAACATACCTTTAAAATACCAGCAGATTTCCAGTGAGTTTTAAAAACCTCTCTTTCAACTAATTTTAAGAATTTTAGATACAGTCCAAAAGACTTTTGTCAGCCTTTTATGCTACTCCTGTACACTCAAACCCCCCATCATTATGTTCTACCCTTAGATTAACATACTGTCTTTAAAAATTCCTTCTGTTATTGCATGGTAACAAGAGTCAGATCTCCATTAATTATCAAGAGTAAATTAGGATAGTCAGGTTCAGGACAAATAAACAGGAGAAAAGTTTGCAAATTAAACCATTTTTATTTGGATAAAACTCTATACAACATCCCCTGTTAACAAAAGCTGTTACTCTGGCATGGTGTTGGCCTGAATGTGACAGCTGATGTCATAAAAATATATTAGTTTTTCTCATTCGATCCTAGAATCTTTATAAAGCTATTAATATTTAGCAATTAAACCCTGAGGACTTCCTCAAATATGTCCCACTTGCCACAACCTTTCTAAGACAGAGCGACCATTAAGAACAAAAGATATATTCAGCTGAAGACTCAGCTAATAGAGAAAAACAACAAGGATCATGGAAACTTCTAAGAAGTAACACACAGTGATGAGCTTATTGTTGGGTTATTATTTCTGATTACTTTCAACAAAATTATGACCTTCACAGTTTAACAGAATGCACTTCATACAGAAGCCAAGTAACTTTGACAAATGCATACAGAGAAATAAAACTGCTAGGAGTTGGTAAGAAAGAGCGTAAAACAACAATAAACATTGTTTTTAGCACTTATTTATTAAACTAAACCCAAAGTTGTTACGGCCTGCCGTAGAAGTCAAGGGTAACTCAGGGTTACCCAAGATGCCTTGGGGAGGAACACTGGATGATCTGTGTTTGTAAATATATATATTTATTTATATATTATATATTTATTTATATTATATGTATTTATTTATATATAATATATAATATATATTTAATATATATGTACTGTTTATTTTAGAACAATTTGGTTGCAAAGGAAAACAAGCTGTTATTACCTACAGTAATATAGCAATACAAAAGCATTAAAATAACACTTCAGAAAATGTACAAGGAAAAGAAAGAGAAAGAAAGGATTAAGGTAGAAAGACACATCGTTACCACTCGTTGGATCCAGCAATGAGAGGTAGTAGTTGCAATTTCAATGTCTGTTGGTCTTGATCCATCAGGCATGCAAGAAGTCCACAAAACTCAAAGATTTCATGAGTTATATATGCTCAGGTTCAGGTGGGAATGCCTAGAACCTCCCCTGGCTTCTCCCCCTTCTTATTTATACCCTGGTTTACGTAGAAAATCATATGGAATACTGGGAGGATGACTACTTCCTCAGTTACAACCTGGTTACCAAGGAGGGTCTAAAATCAAAACCACTACACCCATCTGCAGAGATGAGTACCTCCAGGCCACACGAATGTCTTGGTGCTTCCCCAGAGGGGAGTTATCACAGCTGAGTCATCTGTGTAAGGAAAAAGGAACACTGCCACCTCTCAGGGTTTGCCTCTTTCCTAATCTTGTTTAACACCCAGCTTGTAGCCTGAGGTGGGGGGTTGTGCACACCTTCGGCACTTGGGCAGCCACTCTGCACATTGTTATCAAAGCACCCTGCTGTTTGAGCTATTAGCATTAACAGCCAAATCTCTCAAGGGAGAGAGAGAGTGTGCCAATGAGTTTGTTGGCTGTAACTTCCCCCCTTGTTTACTTGGCCTTGTTTACTTGGCCTTGTTTACTCCCCCTTAAAGCTGAGATGATTATACCACAGTATCACCTTTATCTTATCTCAAGTTCCTGTCAGGAGGCTTAACCCACAGTCCAACTGCTTGGGGAGTGGGCTTCAGTGATCTTAATGTTTAAGCCATAAACCATTTCAGTCTCTTAGAAAAGTACTTGTGGACAAACTGTTTCAGGAGACTAGAGGACGTGTAAGATTAGTGATATGATGCAGTGATATCCTCATGACTTCAACACAAGAGAAATGTAATTAATGGGATTTATTTCCTACTTCTGTGACTATACTCTCCATAATGGTGAAAAAAAGTAAAAGCTAGATGGATGCAAGAGTCACTTCCAAATCAGAACTCTTTCTTTTTGTATAAGTACAAATAAAACATTATCCAAAAGAGAAATGCGAATAAGAATCAACTCCAATAAGTTGCTAGGTGAGTAAAAAAATCAGAACAGGTCGAGTAATGATCTCTCTTGCCCTTCTCTCTCTTTCCTTCTCCTAATTGTTTACTGAATTCATTTCCTAGGACAACTCAGTTTCCTCCAAAGAAGTCTCAAATGTTTCCAGGATAGGTTTGACTCCACAGAAATAGGTAGAACCCCATCACCTCTTCGGAAGCCACTATCAGTGTTTGAAAAGCAGTTTTGAAAGACAAAAAGGAAACAAATGTTTTGGTTTCGGTTTTTTTTTTTTTTTTTTTGTTCTACCATATAATTACTTTGCACTGCTCTGTTGAATTCAAGAGAAAAATCACATGATAATTTCTGGAAAGAAATCTTTCATGAGATCTCTCACTATTCCATAATATATTGATTACAAATATAGTCATAGCTTAAACCTAAAAGAAGATTTTTACTGATGACCAATGAGTTCTTTGCTATAGGTAAGATAAAATTCATGTTTACTTTTTTCAGCTCATTAGCACAATAAAAGTAAACTGACGAGTTTTGAAGCTCCCTCCATCTCTCCAGTTTAGTTTGGGAAGGATCTTGAGGCAGCCTACTGTCATGAAACTCGTTTTCACAGCCCTAATGTACACACCTCTAAAACACGAGGAATAAGGTTATAATCTCTTGGAGGATGGCTGTGAACCTTAATTAACATATGTTTATAGCTGCACTTTCCCTTTTTTTACTGAAAAGTGGAAAAAATTTGAGAAGTATATAGCCATACTGCCTTGCCTATGAATCACTTCTAGGTTGCCAAAAAAAGTACTTCTTAATGCTTTTAATGAATTTATCAATGAGTTTGTGGACTGTTTCTTGTCCTACTTTGCTGGTATTAAACATGGTTTTAGGACACTTTGCTGATACTATTTTGATGATCACAAATCCATGTTAACATCAGGAATGAGGCACTGAATTACCTAATTAGACCAAATGCATGCATGTAACATTTGCACTTAGCTCAACTATAATAACGCTTTGTGAAAGTTGGAACAGCTCTGTGATTAATATGGCCAATCTATTAATAAAAGCTAAACCCCAGGAAATAAAAAGCAACTTATTTTTAAGAAATTGAAAACTACTGCAAAATGAAAGAGTGCATTTCTAGGTTTAAACATCAGCAGTTTTATTAAATCCTCAACAGCTGTTGCTAGCTTTAATCCGTGGAGACAAATTCGTGATATCGGCATCGCTCTATGTTTCTGATATAATATGTTTCTTGATAATCTGACAGACCCTGTGAGATAGCCTGCTGCAGCCGGACTCGTACACACATGAAGGAAGTTCTGCAGATATTAGGATTTCCATGGCTTCAAACGGTTGCCTTGGACACAAAGAGACATAGACTTAAAAATAGAGCAGTCTCTACATGTGGATTATATAGTCAGCATTCTTTGAGCCAGACAAATGAAGACAAATCAAAGCTCAGAAAGGCAGGGAAGACGCTTTCCTTCTGTTTCATCTGATTGCTAAATTAAATCAATTGGGTTTGAGAGAATATTGCAATCACAGGTAGCTACACTAGTATTTCTCTAACGGAAAAGTATTCTTTCATCTATGGATAAGTTCAGCCAATAAAGGTATTGCACAGTTAACATTTCCTTTTTGCTACAGTCAACTTATCAAGATTAGTTACTGCATGAGGAGGCCATTGAAAAAAAATTTTGAGTAATCTCTAGAGAGGTTTTGACAGCCTGTCACGCAGCCCTTTCCCATTCCTCTTCCAAAACATCAAATTAACTTTTAAAGGATATAAATTAAAACATATATCCTCCCAAGCAGTAATTAGCCACTGTTGTGAATATCAATAAAGGAAGAGGTACCTATCCATTGTTTGCCCCTCTGTACAGAGTCCTGAAAAGATAAACCAGTCTTGAGGCCTCATATCTGTTTCTCATGTCTTGGTCAGTCTTACCCTGTAATAACTAACCACATACTACTAGACTGAAACTCTGCCACAGAATTCATCACATATTTGTCTGACCTGAGCATAGTCAATGTTCATACTATGAATGTGTCCTTTACCTATTATGCACTTCCTAAAGAATGCCTGTATTGCTTACATTAAAGGAATAGTTAAACCCTCATTAATAGCATTGTGAATATCTTAAAAGAGAAAAAACAGAATTCTAAGAGACTGAGATACAAATAACATGTGAATTGTTTTCCCACAATATGCTTACCACAAAGTTGATGAGATAGAGACTCAATAAACAGACTATAAAGTGCATGGAAAATTATCTGCACCACAGGGCTCACATGAGTGTCATCAGTGGTACAAAGTACAACTGGAAGCCAGTTACTTACTAGTGTCATTCCTCAGGGATCAATCACTCAATCTCATATTCTTTCACATCTCCAGTGATTGATGTGGTGTTCTCAGAAAGAGTGCATCGTACTGATGGGGTTAATCAACATGCTGAAGGACTGAGTTGCTATTCAGAAATAACTTGAAAAGCTGGAGAAGTGAACTGATGGAAAACTCATGAAACTCAACATAGACAAATGTTCATTCATCTGGAATGAAATAACTCCATGCAACAGCTTTGCGGGAAAGGATTTGAGGACTACTGGACAAGTTCACCACGAATCAGCAATATGCTGCTGTGGGGACAAGGGACAACCACACACTGAGCAGCATTAACAAAACCACTTCCGGTGGCTTGAAGGGCATGATTGTTTCCCTTTGCTTAGCTCTTGAGAGACTGCCTATAGAATGTTGTGCCAGTTCGGAGATTCTCGGTACAAGACATCGAAATACTAGAGCAAGTCCATCAGGAGACCATCAAGATCATGAGGAGACTGGAAAACATGACATATGAAGAAAGATTCAGAAAACTTGATTTGTTCAGCCAAAAGGGATGGCTAAGGGGAGCTCCTCAGCTACCTTAACAGGAGGGTATATAAAGAATATGGAGCCATACTATTCTCAGATACAGGACAAGAGGCAATACACAAGATAGAACACAGTAATTTCCAGTTTAGATACACATTACATTTTCTTAAACCATGGCAGTGGTCAAGCAAACTGGAACAGGCTGCCCAGAGAGGCTCTGGAATCTTCATACTTGCAGATGCTCAAAACTGCACTAGTTGAGGCCCTGAGTACCCTGATCTAACAGAACCTGCTTTGAATGGAGGGTTGGACGAAAAGACTGGATTTCCAGACTATCAGATGACTAGATTTCTAGAACTGCCTTGCAACTAAATTATGCCATGATTCTAAGCATGAATGCAGAATTAATTTTCTGTACTTTTTTTCCTACGAGTAGCTACATAATAACATCTTTTTGCTGGTGAATTAAAAAGCAAAACAATACCAACATTTTTTTTTAATAACAAGTATTTGGGCCTAACTACCACTTTTTTTAATCCAAGATAAGCTTCTGTTTACCTAATTCATACATTCCTAGTCAATTTAGGATTAAAACCACAATTTCATTCATGCTGGGGACGTACATAAAAACACATTCATTCATTCACTGTTTGAATCAGATGTCCAACAAAAGATACAGAGTGGCAAATGATAACAAAAAAGATATTGATCCTGAATCTGCAACTGAAACAACCTTTATGCTACATTGGAACACCACATAGATGTCCACCTCTGCTAACTCAAGTCAGTCTTCTTCTGACTACAGAGAAACTGTTCAAATCTACATGAATCATTAGATTTGCTTTAACCATGATTTTAAAATCTTGCCTGTATTTTGGTCTACCACTTGAAAAGCCCAGGATTGAAAAATGGGAAACACTGCCTGTGGAAAGGACTGCTTCCTGCTCTTGCAATCACACTTTAAAGATTTTCATGTAAGAACAAAGAAATTGAGCATATAAATATGGCAAAACTCAATTTTATCAGCCTTTTTTAACTAGCTCACTAATTAGTCAAAATCATTCCACCTGTGATCTCTTTCATATGCCATTTTTATAATTGCATGTATAATGAATGAGAGGCCTCTGCTGCTAATATTTTTTCCATGATCACATAAGGATCTCTAAACTGATGAGAATCTTCAATCATACACCTTAAGCAATGCTTTACCACCCAAATTACTTGGAGTCAGGATTTTCATTTTGAGTGCTTTGGCATTTCCTTAGTTAATCCTGAAACACCTTAATTTCCACTCCATTTGCACATAAAAAAAATAAGTAAAAAAATCTGTAATTTAAAAAAGCATCTAAACTTTGGATTAATTAACTTGTGTGAACTTTGGAAGATTTTAAGATTCATCCATCAGTGATTATAATGTACTTCACACAGAGGCAAAGAGCATTACAGAGTTTGACATTTGCAATCTTAAAATGTTACAACTGTAAGAGTTGACATTTATACAAGTATCCCTCAAATTTTGAATTTCAGTGGAGTTCGTATATTAGGGTAATTGTAGGCCTTTAATATAAATCATATTTACTAGGGAGAAATTATACAAAGGGTAAAATTCACTATAGTTCTGCTGTACACACTTTATAAATGTTTTATCAATGTCCCATTTGCTAAAGAATTGGTAAGCATGGCAGAAGGATGGCAGGAAAAAGGCACAAAACCACATACAGAATGAGTTACAGAAGATTAGTCAGCTGTGCAACAGTTCTACTGAAAGGGAGAAATAGATGTTATAAAGATAGGGAATAGTGTAAGTTAGGACAAGATAAGCTACAGCGAAAGGAATGAAAAGGCAGAAATAGGCCTTTTCAAGGGAAATGAGAGTAAGAAATTATGAAAGAACTGAAGTAAAGATGAATTACTTTGTGGAGATGGGGAAAGAAACCAGAGGAACTCAGAGCAGAACCCTTTCTTTGTAATATGTACCAGTAACAGATTTCAGTAGCTTTTCATTCACTCTTTCCACATGGTATTCTGATTATATGCTTCTCTTATGTTAAATATAACCGTATTTACATTTAGCCATGTAATGTCAGCAGCTTGAAGCAGGAATGCTTAAGAAAGACCAGACAGACAGAGCGTCTGGGCTTTATTTCCTCATTCTACCATTGGCAGACTGTATGAATTAAACCCCAGAAAGTGACTAATTCTCCCTTCAGCTTCCCATTCAGCTTTTTTTAGTGTGTACATATCATCTCTTCCTCTGCTCATTTACTTTATCCAGTACATTGCATCTGGAAGCCTAGATTTTAGGCTCTCATGTAATACAAGAAACATAAAGAAAAGGCATTCTACACTGTGTATGATGTGCTTCTTTACCAGCACAGCGAAGGAGGGAGATGCTTATCTCTGCATTCATCTGAATTACCTAAATTGAAAAATCTGGTCAGCCAATCCACAGAAATAGAAAACAGTTTTTTAGGTGTAAGAAGACTAAAGAATAATACATGAAAAGGACTGGCTTACGTGGATTCCGATAACACCATGGAATTGCTTCAGCGAATTAGGGGATGACTTCGTCTTTTATTGCCTTACATAAAGAAATAGTGTCTTCAAGCATGGCTTCAAGGTTTTATGCAAACCTGTACATTTGGCTTATCTGCAGTCTGTTCTTCCCACAAAACTCTTAGTTGCTAATTGCTGAAAGATTTCTTTTCTCTTTAACTAATTTAGCTTTGGTTGCTGCCATTATACACCCAATGCTTTCTCTCAGCACCAAGTTATTGTCTCTAGACAAAGAAATCTCAGGCAGGGATTGTATTCCCAGTGTAGGAAGCACTGCAAAAAGAAGAGCATTTTGAACTCCGTGTTCACCAACAACGAAACCCTAGACAATCAATATTTGGCTGCTAAGAAAAAGCATAGAATTTTGTGGTCTGTAAAGCAGTGTCAGAACAGCTACTGTGAACTATAATGTAGCTGCAACTTTATAATTTTTATAAGAGCATGATGTAGAAAGGTTCTTCTGGTCGCAAAGCCAACTGAGACTGTAAGAGCACAAATATCCCTCAGCGTGAAGACACAACTAAAAATCCCACAATAATGGCAACACTTTCTTTTCGTGATAGCACAACTTTTATTTCCTCCATCATGAAGCATTACTGGTGTTATGTCTAGGACAACAACCAATACTTTTTCCATTGACAGCTTTTCTCAGTCAGCAGTGACTCTTCCATACTTGATTGATATAAAAAGATTGTACTGTGCCTTGTGTACCTGACACAAGAATAGCCTCAATGTTCCCACTAGTTTTTCCTTGCTGAAGAAAAGATCTAACAAAATTTTATGGACACAGTCTATAGAGGGAATAATTGGCAGACTGAATTGCTTATTACAACACAAAAGATGAGAGATGCAAATACAAAGTGATTCTGTCTTTTCCTTCCAACATTTACAGGCAAATCCACAAATTCTCTCAGCAAGGCTCTTGGAGTCTGTTAGCTTAACAAAATTATAGAATAATAGGGGTAGAAAGGACCATGCTGCCATACACCTGATCCATTTAAAATTGAAATTGAGCCACTGGCTGGCATACTTGAATTTTATCAGAAAAAGTCAAACGCATTCAAGATTCAAAACCACGTGAGAACTCTAGAAAATATTTCAACTTTCCATTTTAAGAGCAAAACTCTCTCTTTCTCTTTCCTTTTTATTACTATTATTGCTACTTTTTATTATTACTCATATCATTATATATTACTTTCCATTATTAAACTGTTCTTATCCTAAACCACAAGTTTCTGATTATCCTCCCCATGTCACCTAAGGGGAGCAGGGGGAATGGGAGAGCCGCTTCATGGCACTTTCTTGCTGGCAGAGCTTAAAAGAAAAGAAAGAAAGAGAGGCAAGGAGAGGTGAAACAAGGTGACACAAGGCATGGCAAGGCAAGTGAACATCAAGCCATGGGGACAGCAATTTTACCACACAGTTATCCTCTAGATGAAAACAAAAAAAAATAAAACAAAACAAACAAAAAACCCCAAACAAAAACCCCAACCAAACAACAACAACAAAAAAAGAAAACAAATCAACATCAACATACCTACTTCAGAGGAGTTCTAAAAGTATACACAAATTTTGAGAGGAAAATATAGATAATTAGAATAACAACATTGATCTGCAGAGAATCTGTTGAGAGAATGAGCAGAAAAAAAGTGGTATTTCATACTAAATTCAGGCTCTGCCTTTTAGCTATGGATTGGATAGGTCTGTCAGTTTTAGTTATCTGAAAGAGAATACAGAGCCAAACAAGGGTATCTTGGATAGAAAAGTTTCTACAAAAGCAAGCATTATTGCAAGTATTATAATCAATAATTGACTCATAAAAATTAATTTCTGCAAGATATATACTATAGAAAATAGAAAATTGCATCTGTAGACTGACAGATTTTGACTGTTCACATGAATGACATTAAAAATTGCAGGCTGATTTCATAATGCACTAATTTTAAATCAAGGAGTGAGCAAGGAGTTAATTTACATGCCAAAAAGCTCTAGAGTCTTACTTGCAACAACTGCATTCTCCTAATATGACGTAGAATTTACCATATGTCATATGCCTTCAAGCAAATCCTCCACCCAAGTCTTTATCCTCTTTATTCAAGAAGTGCTTCTTGCTTAACTGTATCAGAATATGTAGGAGGAAAGAAAGATTTTTGTTAACCTTTGCACTGGCCCCAGTAACAGCATTTCATAAATTATATAGATTATGGGCTATTATTTGGAGTGTATCAGAGTGTCTCCCTTCAAAATATGAGCTGGGTTACTTTCTTAATCTGGTTTTCTGATCACTGGGAATTACTCTTCCTACAAGTTATGTTCCCTTGGTCTCTGAGTACCTGCAACTTAAGAGGAATGCAAAATATTAATCAAAATTACTGCAAAGTAAGAAAAAAACCAAAATGAACCTAATTACCAACCACTAAATACCTAGTTTGGGTAGGATTCAGTAGTAAACTCCTGAGCTCAAGTTCTGTCTCTTTTCCAGGCAGGGCAAAAAACCATGATCTGCATTCCAGCTGAAAGGCCTCTAATATTTAATCGCTCACTGTATTTCTGCTTCAAGTTCAAAAAATCCTCCTGACTCCTGAGTAGAAAACTGCTCTTTAAAAGGCTATTAGGAACTCACAGGTTTCAAATGAGAAATATCAGTTTACAGGTTATCTGAAAAAAAACCAAAAAAAGCAAATTACCCATTCTAATCAATCAGCTCCCAGCACCCAGCAGCCCTTCTGCTCAAGAGCAGACTGCCACATTTTTTGCAGGCTCATTTCATATTGACCATAGTCTGAGTGAGTTTCACTTAACTTTCTTTTGTCCAGTTTACTTGTTTGTTTCAAACTAGTCAAGAAACAGATGAAGTCAATCAACACGCAGGCAATCCATCCTTTGAAAACTCTTTGTCAGGTAATATACATTTGGATTCTGTGTGAAAAAAATCCCTGAATTTCCACCAGAAAGTAAGATCCCTAGCCATTACCAATACCTCATCTATACAGATATACAAAAACTATGTGGTAAAACTAAGATTAATTCAAGCATTTCATCAAAGATGGAACTACACTTGCACCTGACACAGTACTCATGAAAGACACCTTTTAAGTCTCAAAGCTACTTTCACTGGCCATACCAGAAATTTAGGACTGAGCTGTTAAAGGAATCAAAACACTTTCTTTAAACAGCAACCGGATTTAAAACCCTACCTAAATCATGCCTCATTGCAGAAGAAATTAAATCTCTGAGCTACAGACAGAAGATCAATAGATGAGGTCAAGACATAGTAGTCTTCAGTTGTGCACAGAAGCAACACCACCTGGAAGCCCCTATTTTCTAGCTCTCCTAGGAGACTCCATAACATTTGTAGTTGATGCAAATGTACGGTAAGAAAGCAGGTCCTTATGGATATGGTGAAGAGAGAAATATAAGGAAAATTCAGCTGGCATGAAAGTTCTTTCCATCCACTTAGTTTTAATATGTGCTGAGAAATATATGTCCAATGTCCTACCAGACACTTATCTTGTCCTGGGGTGCATCAGGCACAGCATGACCAGCCAGCTGAGGGAAGAGATTGTCCTGCTCTGCTCATCACTGGTGCAGACTCACCTTGAATTCTGTGTGCACCACAATATAAGAAAGATATTAAGCTATTAGAGATCATTCAAAGGAGGGCTATGAGGATGATGAAGGGCCTTGAGGGGAAGCCGCATGAGGAGCGGCTGAGGTTACTTGCTCTGTTCAGCCTGGAGAGGAGGAGATTGAGGGGAGGCTTCGTTGCAATGTACAACTTCCTCATGAGGGGAACAAAAGGGGCAGACACGATCTATTCTCTCTCGTGACCTATGACAGCACCTGAGGGAATGGCCTGAGTTTGTGTCAGGTGAGGTTTAGATTGGATATTAGGAAAAGGTTCTTCACCCAGAGGGGGGCTGGGCACTTGAACAGGCTCCCCAGGGAAGTAGTCACAGCACCAAACCTGACAGAGTTGAAGAAGCTTCTGGAACAAGCTTTCAGGAATATGGTGGGATTCTTGCAGCTGTCCTGTGCAGGGCCAGGAGTTGGAATTTTGATGATCCTTAAAAGATCGCTTCCAGCTCAGGATATTCTATGATTCTATGATCTTCCCATAAATGGAGTTTCAGAAAAGTTTCATCATTAGCTCTGCCTCTGTGATCGAGAGTAAGTGAAAAGCTCACAGAACTTTTTCATGATTGAAACAAGATTTTCTTAATTTTTGTTGGGTTTGTGGGGTTTTTTCCCAAATAATTTCTATTAGGCAACATGCAATGTCATATGACATACTTTCAATACTCCTTAGTATCTATTCCACGGAGTGTCAAATCAGCTTACTAAAGTAAGGACCATCCAACTAATAGCCGTTTTGAGAAGTTTGAGAAGTTTGCTATAAACATCTTGTCCCACATCATACTAAATTTTCTTTGACAGAAGAAGCATCCAGTTCTACTGGAGTAGTATTCTCCTGCTTCAACCTCAAGACCCTCCTGTTGTATTCTGTTACAACCTGCCCCTGAAGGCAAGGGTAACTGAGGTTCTTCTTAATAAATCCTGTGGGGTAGATCAGAGTGAAACAATACTGTCCACTCTGTATATATATATATGGTTTATTTTAGAACAATTTGATTGCAATGGAAAGAAGGTATGTAGCCACTTTGGTTATTATCTATAAAAATGCAACAATATAAAAGTATAAAGATACCACTTAATATATAAGGAAAAGAAAGAAAGGAAAGATAAGAGCAGATAGTGGAGAGGAAAGATATGACTACCCGTGGATCCAGCAACGAGATGATTGTTGCGATTTCGATGTATGATGGTTGCAGTCTTGATCTGTGAGGGGTGGGAGAAGTCCACAAAACATAAAGTTCAATAGTTTAGTATACCTTCAGGTTCAGATGAGAATGCCCAGGTATATCCACTGGAAGGGGAGTTTTACACTCTTGCAACACTGTGGATCATGCACAGTCCCCTGGTCAAAGGCCCCAGAATTGAGTCTGGGGGCATTTCAGGGGTCTTTGATGGTTTATGACCCCTTCTAAGACATGACAGCTGTTTCCACATCAGTGTAGTTGAGCCAGTTATGCCCCATCAGAAGACCTTCAGGCCTACATGTAAATGTCCCAATGCCTCTTCTGGAGGGGAGTTTTATACCTGGGCCAGCTGTGTAAGGGAGGACATTGGCATGATAAAAAGCATTATCCCACCTCCACAAGATCTGTTTCTTATCGGCCTTCTCCCTTGTCTGGTTCAAAACCCAGTTTGTTGCTAAAACAAAGGTTGGTTTGCCATGGTCATCCTCTGGTGGCAGCTGTTCACCCCCACTGGTTTATGCGGATCAGGGGTTTCCTCACCACATAAAAAAAACTCTCCTCCTTCGCTTAGGTTGGGGGGTGCAAACCTGGCCTCAGCAAAGCACCCTGCTCCCTTTGCAAATGGCCGATTGTTTTAGTCATTCATTGAGTCTCTCATATCTCTGTACAGACACCTGCTGCTGCAGCAATAACAATAAAAAGAACTCTCCTGTACTGAATAAAGAGCCTCAGATCAGAGAAAATCTGTTTATGCTGAAGGAGGACCTATTTTTGCAAAACCATAGCAGACTATCAAGAAATGCACGACTGTTTTATCATGCTTGGGCACAAATGAGCGGAAAAAACCAACCAAACCAACCACAAACAAACAAAACAAAACAAAAAAACCCCACAATATCCCCCCCCAAAACCCCATAAATTTGACTTTTCAACCCCAAAAAGCCTTCAAATATAACTTGTGTGAATACCTTCCTAGCTTTTTACATAAAAAATAATCTATTACGTGCCACCATATCATCATTTCTGTAGGTTGATAAAGTTCAAAATACTAGTTCCTCAGTAGTGAGCTCTGTCTGAGCTGCCTTAGTTCCCAGTAACTATAAACTTTTGCTTGCCATCCCCTTCAAGGACCAGGAGAGTTCACCACTGGGTTTCGCAAAAGTTTAATGTTAAGGATGTAAAGAAATTTGGGGCTACGCCCATATAGTTCTTTCGAATTAAGCATATCCAGGCCTAAGCCTAGATTGTGGTTATCTTTCTAGCAATACACTGGTTTTCCCTGCATAATCACTCAATCTCCAGAGTAACTCAGTTGAACTACCCAAACAAGGCAAAACAGATGGACACTAGTGCATAGCTAATAGTCATCCCCAAAGACAATATGAATATAATAATCAAGATGCTTACATCCAAACTTAGCATACAGCTATGAAAACAAATATGAGTAGGGCCTTGAATTCCCCCTTGATTTTAGAAGAACATGACTGCTTCACTAGTAGATTTTCCTATGCATTCTTACTCTCATTCTCCTTTTCTTTTCAACATGCTCTTTTCATCTCCCATCCTGATATCTCCATACCCCAAGTCCTCAGTCCACTCCTAAATGTTACTGCAGAGTCCTGAATTATACTCAGTCAGTCCTCAGTCTTTTCTGCTCTTCCACACACCCATATCTTAGTCAGTTCTCTTCACATTCCTTTTACGCATCCCACCACTTGACACTACCCTTAGCCCCTTGTCCATTGTAATCAGGTAACTCCCTCTTCCATGCTGTTGCAGTATAACAAGATCACAGGGAGCACAGAATGCTGTTCTTTTACACCAGCTGCAGTAGCTCAAATGCAAGCTCTCTAGGAAATCTAGCCCGCACACACACAAACGTGTGCAAGAGAGGTGGAATCAAAGACTGTGGCTGCTAAAACCATTTTTCTCTGCAGAGCATGTGCAGACTCGCAGGCAGATTTTCCCAGTGAAAAGAGAAGGCATCTCCGACATACAGAAAACACACCATTCTCTCCCTCCTTCAAAGCCTTAAAATTTAATGTCCTTCCTAACTAGCATGAGGTAGGAAAGTTTGGTGTAAGGCAGAATGTCTTTTGCTTTTGAATGTGAAAAAAACATATCTTCTTAATTTTGCTTCAGAGCCAAACCACTGTCTGAACTGCTTTTGGCAAAGAACAACTTTGTAATAGATATCTGCTGTTGAAAACTTTACCTCAAATCTTAACAATACTCATCTGAAAATCAGTATTTATAAAGAAAAATATTGCATAGATATTTAATTAGATTATAACATCAACCCCAAGTCCTTATAGCCTTATTTCAGCATTTTTATTTCAGTTTTATAAACCAAGATGGTTCCACAGGAGCAAATTACTAGATAAGGCTAAGATCGTCTACAGTTTTCCATGTAAAACTGACCCTGTCTTGCACCTCATCTTGGAAAATACTCAGTTCAAACAAATGGAGACCATGGAAGGGCTTCAAATTCTGAATGAAAATAGAAGCCTAGCCTTGTAAAGCTAAATTAGACAGAAAAAAAAAAAGAAAGAGCACTTTCAAATCCAGTTCCTGACTTTGGCTTCCATGTGATACTCGGCATAAATCAGGTGACTTATTTAGGAGCTGACAGATTTTTGGCATGTCCCTCATTTTTATTCAATTAAGATTTTGTCAGCTAGTTTGTTTGACATTTTATTCAAAGCATCTTACAAAGACCCTTGTAACTCTGGACCTATGGAGAGTTTCAAATTTGAGAGGTGCTGATATGTTATCACAGCCTATATATTTGTATTGGCTAGGATATATTAGCAACAGCACAAAAAAGCACTTCCCTGTGCAGGACACCTAGGAAAGTATGGAGTTTTTTCTGTATGAGAAGTAAATTGATATTCATAATTTTCCAACCAAATAAGCTTATTTTTACAGTCTGTTGATACAGTTTTGCTTGCACAACGCCAGCAAACATAACTGCACAGGTGTATCTTTACGGAAGAGCCATACCCAGCTATTGATTCTCCAAGCACAGTGGGCTTTATGAGCAGAACACTTTTAATCCGTGCTCCATCTGATGGCTTTTTTGGTGAGATATTTTCAAAGCAGTCACACTCTGACACTGCTATGTCAGCAAAATTTTCATATTTATATAAATCTGGGCTAAACCAAAGAATGAGTACAAGTTGACCATTCAGTGCATCAGGTATCATTGTTCCCATTAGCTAGAACATTCACACAAAACCAGTTTAGCCAGACTTTTTGGAAATCCAAAAGAAACTCCCAGGTAATTCTTTTAATCTTCCTCTTTGCAGTTAGCTAACCTAGCTGTGCCATGATCTGTCAAAAGCTTTGTGCGCTGGTCCAGTTTGGCAGCTCTCAAAATACAGGTCTAATTATCTCTCTTTAAGACATTCTCCTAGGCTTCCTACATTTCTTTTCAGTTTCCTTTTCTTTTTACCATTTTTACAGTGCCACCCAGATGGCAAAGAAATGCTCAGCCCTATTTACATAAATACAGTTTCAGACAGCAGAGAGTTAGAGAACACATTGCAGGGAAAACAGTGAAGATAAACAGATTTCAGGTGAGTGCAATCAGACAATAGAGCAGTCTTTTCTCTTTTTTTCCCTTTTTTTTAATATACTCTATGAAAGACTAATATACTAAATTATAGTATTATGCAAAATAAAAACTCCTAATACCTAACCTTTTAATCTGAAAGCAATGAAAATTACCTTAGCAAAAAAGAAATACGAAAGCAGTAGGCTAGCACAGATCTACACATTTCCATTTATATTGCTCCATTCAGCCACTTATGTCAGGTTAGAAACTAAGTTCCCTGTAGAATTCAGACCACAACATTTGGCAACAGGCAGATCCTTTGCTACACATCACCTGTTTATTCAACCCCATCCAGCACAGAAGAAATTCCCTAATTCATTGGTGTTTCACTTTGCACTCCCCACACAGCGCAAATTAAAAGAAAAGACAGAAGGCAGTGAAGATCCAGTATGTTCTACTGCCAAAATCAACTTCGGGTAACTTTGGGTCTTATAATTAGCCTCTCAGTGTAGAATATTTCAGGAGAACATGGCTCAAATTTATGCCTGGAATAGTTCTACTCATTTTCTGAGAGTCTAATTTAGCTCTTTTATTGTTTATGCTATTTCACACATTGCATATAGGTATCAGAATGTCAGAGACAGAATCATTGACTGCATTTACCTCGATTACTATGTATGTCCTAATTGAATCACAAGCAAAAATGATTGCATGAACTGAATTTATCCAAAATTGTTAGTCTGATTTCAAATCAGCATTGAGAGGAGAGGCAAGCCTACATTATTCTGACCAAACAATATAGCTTGATAACTCATCTCAGTGTCTAATGAAGTAACGTTTGCATAATGCATGAGTCCAATTTAGGAAAATTGAAACTGCTTTGCCTTAAAGATGGCCAGATGTTTACTAAGCATGTGATCAAGGGACAATTTCACCCAGTGAAATGAAGACCAAGACTGAGACAGACAAGTGAGACAGAAGGAAATTTTTTATTTCCATTTGCAGTGGGGAAGACCAGCAAGCAGTTACTAAAATTAAGTAACAGGCATTATCATTTAAAAAAAAAAGGCCTTTTTTATTACGATATCATAATTATACATAATACTTTATTACAATATAATAATGTCTATAAATTGAAATCCTGGGGTCATACCTTTCTACAGTTCACAATTTTGACTGCTTTGTAATTCAACCTCAATCTCTAAGCTTTCTACGTAATGAAAACGCATGCTGTGCATGCTGCAGTAAATATACCTGGGGGAAATATCTACCTGGAAAGCCATTTGAAAACACAAAGCTGTCAGAGTGTGATATATGGAGTGTATGTAAGCAAATGACAGTTATTTCTTTGTCTCAGTTAGCTGATACACTTTACCAAACACGAACTATCAGCTAAAGCTCACGAGTTCACTAGCTACTGTTTCCAAGCATGATTTTGAGAGGCAAGGTCTGAAAACAGAGGTGACTTATTCTTATTGGGTAAACAATACAGGTGGGAAAAAAAAAATCACAAAATCTTGTGCACACGTGTTCTTTTTCTTATCTAAAAGAGACATCACAAATTTCTAGCCTTTTGAGATAAACATGTTCTGGGTAAAAATAAGATATATTAATCAACAGATAATAAAGTTTATTACAGACAACTGAAGCACAAAAAAGTGCAATAGACAGGAAAAGTGACAAGGAGTTCCCACTTGCGGAGGTTACCAGGAGCACAAGTTGTATACAGCCACAACAGCAACGCCTTTTTTTGAGCTTTTGTTTTTCCATATTCAACACGATTATGAAATTTAGTTTCCAGGCTCCTTCCTTTGAAGAATTTAGTAATTTCTCTTGGGGAAAAGGACAAGGAGGTCTGAAACAGCATGGCTGTCTTATGAAATGTTCTGAAAATAGTAGCCAACCATTTTTGTCCTTCCTCCTCTGTTGCAGTTCCCTGTGATGTATTACATTTGTTCTGTTTCTTGCATACAGTCTTCACAGGAACTTTTGGCTTCGTAGAAGAACAGTAATACAGAAGCAGATTACATGACAGTGTGTCTATGTCAACATGATGAAGGGTCTGCATGACTAAGTGTTTCTTCTATTTTTCCAAATATACCTTCTTTCTAACAGCTGGCCTAAATTCCTTCCTTCAAACTTTGCTTTTTTAAATCTCAAATCACAACAGGTACAACAGCCTTATTATTAGCACATATTTTTGTTAAGACCAGAATTCCTAAAGAAGAATACTTACCAAAAGTGCCAGGAATCATACAGATTTCTTCAAAATTTCTAATCACACTTTAATCAAGTATTCACTATCTATGCAAAGAAAATATGAGATGAGTTCAGACTGATGTAACTATTTAACAACACTGACATTTATGTTAAGCTAGGCACTGTAAAAAAGAGCTTGACACCTTCATACCTTTGTGAACCTGTTGTAATTTTCATAAATCTGACTTGACAAATAGAGGGCCATGTTCACAAAGGTATGAAACCTATGTATTTAATATCTCATGTGATTAAGTTCCTTAAGTACTTTTGAAAATCTGTTCTTATTGCAAAATATGCCAAAGCAATTGAGCAAAAGCAAGAATCATTCTTCCCTGCTCCCAAGTCTCCCAAGGAATGCAGTTTCCTAGATAAGTTCTGAGCACAAACAGCTAGCCCTGGGGTAAGCACAGAAAACAGTCAGAAGGGAAGGCAGCAGTTTCTTTGGTTTAAGGATCTCACAACAGCCTTCAGAATTTAATCTCCTACACCCCTGAACAGTTTCCGTATCTTAACTATATAATACTTAACACACCTCCCCCCTCACTTAGTAAAATTATTTTATTAGCATTAAAACGTCTGTTGCTAGTTCTAATGCAGTGACTCCACTGTAGTATCTAAGATGTTTAGCTAAAACCCATCAAAAGCTCTAGGGTCAAAACTGTCTGCTTCTGTGTAGTATGCAAAAAGCTAATAATAGTTATAACAACAGCTTCCTCTCATCAAATTTCTTCAGCATTCAAGACACATTTTAAGTGCAGAAAACAGCTAGCCCAACACAACACAGTATATAGCATAACCACCTATATCTTAAAAGTCTAAGGAAAAGCAGACACAAAAGAAGACTGAGGTGGAAATAACTTTGAGTAAGAAACTTACAAAAACAAACAAACAACCCAGAATATTGCTATTTTGAGCACATAAAAGTCCTTTTCCCAGATCAAGAAAGCAATAAATCAAGACTACTTTGATTTAAAAAGAGGAAGGTGTACGATATTAGAAAAAGCATGGAAGTGCTGGGAGACAGATACAACCCTGCATGCTGTAGACATTTTCAATTGCAGAAACCAAGCATTTGTATTATTCTTCAGTTCAGTGTAGGCATTTAGCAGAAATACCTTATCTGTACCAGAAAAAGCATGCCTGAGAGTTCTAAAGAGTCAGGGGCAACATGTTCACTAAAAAAGCTTGAAATGAAATGTAATACAATTCTCTAAACCTTATTTTTCAGCAATGAGACAATAAAGGAAGTTATGTCCAATTAGACTGATAACAAACTCTCCTGTGGGAAAAAAAAATTAAGGTATGTGGGTTCTTCATGGGTTTTATTCACTGCAATAAGGGTGTGAAAAATGAAGAGTATTGTTCTGATGCTTAAATGATGAATAATATTGACTCTTTACCAACCAAAAAAAAACTTACAGAAAACCGAAGATGATTCTGTGACCCAATAAGGGTTTATATGGGGTCACACTATATCGAGTTATTTCTTCCTAACTACAAGCACATTTTAATGTCACTGGAATTGCTCTGTGGATACTGTGATGGCCAGGTCTATGTTTCCAGAAAGTTATACCATGAACTCTTACAACAACTTGTCTTTAGTACTGCTCTATTACTTACAGAAGAAATCAGCAACATCCATTTGCTTCTTGGATAAATCCATCACTGAAAGCACTAAGGAAGATCAAACTCTCAAACCCATGGTTTAAATTATGTCAACATCATTCAGGAATCCAATGAACAGGTCAACACAAAAGTAATTACTCTTTCATGAAGCAATCACGGAAAACTCAAATTCAAAGTTGATAAACACTTGACTACTCAAAAATGAAATTGATTTAGGCAAAGTGGTCATCAATTTACCCTAAAGTAAGTCAATATCCTTTACAGCAATTTAGCCATAGTTTTTCTAAACTTATTTTCCCAAATGTTGGCAATAAAGAATGTGAAGTTTCTAAAGGAACTGTAACAGTGAGCACGCCCTACTCTAAAGCCTGAGACCTGCAGGCCCAAGAAATAGGTTATTGAAGAGGGAGAAATCAACCTTTAAAAACTAGGACCAGACTGGAAAGGAGCTTCTTCCCATTCTTGGTGTGAAGGCTAATATATTTACTCAAAGAGGAGGTACCTGATAGATATTGTAGCACTGCTCAGCTGTGGAAAAAACAGTCAGCTTAGCTGCTCTTCAGATCTTTTTTCAATGCCTATTACTGAGCAGATGAGATACTTAAAGGAAATTGCTCCTTTCTCATACAACTTTTGAGACAACAGTAAGGCTGAGTCCATCCATATTTGACAATCTTTTTGAATTCTGATAATTTTATTTATTTATTTTTATTTATTTATTTTTATCTTTATTTATTGCTACACATGAAAGCACTCAAGCTTCACTGCATAAAAATTAACATAATTCTAGTCCATCCCATTGCACCTCAAAAAAGGGCAGCCTAGGGCCTTTATCCAAGTCTCTACCTGCTAGGCCTTATTTTAGTTACACAGAGTGGGGCTCTAGAGAAGACAAAAGTAGAAGCTGACAAGCTGATATGTGAAAAAATCAATCCATGCTCATTTTTTCCCCTCCAGCTTCCTCCTTTCCAGCCTGCTTCGCTTTGGAGATTATGTGAGCCTCTCACAAGCTCAATGGTGAAACACAAAGTCACACATAGATTCAAGCTTCATTTTATTACTACTACCTCTCAGAAACATTTTCATAGTGAGGCATTGACAGTCAGAGCTTAAACCAATGACGAGTCTGTATGTGAGATGATTTTATCAGAAAAAAATCCGTTCATCTTAAAAGTTTTCTATCACTTATATCTTTTTTATCAAGAGTGGTTCAAACTTAGTGACAGTATATAAATATGCTCTGGAAACAAGAATTGTAACTTGATCATAATCTAGCAAAATGTTTAAGTGTACAATTAGTATCTTAGTCCTCATAAATAAACAGACCCACTCAAACTAAAATTTAATCCAGGACATGAGTGTTCTCTTGCATCACAGAGCAAAAAAGGAGCTTGTAAAATTTGCAGGGAAAAATATAAATACCCTGAGGCATTTCATTATTTTAGAGGTTATCTGAACTCACCAACTGGAAAACTCACTCCTCAAAAATAACAGAAACCATCTCTCTACACAATTGCTTTATAAATAGATTAGGTAAGACAGTGAGATATAGTTAGAAAAACACATTCCAAGTTAACTGACAGGGAATCAGCTTTGCACTCCAGCAGTGTCTTGCACTATCTTGGGAAAGGTGCCTGTAAAGGAAATACTTGGGGCTACGCAGTGAGGTGAAAAACAGATGAAATCTGGCTACAGAGTAGCTTTGCCTTATTATGGAAAGATTCACCAGGCTATGTTTCTGTAATTGCAGATGTTCTGATAATTTTAACTAACAAGTAAATAGACATAAAGACTAAAATTATGCAAGAAATTCAGGCTTCATTATAAACTCTGAATAGTATTTTAGACAAATCTGCCACATCAAGACTGTTCTTCTAAATGCCTATTGTGTCTAGTGTAGAAGCAAAATGAGCATGTGAGCACTTTGAAACTGAGGTTCAAAGAAGTCTACCAATACATTAAGGGGTAAAAGAGAGTAAAAATTGCTTTTATTTTACAACACTTAACTGAACAAAAGGGAAACACAGTGCCTATATAGATATATGACATAGCCTAGAGAGCGGACACAATAAAATGAAGTGATGAAATACATAAAAGAAACACTCTATGAATCACCCTTTAAGAACACCTGAGAATAAAGAGATGAGCATATATCCAGCAGATAACCAATTACTATTTTTATGAACAAGTAAGTGCAGCTTATAAGCTTGCTTCGCACACTGTCTCTTCAACATACTTTCTGTACAGCTGTGTTAAAAAGAGATTCCAGTTGCAAAAACCACATAGGTGTCAAATTCTTCCTTCACCAGCAATTTGTGCTGCAGCCTCAGATTCTCATAGCGGCTCAGTTAACACTGTATGTGTGAGCACACAAAACTCAAACTTTGATGCCACTGACATTTAACAGTCTATGTAAACTCAGTGTGCTTACGTTTCTGTCTCACAAAACTACTTCTAAGGCATTTTTTTCCCCAGCAGTTATGTCTAGTTCCCAGTATGCGTATTGGTGTCTCTTCTTTCTCTGTTCCTTTATACACAAACCAGTACTGCTTATCTGTAGAAAACCAGGCTACAGCAAGCCACGTTAAGACCAAGCTTTATAAGGCAACTTATAAACCTTCACACTTATTCACAAGAACTGGATGGTTGACAAAAAATGTATCATGGACTTTAATGCAAAATCATATGCTTCCTGGACAACATTTTGAATGGGAAGTACTAGGGAAAAAAAAAAAAAGACACCTAGAAATGAAGAATGAGTGATATGGAATTCATACACCTGTTTTACAATATAAAGTATGGGAAAAAATAAAAACAAGATTGCAAATGAATTTTTGAATTAAAAAAAAAACCCCAACATTAAAAAGACCAATTTAGAAGATCTGTAATAGCAGTGGAAGCATGTTCATTATGATTACAGGTACAACAAAGCTTTTAAATACACAAGAGGTTGAAATGCAATCTTGCATGCTACAACTCAAGGTCTACAATGACATTTTCACTTGGAACTACCTCCTAGTATCACTCAGTTCACAATTCAGCCTGGTTTTGCTTGTTCATTCTTACACAGTCCCTATTTCTTAATATCAGAGTTTTTTAAACCATGCCCCAAAGAAATCTTCTCTGTCACAGACAGAGGAAGAGTCATCACTGTCTATCCAGAAAACAAATTTCTATTGTCATCATAAAGGTATTATAATGATGAGTCTCTAATAGAAGAGCAACTGCATCACTGTCTCACAATCACTTCTGGGGGTTTTTTTCTGGAAATCTTGAGGTTTAAAATAGACATTTTTGAGAGTGACTAGAAAATTAATCACTGATCAGACTTTTAGGGGAAGTGGCAAAAAGTCTGAAATGCAGGGTTAGCCATATATTCCTGTGGATTATGCCATCTTTGTCACTGAACACTATCTCCCCCTTGACTTGAAGCCTTTCTGAAGGGACCTCTTATTCCTTGCCCTTATGGCACTTCCAGTCTCAGTCTAAGAGGATTCACTTTTCCTTAGGTCCACAAGTATTCACATACAATTCATTTGAGATTACCTTTGCTATAAGTAGGTGTCTGATAGCAACTTCTTCCTGACTGTTAAAGAAAGAGATATTAATATTCATGCACAAATCTAATTATAATTACAACAGTTATTGATGTGAAAAACTTTACCAAAATGGCTTGAACATACAGCTGAACACCCATTGAAGAGACATCTTAAAGAAAATTATTTTATTTCCTACGTTTCACTCACTAGATGAAAATCATTGATGAAAACTGATCAGAAAATATACCTGCAGAGTTTGATCTCTAGAGAAGCTCCACATGATTTTCCCTCAGAAGTGCTGCAGATTAAGAAAAAAGTAATCAAGCTAAGGTCTAAGTTTGAAACTACACAGCAGGGAAGTTCGCCTTGTACGTGTTGATGATCTCACTCTTGAAATAAAAGAGATGGAAATCAATGTAATCATCTTTCTTTTTGCTCAATCAACCACCACGTTACTGAGTTACCTTGACAGAATAACTCAACTTTTAATAATAATTTAGGGGAGAAAAGCTAAAAGTTCCTGATCTGATGAGCAACATAGCATACATACATTCTAGCAAGAATCCTCTATTTTTTCCTCCTGAAATGGCATTTTCATCCACATTCCTCTCCCTTTGAAAGTTCAGTTATATGACAGGTATCAGACTGAAGATGGTTTCTTCCTTCCTCTTCCTTTGACACAGGTAATTTCCTGTTTGTGTACCTGTGCTTCAACAGGCTACCTCACAAACTGCTTACTTAAAAATAATTATGTTTTAAATTATTATTATTATTTTTATTTCCAAAAAGTGTTTGATTTTTCCTTCTAGTAGACCATCACAGGGCTACTGAATACTGTAGCCAAACAGTTCAAATAACAGAAATGGAGAGAAAACCTCCTCAATCAGTTCTGCTACTGGAGAGACAAGTCATCATAAAGCACAATAACTTGCAGGTTTGTGAGGAGGAGGACTTCCCACCTTCATTGTAAATTTGAGACTTCAAGTTCATTTCTGCTCTCTACCTAAGTTTGGACCAACTCCAAAGTAACAGAGCTTCTAGACAAAAGTTTGCTACATTTGAGTGCCTAATTAATCTCCTGTATTGATAATTAGCTTTAAGAACAGAGGTAACATTCAGAAGTACTAAGCTAGTTCAGGTTCTGTTTCAGTGGGATATACTGCCCACAAGCACATCTGAAATAAGGCCCATTTCTATTCAAAAGTTTAAACATAGCTTTAAGCAGATTTGAGTCCTAAAAATATCAGATACTTACATTTTAGATTTCATAATTGTTTTATTTATCACTCTGCTCCTACAGACTATATGTAGTTTTTTCAGTTGTAAGCAAGAAATATTGCAATGCTATATTGCAATATATTGCAATATTTCTTGCTTACAACTGAAAAAACTAATTAACTACCCTAATAAGACAATCTACTGTCAAAGAGATACAGTATAAATCTTTAAAATTGATATTTGGATGCATCTTCCTATCTTGGTGCCATAGGATATAGTTCAAGATACTCAAAGTAAATGGATAAGTTTGACTGTGCCATAATCTTCCAAGAACCATTGATTTCTTCTATTATTTTTTCCTTCTTTCTACCTGAAGTGATTCTGATCAAATATTTCCTTATTATTTCACATACATTTCTAACACCACAAAATCCTACTTACAAGCTAGTTCAGAGGGGCAAAGAGCAAAAACACATTGAGAGGTAAGCATCCTCACCACTGTCTTCATTGCTTTTTGAACAGAGTTCCCATTCTAGAGTAAACCCAAGCCAGAGAACCTTCCAATAAGTTGTTCCCTGCAGAAGTCATTCTGGTAGGCCATCAGGAAAGGGCAAGATAATTATCTATTTATTAGTTCAAGAATGGAGCAGGTACTCCCATTGCTTGACATTCAGTGCTTCACATGAAATATGACCAACCCGTTTCACAGTCTTTGAATATGATGACAAATTGTTCACAGCACACAATTTGTTCTGTGTTTACTTGCCAGATTTTCAATTGCCAGGATGCATAGGAGTCCTTGACCACCTAATATTTGACATGCTGCAATGATTTACCTTCTTCCATGTATATAGGCAAAACCAAAGAATAAAGCTGAATGACCACCTTTCAAACTCAAGAGCTTTTCTTCCAAAAATACAAAACATATATGCAGTGCATTCATTCAATTCTTATATGAACATTGCACACGGCAGCCTTTGAATGCCACTGTAAAAAAGAAAAAGACATTGCTTTGAAGAGATTATTTTGGGAGCTGTAAGTACAGTAAGATACTAACTGGCCCTCCATTTCCAAGTTCTGTTAAAAAATCAACCCTATTTACTAAAAGGAATAATATGCTGAATTCAAACTTGAAAGTTCCACAAGCAGCCACAGTTACCCATAACCCCCCATAGCTACATAAACCAGGTTGCTTTCTAAATCTGAATGTGTTGCTGCAGAACTGAGGAATGACCTGGAGTTAAGACCACAACAACTCACCAACCACAGGTTTCACTAGGTTCACTGTTGTCACACTATCACACCCTTTCCGTTTCTCCTGCCTTTACACATGCAGTACAGCTATGCATAACTTCTTCAAAATTATACTTTAAGGTTCAAGATTGTTGGTAACTCAATGAAAGAAAATTAACCACTGAAGAGATGATGAATTTCAAATAAATATACTGTTATTATATGATGACTTTCATTAACTCGGCATTATGAAGCTCTATATATTCAACTGCCTCTTGAAACAACAACTCAAGAACTTCCTTGACAATTGCTTCAATTCATACTTATTTTTCCCTATGGTAGCCATTTTACCATTGAAGATCTACCAGCATTTTGTGATAGACAACATAGAGCATAATATTGCTTGTAAGTTTGTTCTTCTCTTGATGAGACATAAAACAGAAAAACAGAGTAATAGCTGAAAACAGAACTAAATCAGAATCAAAACAACTTATCTCAGTGGTATTTATTGTCTTTTTCAAAAGCTAGTATTGATGCCAAGATCAGCAGTCCCAATAAAAATCTTTGTTAGCAAGTCACTTACCATATTTATTGATGATACAGGACCAATGCTGTTAACGTAAATGTCAACATCAATAACTGTTGGTTTTACTGTGGAAAAAAAAAATCATATTATTTTGTGGACAACATAAGCAATCATTTTAAATACTTTCTTCCCCAAAAACCAAAAGGTGGGGTTTTTTAGGTACAACTACTGAGAAATATGGATTTTTCAGGAAGATTAAGTTCTTTTCCTCCTACCCAACAATAAAAAAATGACATAAATTAAAACATGTACCACTTTATCATCATGATCCCCATTTATCTCAGCATAAATTTGCTAAAGAACCTTTCAGTTCTAAGCACAGTAACTCAAAGTCAAAACCTAAGATGACTGACATGAAACTAGAAATAATGCACCACATTCCTTTTTCCCTTTGTCTCAACATGCAGGTCCTTTAGCCTGTTTGTTCCACATTAAAAAAATCTTTCCAGACTTTTGCATCTCATCTCTCAGCCCTGAAATCATCCTAACTTAGAGTAAAATCTCTATGAAATCTGATTAGCTAAACCTAAGCAACTCTTCTCCTTTCAATTTAGACTCATTCCCTTCAGTCAACATTGCCTTTGCACTCACTCATCTAAAGGCTTTTGAATTTGATTTGGTTTAGTCAATGCACATTTCTCACAAGATCTTCTATGTTTTCAGACTTCCAGTATTTAATAAGCCAATACAAGCTCTGTACCTTTTTCTTTTGTTGAGGCCACTAGGATTTATCTTTCTTCTAGCATCTTTGGTTTCAGTGTACCTCCTGAATATTATTCAGATAGCTGTTATTGGTGACATAACCTAATTCTAAAATAATACCACTCTTACATTGAAAGGCATGTTTATTTTTTTACTTATGCTGCCCTTCTTTCAACCCCACAGAGTATACATTAGGCTCTAAATTGAGATCTAAATTGGAGATTTACTTTCTCCAGGGTTAGCTGACTCAAAACTAAGTATCAAGTATAAATGCTGTTCTAACCTGCATAGTCAGAATTGATGCAAACTTGGCCCTAGTAGGCCAACAACTTCTATCTGTGTCTATCTGTCTTTCCCATAAAAGCACCTTTTCCTCTCCATGGTTTTCAAAAATCTCCAGAGAGAATTCAAACCACTGAAGTCTGGGAACTATGTTGAACTTGGACTTTTTTACACCTAACCCCCAAGACCCCTAGAATGAGGAAATGCAGGTACATCGCTGGAAACTCAGAAAGCTTTCCTCTGGGAAACTACTCAGCAGGGAAGTGAGGAACAATTAAATTATGTGGTTTTGTGTTAAGTTTATCTCCAGTAAGTAAACAGCCATCCAGCACAAAGCTAAAGACAGACAAGACTGTTCACATGTAAAGATAAATATTTTTTGCTTGCATTCCCCAAATTTCAGACTAACAATGAGATGCCAAGTAGTTTTAAAGTACTTGAAAAGTTAAATGGTTCTAAAAAAGTAGGCATGCTGGCTTGTCATGTAAGACTTTGGTATGTACGTATCATTAAGAAGACTATATCCCATCCTGCAAAAAAACCCGACGTTAAACTGGGTACAAATACTGCTTAAAGATGATAGCAATTCTCTCTATTTTATTAACTAACACATACTTCTTTGACTGCATATGGTCAGAACATCCAGGATTATTTAAGGTTGTGGTTTCAAACTGTCTGAAGTACTGGCTGATAAACCCAGATCTCCCCTGCAGCAAAGGAAAATTTGAACTCAGCTGAACAAGCTCAGCTGATTAAAGCAACTCTAATTGTTCCCAGCTAATAACTAAATAGGAGTCTAGCGGATTCTGGTAATGAGACTTGCCTCAAAATGCAGTAATAAATGTCATTACATAGGAATTGGTAATAGCAGGGAACTACAGCTAGCTCTTTCACGGAGATAGAATACATGGAATAAAGAGTTCTAATCTTTCTAGGGTTTATGCACCTATCTAGCTGGAAGTTAAATGCTAAGGAATTCTGGTGAATGTTAATGGCACTAGACTTAGTGATGCAAATGGGCATGCACTGGAATCTTGGCAGGATCAGGGACAAAATTCAGGACCAGAACACAGTGCTTGGAATCTGTTTTTGTTTAATCATTGCAGTTAAGTATATAAATAGATTATGAGATGATAATTTTTCCTGAACGTGCCAGGCCAAATTCTCTTATTGTGCAAAAAACCCCAAAAACACTGCTTGTTAATGCTGAAAAGAATTTGATCTTACTTACAGTAAAGGTCTAATCTTGAAACAAAAGAAAACTAACAGTCGCTTCTGTAAAATTAAATCAGCATCTAGCCTCAGACATTCACAGTTAAATTCAAATTGAAACTAAACTAAAAAATAAATACAGGTAAACTATTATACTACTACCAAAAAAAAAAAAAAGACTGAAAGTTTCTTTGAATTATTTTATATAGTTTTTCTAGGCAGAGGTTAAAAATACAATTGTTATTTGATTGTATGGCAAATACGTGTTCAGGTTTTGAAAGAAAATACAAAAGAGTATAGTTCTTGTTGCATGTGGCCTTTCATGGATATAAACAGATATAAACTGGGAGGATCATCAGGTATAAATATTAGATTTGTTATCAGAAGATTTTAATTCAAAATACTATTTGAATTGATTTTAAGATTACTTTCTCCTAAATGGATTATGTAAAGGAAAATAACTGACTCTTAAAGTTATCATGTCTTATTCGAAAAAACTCACCCTCTAACAATCTTCAAAATAAACTGAGTTTCATGGAAAAACATGAATAGCTACATTACCAGGCAGACTGGACCTGATGACCCACTGTGTTCCCTTGCACCTCACCCCTTCTATGATTCTGCAATTTCAACGCCTGCTCAGTTTTTCTGTATACTACATGAATTTGTGAGTGCTCAGTTCATGAAGGAATTCAAGCCACACATGGAGTTGTTGAGCTGCAGATGGAGCCTTTTTTCTTGCACTAGAAAAATCCTCACAGTGTTGTTGATTGAAAAACAAGTGTTAATACCTCAGTAAAAGTCGACAATAAGATTGCAAATAGATACTCAGTTCCAGTACCATTTTGATACGCCCAAGATAGTTCTAAAGAGCTGTCAGAAACTTAGAAAAATTACTGGCAGAACCATGTATATACAACATGCAGGAGAGCAATTAAAGGCTGTTAACAAATGTACTAACCTTCTCAAAGTTCTTTGAAATAGTTTTTAATATATGGCAGTAACTTTCCCTAAAAGACAATATAAACACATCCAAGTAACTGCAGTGTTATGCTGCTACACAGTGCTATCTAAGGTAAGCTAACTGCTTATTACAGTCATCTAATCTTTAAACATGTTGGCTTTGATTGAGGAGTGGACTTATAAAGCCAATCAAAATATGTGTCAACAAAACTAAGGTCATCTGATCCAAATGTCCTGGCTTTGAGACAGGCAGTGTTAATATACCAGTCAGCCTCGGAAGTATCACATTGCAAAGACACTACTGAATGAAAGTTGCCTACAAACTTTAGACAGTTCAAAACACACTTGGCCACAGGAGCCAGGAGTTCAACACTGCTTGCAAAGCTCAAGTAAGAAGACAGGTGAACACCTAGATAGTTAGGGTCAAGCAAGGTCAGGTATGTTTGGACAACAAGACACAGAAATGCCTAGAATAACGCCCTGATCATAAATGCACATGCAGGACAACTGTAGGATTTGTTTAGTCCTGCTTTATAGATTTATACTGCTGAAATAAACAGTACCTGAGCTTGAATCTCATTAAACTCCATGAAGACTTTGCTCTTGGACATAGGTAAGTTGATCATGTATGTAAAAAACCTGACAGATAAATCAGGAGAATTTTAAAAGACTCCTGAGAAAATCAAAAAAGGGAATGTTATACAATTTCATGTCAAGTAGGGAAAAAATGTGCAATAAGTTTGGTCATTTTATTATGCTTATTTATTACTCTAAATTAACCTGTCCTTTTAAAATATCTTTTAATTTTTGATAGATCTACACTATTCGGAATTGATGCTTATTTAATGAATGAAACCACTTTGCTTCCTTCAGAAAGCTTCCTCCACATTTGAAGTCTGTCCAAATAGCATTCACGTTCCTGCACAAGTCATAAATATTCAGAAATATTTTTAAAATTTTAATATTGAGAAATATTTTTTAGAAGCTCAATTAAACAGAGTAGATCCAACTGAGCTCTCATAAATTTTAAAATAAAATGAAAATTATGTTTTGTTGAGAGTTAACTTCAACAGGTTTATATTGGTTTTACGCAAAAGAGCAATAGTAAAAACGTTATGGATCAATACACACATATTTACAGAAGCAAAGCAATTAGCACTAGATTTTGTAGACAGAACACAACCACACAGCAAACACAATAACATCTCTGTTTCAGAACTACATAGCCACTTAAGCTATCCCCCAGTGCCACAAGACTTCTGAACGCAAAAGACTAACAAGATTGGCTCTACAGTAATAAGATATTTTTTGAAATTACTCTATAATGATATTTTACATTACCTCATAAGCACATAAATTGCTAATTTTAAATTGGGATAAAGCTGTAATAAATCATTACACAGTTATCAGTAACTGTAGTAGTGATTGTAGTGTTAATTTTTACTTTTCATTAGTGATTATGACTATTTATATTTTCCTACATGTCTTTATAGGCAATTTACCTATATATTTACCTAGTTATTCATGTAAAACAACTGCTTTACTAACAAGTCACTTCTCAAGGCTAACTGCTGTCAGCTGAAACATCTCTGTTTTACAACAGATTACCACATGTGAAGAAAGACATGGTAACAAAAGGTGTTGAGTCACCATCTCTGGAGTATTTAAACAATGCGTAGATGTGGCACTTAAGGACATGGTTTAGTGGTGGACTTGGGAGTGTCAGGTTAATTTTAGACTCAAAGATCTTAAGAGTCTTTTCCAACCTAAATGATTCTATGATTCTATTCTATGATGCTATGAAGATATCAATGAGGAAAATTAAAAAACCTCATTCCTCCTGCATGGCTTAAGAGAATGGACTTGAAAACAGATAGAGGTCAAAGTCCTCCACTTGCTACAGACAAAGAAACCCTGACAGAACTGACATCCCCATGTTTAGTTTCAAACTACCAAAATGGGACTGAAGATGAAAATCAAAAGGATAATCAAAAATTGGGTGCAGACTTGAAAGAAAGTTCCAATAACAGCAACACCAGGATGAGAACACAGTCCTCCAAAAAGGGCATTTTTTTCATGTGCCAGGTTTGGTTGCCAGTTTGTCCAGGAGTGTGAATGACAGTGTGCACATAAATGACTCCCTCAATTAACTATAAATCACTTTTTATCTATATTTCCCACCATCACTATCAATCAACCTTCAGCACTTTCATCTTTCATTTACCTTTTCCTAATGCACAAGCTGCAATTTTTCCAGTATTATGTTGTGGAATATAAACTGTAGATCTTAATGGTTAGACTTGTTTTTCAGTCAATCCCTAAAGTTTCCATTTTTGTTTTATTTATATTCGTTGGAGGGGGGAGTTCCTATGCGGTATCATAAGACTGAACAGTAATAGATTTTGTTCCTGCAAAGTTTAGCAAGCTAGCATTCAAGGTCTGGATGAACAATAACAGTCTTAAGAAAACTATACAGTTGCAAAAATGAGCAAAAATATTTAAAATAATATGTGCAGAAAGTTTTCCCTATTTGAAGATAACAGAATAATTAGTATGTGGTATAACCTCAAGATAGCAACTCTAACACCGTACATCTGTCCAGTTTACAAATACTTCCTCAGAAACCTCTTCAATGCCAGCATAGCCTGAGTAATCAGAGAAGGAAGGAGAAGAGGAGAGAAGAAAAGGATTTTCTTATGGTAGTTAGGACCTCAGACTTTCCCTTTCAACTTACTTAACAAGTTTACTTAACTTCCAACTTATGGCATTCTGAAAGTCTGTATGCTATACTTCCAACCTCCTCTCAGATTTCTTAGGTGAAGTTATAGAAAAGAAGAGAGAATAAGAACTAACAGCTGCTACGTATAGCTTTGGGTCTGACAGTTTGGATTAAGAGTTTGGCAAACATTAACTGTCAACCAAACTTCCCTGCCTACAATGTCATTCAAGAAAAAATTCCATCTGAGTTTGTATCAAGTAATTTCAGCAAGTAATCACTATAGGAAATAAAACCCTAAGTAAGAGCTGTGTAAATTAATTATTTACATTCACAAAGAGAATGTTGCATTTTAAGGAACTTTGCTGTTATGTACTTGGTAAAAAGCTTCTTTCTCCAACACTAAACCAGTACCTCTTTGTCAGCCCAACAGATTACACACAAGACACAAGTATCACATACCTACAAGTAGTTAATTAGAAATTAGACAAAAGAGCATTTTTATATGCAAGGAATTGTATTGCTTGAGTTAAATTATAAGAGTAGTTTCAGAAAAACAGCATTTGGATAGTAAAATATTTCTATATATTGACATACTGTAAGCTGCAAATTAAAGTGTTGCTTTCCAGCATTTGATTTAAATCAGGTGATCTAAAAAAAAAAGGAAAAAAAAACCCTGTGAAATAATAGTAAAAATTAAACAGGGTTGCTTGCGGGTTTGGGGTTTTTTTTAAGCAGAAACATCAAATTGAAGGGCTCTAGACTTGTTGCATTGGAATAAAATTTCTCTACTTATTCTTTTAGTATGACACACTGAAAGATCTCCCTGAGAGAAGTATGAATAAAAAGTAGGGTGTTTCCCCTGACAGCTGAAAAGCTGTGAACTAAATCAGGTCAGAAAGCCAAGTTAGAAATTCATCTCTGCTCACTTCCACGGTTAAACAATTTGAAAAGCAGAATGTAGGCATGAAAAAACTCACTGTCAGGATCCTGTCCTAATCCTAATCTAGCTGTTCCCATGCTAGATTTTGAAAGAGCCTGTTTGATGCACTGTACTGGCAGCAAATGAGGACTATGTGCAACCAACCTACTTATTTATGTATTATTTTGAAACTCAAGTAGGGATCACAAAAACATAAATCTGGGGGGTTGGAGCGTTCACAGAGTAATTTACCCCTCACTTGCTAACCTTGCTATTAATATTCTAGAAATGTTCATGACAAAGTCTGCAGAAGAAAGCGTCAATTACTAAAGATGCTGGAGAATTAGAACTCCTGCAGACAATCAAGAAATCCCTTCAATCCTCCCACACAGAACAGCGATCATTCTCATTTTCATTGAATAGCAATGCTTTTCTCAAGAATATTCCTCTTCTTGCATAGGTGTGCTTATACATAATGCATGGCAAATGACTGGCATGACACTAAAATAGTCCATATTTACTGTCTTACTCATGGAAATGGACAGTTAATGGATTTCTAGCTTGGTGGCTGAATCAGAACAAAAGTTTTCTAAAATGAAGGTAAACCACTTCATACTCCTCACTCACCATGCCCACCCCGCCAAAAAAAAGGG
This sequence comes from Cephalopterus ornatus, assembly GCA_013396775.1. Classification (NCBI taxonomy): domain Eukaryota; kingdom Metazoa; phylum Chordata; class Aves; order Passeriformes; family Cotingidae; genus Cephalopterus; species Cephalopterus ornatus. The sequence continues at coordinate 50,970 of VZRE01000933.1, read as the reverse complement.
AAAAAAAAAAGGAAGAGAAGTATCAGTGACAACAATGAAAGCATTTCTGATTTTTTTGCTATGATCTTTTTCAGCTCCTGAGCTCTCGCTATATTCAGCCTTATTTCCTAACTAATCTTAGCCACAGCATTTTGGGTCCTCAACGATGGGCTATTCAAGTTTCTTCTTCCATAAAAACCTAAATTAGACTAACAACTACAATCTTCTACAATGCCCAGTACTACAGAATTTGGATCCAGGCCTATGGCTTTCTTCTCCTGAGTGCTGCCGTAATACAAACAGAATTTACTCCCTCTTTCTTTCCCATTTACTACCTCTACACACTAGTTAGCTCTTTAAATACAACTGTCTATAATCAATCCTGAAGCGGTTAATGTCTCTCACTGTTTTGTGTTATTAAATGCCTGATGCCGTCTCTTATAGACCAGCACAAAAGAAACTTACAGCAGAAAGTAGTAATTTGACCTGGCATGACAGTTTACTGCTTTCTCTGCACTATGATCTGGGAAATATTTTGATCTTTCAGGCAATGAGAAACCCTCTGTCACCACATATGGGGAAACCTACTGGAGCTAATTTAAAGAGCATCAGGTGTGGCAATCAGCAGCTAGCAAAAATAACTTTGACAGCCTCTGTGGTAATAGCCTGTGGTGCACTTTTTCTGTGTGGCATGCTAGGAAAGCAGGTCAGACAGAAAAAAAGGTTATGGTACTGCTTCAGAACTCAAGGTTTTCAATAGGATTGTGCTTGAAAAAGAACATCTCCTTTAAAAAGCAACAGAATAAAAGTTTTGCCCACTCACTAACAGATTTGCTCCTTGCATACACTGAGACACTGGTTAAACTAGTTACAGAGAAAACTTTAACCTGCCTTAAAAGAGAACTGCTGTTAAATGCTACCAAGCCAGCACAGTAAAGCACATCAGACAGAAATTAGTCTTCCGTGTTTGCTGATACAAATGAGCCCATTTATTTCTACTTATGAAAAACTACTCAGGCTACGGAGAGCTACACAGTGGTTTCTGAGACTGTTCTCATCTTCAGAAATACGGTTAATGGTTATAAAGATACTTAGGGAGCAAGGAAAACCAGCTTGATTCTCAAGACAGCTGGAACTGGTGCAATCAGAATATTACATATTTCAAAGTGAATTTATTTGGGCTTATAAATAAACAATAAACACAGGGTACCACCAGAGGCTGTAGGGAACAAATTATTTTAGAGGATCCAAGAGGAAATCATGAGTTACTGGAGGATAATCCAAAAAAAAAAAAAAAAAAGGAAGGAGAGGCAGGCATGAGCGGTAAAAGTACCTCAGAACACAAGCTGATGAAGTTTTCTTCAACATGTGCATTTTAGAGACTTCCTTAATGTAACTATACATTTGAGAAACAGAAGATTGCAAACATGCAATGCAAATTACCTTACTACTCTGCAGTTCTAAACCTAATCTTGGGTGAGACTTTTCTTCCCACTACTAATGGCACATTTCAGAACCCTCTCACATACTAATCTTTTTGATGGGTAAGGTGACTTTCACAATGAAAGAAAAAAATAGCATATTCCATATGTAAGCTCATTCAGGAAACGCGACTGGCAAACCTTTCACTTTGTTTCACTGCTACACTTTCTTTCCTATTACAAATTTTCTATTTAAGGTAACTTACATTCCATAGGAAGTTAAGGTTGAAACAATGTAGGGTTCTGAAGGTAGCTTTTATTTTCCAGAACTCCATTGTGGACTAAACTGTCCATTAAGGAAGGTGAAAAAGAGGGTTTCATTAAAGTAAACTGACTTTGAAGGAAATACGTTTTGTTATGTGGTATTTAATTTACCTGTGTTTTGCTTCATTGATGAGTTTTCTTTTGTTTGGTTGGTTGGTTTTGTTTGCTTGTGTGATTTTTTTCTTCTTGGAACTTTAATTTTAAATCAGTCAATCAAAAAAAAGAACAATGACAAAAATCTGGTTTATCAATAGAACCTAAATGAGACCAAGATTTTTTTAGCTGTAATTACCATCATTCTACTTTGTGCTCTATCGGTTTGCCTAATATTTCTAACATTTTTATTTTATTAAAAATAAGGAAGTAACATTTCAGAGGCATAACTTGGTCCTACTAAATGTTAAGACTTAAGTCAATGTGTCACGGAGGAAAAAACATGCTTGCAGTGTATCAAGCCTTACTGCACTTAGAAAATTATTCATATCGATTGAACAGGTCTTTACTTCAAAGTACTTTGGAACAAAATACAGAATACCTGCCTATGGAAGAGATGTTAAAGACCTTTACAGTTCTGAATGGGTTTAGTTGTTATCTGGGATTGGTGCCTTTTATACCATACAACAGACCTGAGATTCTCAGATCTATAATTGCAGCTGGTAAAAAAAAAAAAATCAGTGAGAAAGATGCTTTACATCATAAAACACTTTTCTTTTTAATCTAATCAGTACACTGGTATTAGCTGTTCAGTATGAGGTGCTTTCTTTTATTTCCTTCCTTTCTTTCATTTTTTTTTTTGATTCCAAAAGGAATCGTGTATTTTCTGTGGTATAATGGAAACCTTCCAGGTGACACCAAAAAAATGAAAACCCTCACAAGCCGTGATATTTATGGAGACAAGAATTCTGCCAAGTGTGTGGCCACAGGGGATTCAGTCAGGCATTCCCCTGCTGGTAGAACACTGCTTTGTTTCCAAAGATCAAAGGCCCCTTTTAGCTAGACAGGTCCTGTTAAGCTAGCACACTGAAAATAGCCTTCACAGGTTAACTGTTTTGCCTAATATTTAGGTTGTTCAATCCACTCTCTAAAAATCCTGGCTTGGAACCTTTCAGGTGATGCCTGAACTGCTGAGTGTAGATTGTGCACATGATCTGAGCAACAGTCATTTACTTGAAAACTGAGGTGAAGTATAGGCCAACATGAGAAAAAAGAAGAAAGTCCTGGCCTAGCAGTGACTTACACACTCTTTACAGTGGTTTAGATGTTCTTGGGTGAGGGAGAAGGACAGAGAGTAGCTAAGTGTGCACAGGAGTTTATTCACTGATGGCTGTACTGCTGGGCTGGAGGTGATTGCTGAAGAAGTCCATGGCAAGTGGGCACTCAGAATGTGCCTGTACAGTGCCAGGTACATATGTGAGCTAGCCAAAGCATCAGCTGCCCTGGGAAGGATGAAGAAGCACAGAGAAGTCACTGCCTAGGCCAGCATGCACTTCAAATATGTTCTACTTGCCACAGTCTTCTCCTTCTCTCCACAGCCTTTGGCTTGTAAAAGTGTGTTCCCAAGTGACCTAAAAATTGCAATCCTAACTTCTGAAAGTACAAAGAAGTCAGTATTTCCTAGGCTTTTCTGACTGCATTCAGGACAACAATAATTTCTTCAGGACCATTGCTAAAGCTATCCACTGTCAGAAATAGTGGCTTTGAAATAAAGGATTGGAAAACTCAGTGAAGTACAATGTGGCACGAAATGGTGAGTGCCCCTGTCCTGTGGGTCAAATGATTTGCTTCCAGGCAGCACCATGCAAATGTAAAGGCTCTAAGGAGTAGCTGACTGCATGTTAGTCTTAAATTTAATCCTCGGTGTCTTTTATTGCCCGTATTTCTGCTTGATTCCGAGAATTACTTCTCTCTTCTTCCACTGTTTCTTTCCATGCTTCTTACAAATTTCAAAACATGTATTTTCTTATTGTATGCCTATGTTATCTGGTTCACTACTTTTTTTCCTGGTGCTCTAACTGGTATGTATTATGCTTTAAATTATTTATATTAATACTGGGACCAGGGCAGGTACACAGTTCAGTTGCCAGGATACGTCAGCTATCCTCTTTGGAGGATAACCATCTCCCAGTTGGAAAGGAAGATCACCTGTGTGTGAGGCACTAGCCAGCAACTCAGGAAGTTAGATGTGATGCCTGATTCTCTAGTATTCCCTTTATGTTCTCCTTGCCAAATGCAACAGCTTCCCAGCTTCAAAAGGGCAATGTTATTTATCTGCATCACGGGTAGGAGAGGTGAAAAGAGGAACCACGGAAGGAAGCAGAAGTGAACTAACTTCTCGAGCATATGAACAACACTCAGCTCAAGTTCTGAAATAGCCAGATTGCTATTAAAGAGAAAAATAGCCTAGGAACAAGATGCTTGATAGAAATAGACGTAGCTGAGAACTGTAAAATCTCTGTCTGATATGATACATGAGGAGCTGTGTAATTTAACTCCTTTCTCTAAAACAGGATTTACAAAATCTTGTGGAGAGACAAAAGGAATTATTTTGATAACAATGACTTTCCAGTGGTGTAAGATATGTCTCACCTCTACTGATTTTATGGCAACTGACATGGGGACGTTGAATGATTACTTTGCCCCACATAGGCATAATGTAATTCACTCTGCCTTGAGTCAGTGACCTGAGGACACGGTGCACAAAATAAATAAAAAATTTTGTCTGAGACTGTGTTCCAGATGTTGATATGGGTGGGAAAGTGCATTAAAGCATTTCTCCATCAGATATTAAAGATCAGCTAAATCCAGTAAGACAAATTAAGTAGAGAGATAAATGTCACTTTGTGATAAAAACAGACACATGTACCAAACATAATTTTTGTAAATACTATGGAAAAATCAAAGTAATGGCTACGAAAAAGAATCAAACAGACACTTTCTTTCATACCATAACATGGTCTTTTTTCTGCAACTGTTGTATTATTGTGTAGCTACAGTAATGGTGGATGCATACAGATGGCTCTTACTTCACTCCAAACCGATCCAAAGGTATCATCTAGAAAATGTATCAATACATGTGCTATCAGCTAACAACAGTTTCACTTATAATCAGTGGTAGGAATTGTCCCTCTAACCTTTGCAAAAATTTAGGAAAAGCAAATTATCTTGTGTGATTGTTTTGAGTATTCCCCATTCTCAGTGCATTCTGAAGTACATGCAAGGTGCAGTAAATACAAATGACAAAAGCTCTCTGATGTCTGTCATACAAACCTTCTGTGCATAAGCTGAGCAGCAGCTGTGCTACAACCATTTTGAAAACCAGGCAAACAGGGTACAACTAAAAAAGGTGAAACATTATAAACAAACAAACCAACCAAACAAAACAAACCAACAACAAAAACAAACCAAAACCAAAACATGTCTAGTTTAAAATACAAAATGCAACTACACAAATTAGAACAAAACAATAGCCCAAGATGGTTATATGCAGATATCTACTGGCTCTTATCTAAATTTTATATAGTAGTACTGACCACAAGAGACTTCCATTCTATAAAAGTTCTTTTGTATGTGTCTGATGCTTTGGGTAAGAAAATCTCTGGAGTTGCCCTATACACAGGTAAATCCTGGTGCCTTCTTCTTAGTATTAAGGAAAATAGCTTTCGTGATCATATTTTGAAGAGAGTAGATGCACATTCTTCACTTGCTGTGTCGTATTTTTGGTTTTTAGTATCCTGAGGTTTTGTTTGCTTCTCAGAGTGTGAGTTTTTCAGATGCATGGACTGGATGACAAAAAAGGAAAGTATGTTCCTTCCTCTGCCAAAGACCTGCTGAATACTTTAGAGCTAACCCTTCCATATCTCTACACAAACTCTGTACAAGCAAACCAGATTTTAGGATCCTAAGTTATCAGCAGATCTTCTCACGAGAATTAGCATTTTAAAAATAGTGACTTGGAAATGAACTTCAGCCATAAAAACCTTAATCTCCACTTTCCCAGATGTTTGTGCACACATCCAAAATACACCATGTCTTCTATGCACCCAGAGAAGCTTATCCTCACCTATGCAGAAAGAAGTACTTACTTCCGATATCTGGCCGTAGCTTTTTGTCATACTCTCTCAAGAGCTTGTTTAGTATGCGAGTCACATCTGTGTCTTGTGTTTTTGGAGCTAAAACCCATTTTTGGTTAGTTGTTCCATCTTCATATTCATCCTCTTCAACCTTTCTGGAACTGCAATAACAAATAAAACAAACAGATGTTATCGTATATAACTAAAACACGAAGTTACATTCTGGGTAAAGCTCCACAGTCATCTGAAGAAGTTTTAGATGTCTCCCCTGGCTTTGCATCTACTCAGCTTTAGACTGGTTTTGCAACAGGGTGCTCCCATTAACAATTGTTGAACATCTGTGAATGAGTCATGAGTGAGGATGGTTTAGAAATTGTCTTCTGATAGTTTCTTCAAAAAGTTATACTCCAGAAGTTATTACAGCTATCAGAGTAGTATTTTATATTGTGTATTTTAATGAACCTATCCTGATTAGTTTACAATACACTTTTACAAAGGGCGAACATCTGCAGTATCATTTTATTAATACATCAAGACAACTGATTCATCTCTTGCACAAAGGCTAATAAGAGTATTAAAAATTTAGATCTGTTAATGCTTCCTGATCATTTTATCCTATTAATAAATTATTATATTCTCAGTGCCTGAATTTCAGAGTTTAATGTATTACAAGGCTTAGAATTAAGAGCTCGCTCCTTGAATTTAAGATGGATTATCACAAGCACACAATATGTTGCATAAATTAATCTGAATTTCCCTGCAACTTTAATAACATTTTTAAAAATCAGTACTACCCCGAGTTGTGACTTCTTTCCTTTATAGGTGGGTTATTTTTCTTTCAAGAGCATATTAATACAAACATGGTGAAACTACAGTTTGCCCAGAAATCACAGCTAGAGCTATTTCATTTGTGCGGCTTTTTTGCACAAACTGTAAAATGTTGATTTGAAGATGTATCTTTTGGTATCTTAGAAACCAAGTCTGTTTGATGCCTCTCACTGGAGAAAATCTATGACAGTTAAACTGAGATGAAGTTATTAGGAGAAAAGATAACCTCAGTGGTAGAACCTACAGCAGTAATCATGTATTGCTTCAACCTGAAGTTGCCTGGGGGATATGATATCATTTTGCAACATTTTTGCATAAATGTCAATAATTACGTGAGGTGCAACACAATGGAGAATGAGAGGCACCAGCCTTGCTTATTCATGGGACGTGCTACACACATCACAGCAACCTTCTTTCTCTCCCTCTCTTTCTCTCTAGAATGACACTAGTGTCTTTTAAAATACCTCAGATGTCCAGAAGACTTGATAGACACTCTATATTAACACATAAAACCCCGATACAAGTATAAAAATTTAATCACAGAGCATCAGCAACCCTCACATTGCTCAAAGACCACTATTTGAGATTTTAATGAAACTTCTAATTGAAACTGTTCTACAGCAAATATATCCCCAAGGATTAGCCATGAATCACTTAACATGACCTCACAAATTGCAAGTGCTCTAGGCACAATTTCTATATAAAAATAATTTTGAAACCTAGACCCTGAGGATTTTCTATAAAGAGCTCATACAACTAAGTTGCAAAAGTAGAGAAAACTTAGAGGAAATTTTGAATAGATGACCACTACTTGCCTGTTATTGAGTTGTATTTTTTAAAAACTGGATTTTTTTTTCTAATAATTCACCCGATGAGATTTAAAAAACCTAAAGAGGATTTGGAGGCAAGTTTTTTCTCTATCAGATTCATGACAAGCCCTATGTTTTAATACTGCTATTACATAGCCATTCTCAAAGAAGGCATCATCTCCAAATATACATCGTTGATATTTCAGAGCTGAAACGCTGCAGTGGTGCTGAATTGCTGATAGCAAAGAAGCACAAACCATACGTCTTTTTCTGCTGCATCCCACCAGAACTTTACCAGAGGTATTCAGACTGCACATGGAAATGAGAGCTGAGTTCAGGTGAGATCATGACTCTCATTTCAGAGAGATGCTGCTTTAAAACCAGTCATGAACGAGAGTCTAAGTAAGCACTGGCAGACGTTTTAGATCCTCTCACTCTAGCAGCTTCTTTCCTAGAAAGTACATCCAAATAATTTAAATCTCTACCTATCTTGTAGATTATGATTGGAGGGGGGAGACGTGTCACAGTGCATCAGACTAATACACTAGGCACATATTTTTCAAGGTGTTTTGTTTTCCTTCTTAAGACTTCATTATTTCACTTCCCTTGCTTGCCTCTACATAGTTAAGCTCCTTGAAGGCACTTGAGGTTGCATTTTCATCTGTAACTTTACTGGTGACTGCCAATTCCTATCATATTCCTGCAATCCACAGAAACAACGATGGGATGATGGCAGGTCCATCTCAAATTGGGAAGAAAGAAAGGCTACACACTTTCCCCAATCTCCTCAGGGGCCACTAATTTTGATTCTGTGAGGAGACAGAGAAGAGACTGCATAATCTGCAACGAAGGAAGTCTAGAAAACCCTGAGAGGTTGTAGGGAAAGGGTTTATTTCCTGCAACACGTGTGTCTGGCACTTGCTCTAGGGGCTGGCAAAGAAGCATCCTCTAGTTCCTGTGGGGATTTAGGAGAGAGATGCCACTCGGGTGTGAGGCAGGTTGCTGGTAAGGAGATGGAAAGGCCTCTGAGCTTGCCTGCAGCCTGGTTTGTGCCTGGGTTATGTGGTGAGGGAATAGGACAGTCCCGGACAACCAAAAGGACCGAAGCCGAACCTAGTCCAATCGCTCAGGGCTGCAGCTGCCGGCTGTTCCCCTCTGACCCCCAACAGGTTATGCCGGGGCCCCGCCGGGGAGACCCTTCCCAGCCCTAAGGCATGGGCCAGGGGCTCACGCTTCCCGCGGCTTACCCGCTCCCTCTCCACGCTGCCCCTCCCGCGAAGCCCCCGGGGGCGGCGCGGAGGGAAGCCAGGGCCGTAAGGGGAGCCCGGGCAGCGCCAGCCGCCGTACCCCCGTGCCCACCGCCCAGGTGCCGGCAGCAGCCGGAGCGGGAAACTTTCCGCCGGGCCGGCTCAGATAGAGCCCTCGCGGGCGACCTCCGGCTTCATGCGGGGCTGGGAAGGGACAGCGGCGGTGCCACCGCTCCGGGAGCACTGCGGAGCCAGGCGGGTCCCGGCAAGAGAGCGGGGTAAGCCGCGTTTGGGAACAGAGCTCCGGTACGGCTCGGGGGAGGCGAGGAGAGCCCACTGTCCTTCCCGGGCGCCGAGTACTGTGCAAACTCCGACGAGCGGGACTGCATCCCGCCAGCCCCGGTGCGAGGGAAGAGGAGAGGGGCTGGGGGGAGGCGAGAGGATCTCAGACTTACCAGGCGTGGAACACTGAGAGGAGGAAGAAAACCGGCAGGAGCTTAGCGGACATGGTCCGGACAGTGCTGGCCAGGTGAGAGGTGAGACAGGATGAAGGAAACGTTGCAGGATGTTCACATGGAAGGGAGAACGAGGCAATGAGGTGAAGCTCTGAGCTTCTCCTCCTTTGTATTCTCAGCTTTATACCCTGAAGGAAATACCCCCTTCTACAACGCTCCGGGAAGGGGAGGCGAAG
>VZRE01000933.1:0-41570 GCA_013396775.1 Cephalopterus ornatus | reverse complement strand
AAAAAAGAAGACGAAAAAGTGGGACGGGGGGAAATCCTCAGCGGAGAGGCTGCCAGGGCCAGGTATAAATCAGGCTCCGCGGGCTGACAGGTTTTCAGCGGGCACCGAGCTGCGGCCCGTCCCCCTTCCTGGCAGCCAGTTGCCGGGAGCAGCGGCGCGGCCTCTCCCGCTCCCCCGGCAGGCGCTGGCCGTGCCCCCCGGGCGGTGCACAGCGCGCCGNGGCCGGGCCGGGCGGGGGGCGGGGGGAAGAAGCGCACCTTGCCTCCCCCCCGGGAGCGCCTGGCCACGGCCAGCCCCGCGGCGCGGCACTGGAGCGCTGCCGGAGACCGCCCCGCATCGGAAAGCACCCCGTCCCCGTTCCCTGCCCAACAGGTACCCGCCTCGCCAGCAACGGGAGGAGGTGGGTAGTGAACCCTGCCCCCGCCCCGGCGGCCGCACACGGGAGAGGGGGAGCGGGACTTCTCCCCGACATCGTCATCCCGATGCCCCCGAGGGTGCGGCTGGCGGAGGCATCCCCCTGCTGTTTTGCGGGATGCCCCCATGCCCAAACGAGACACTCACTAGGCGATGCCCCCCTGCCCCCCGCGCTGAAGGTGCTCTGTTCAGACGGAGGGTGAGGGTCGGGTGCTGGTCTCGGGCTGATCGGAAGGACGGGCATCCCGATGTACATACAGGAACAGATCCATGTTATTGGTGCGGCTACTTACACGGACAGATAGACAAACAAACACAAAGCACTGTGTTTGATACGCCTCTGTATCCAGCTGGATGTATGCAGAAGTTTGCATGCACTGTATGAATGCATGGACACACGTATATATGTGTGTATGGTATGCCAGTAAAACGTATACACAGAGAAAAGAGAGATGCTGTAAACCGAGTTACATGGACTTATACATATATTGTAAACTTCGGAGCAAATGAGGAATTTCTGCTATGAGAACTCGGAAATGTGACAGCAGCCAAGTATATTCAGGGCAAAAATAGTTTGGGCTTGGACATCTTTTGTCTTTTTACTCTACAAGGAACAGCACAGATGTGATTTTTAGCTACTTCAATTCTCTGCAGGTGTGTGGAGCTTTGCTCCGGGCATCAGGGTAATTGGAATATTCTCCTTTGTTTTCAGAACGGAAAGTGGCAAAATTTCACTTACATAATGGTAATTTGGAAACGAAAAACTCTGCTAGAAGTACAGCGAGTGATCGTCTTCCTGTAATCAGAAATCTTTGAAGTATAAATCTCTGCTTCCTCCTCCCTTAGATAAAACTTCCAGGTTCTGGGGGAGTCGTTTTTAATTATGACATTACATTAAAAAAACCCCCACCCTAATCTGCTGGAAGATGCAATCTTGCTTTTAGAATAACTCCTACATGATGCTTAGAAGAGCTAGCTGTAGGGAGTTCTGTTCCCGAAGTTATCCATTGAAGGAATGAGACAGCTTAGGCAAAATCCGTTGTGAGCCAGGCAATTAATTCCTCGTCATGCACTTTAGGGGTTTTTTTCAACCTTTCGGGGTTTGGTTTCTTTTCAACCTAAACGCCTCTTTACTGGATTATAAAGCAGTTCTTTCGTGTTTACTTTGGCTAATTGCATTACTCTGAATTGCTAATAGCCAATTGTTACAAGGCTTGTGCTTTTTTCCGCCACCAGCAGAGAAGTGCGGGTGCAATCCAGGCCGCCTGCTGCCTTGAGAAAATAACGAAGGAAGGGAAGGGTCGGCGGGAGCTCGGGGGTTGCCTGGATTTTAGCAGGAATAGCTACGCTGCCGGTCAAGCAGCACGCCCATCTGCTGATGTGAAGTTTGCGGGAACACCGGCGCCGTGGGGCGGGCGGGAGGCGGGACGGGCCGAGCCGGGGAGCCACCGCCTCTCAGCGACGGGAGAAACTCCCGCTGGTGTCGATGAGTCCCGGTGGTACTGGGCTCCCCCCTGCCGCCGGCACCGCAGCACGGCGAGCGTTTTCAGGCACCTGAAGGTTTTCTGAAGGCTGCTGCTTGTGGAAACATCACTTAGGACTCCGAGGTCGCGGTACCCACGTCCTGGCTCGCAGCGCCCGCGTTTCGGAAGAAAGGACGGGAAGCTCCTTCCATGCGGGAAGGGGTTTCGCCATCGCCGGCTACCACTGCGCTGGCCATATGGAAAAACGTGTGTATTCACAAGCACACAATTTGAATAAATAAAAGCTTAGCTCGGCCCCAACCCCTCTGCCCGGGAGCCGGGCAGCACGAACAGCTGCAGCATCGGAGCGGGCTGCCGGGGCCGAGGGTGCTCGCTCTGCCGGCAGCGGCGGCTGGGGACGGCCTTGCCTCTGCCAGTGCCCGGGTGGGCAGCATAAGGAACCCACATGGTGTCGTGGCAAAAAGACCGCTAGGAAAGATACGCCGGCAGCGATTTACGGAGAGAGACGGCGAGCGCAAGTCCCATACTCAGCCCCCTCCCCTCCCGGCCGGGGGTGACTTTGGCTTCCCCGCAGTGGCAGCTCCGCCTCTCACCCCGCCCGCCAGCTCCGTCCCGCCCTCGCCACCTCCTGCCGCGGGGGCGGGATCCTCTGGCGGCGGCGCTGGGAAGCGCGAGGGAGGGGGCTGGGTCCCCCCCCTCACGGCCTGCCTCCAGCCGGCGACAGAGCGCTCGGTTACCGCTGTCCGTGACCGTGTGTCGCTACCGGAGCTGTACGTGGCCATCGAATCACTCAGCTCTCCAGGAAGACCTTCACAGTGTCCCCTCTTCCCTTGCACTGTGGCAGCAAGCCCCAAGGCTGGAGCGAAATTATACGGTTCATTAATTGCATCCTTCTGCTCAGGCTGAAAGGAAAAAGAAAAGGTGATGTTTAAGGTTTTCTTTCTGTTAGCCTCAGTAAGCTATGTGTTACTGCCAAAGGGATGCTTTAGCACCACTCGTCGTTACACTTCATGCCTCAGTCATTTCTGCTTCTCCTCTTCATACTTTTATTTTTAAGCACACTCTGCCTTTACTGAGCCTTTTCAAATTGTGTATTCAGGTAAGGGGCGCGATTATCCAGCATACGTTTTAACAAAAGAACATTTTATCATATCCTGTAATGATAATAAAATGTTTATATGCTCTAGCACAATAAAATGGACCCACATTTAACTTACCTCTTAGTGCATTTTCACAGGAGGAGATTATCTTTTGAACCTGAGGGATACCTTTGTGGTCTATCTTGTATGGGGAAGTATGAGTCCCTGAACGCAGCTGTGCAGGGTGCTAGTTAACATAAATCGGTGCAGGGGGAGAGGGGAAATGCAGAGGAAGGGAATAGGACTCACAGATCGAGTGCCGCACTTGCTAGAACTGGGAGTCCCCTCTCTGCAGTGACCAGTTTGTGCACCTGAACTTTTCTGAGATGAAATGTTGAAAGAGAGCCCTACTGGCGGTTTTCCTAGCACCCCAGTGCTACTTATACCACGACCAGCACAGAAGAGAACTGGGGCTGCTCTGAGACAAACTAGGCCTGAAACTTGTCTCCTACAGCTTCTGGAGTCCTCCAGCTGGAGGCTTAATAGAGATTTTATAAGTGTCTTAGGGCCAGTTTATTCAGACTGAAGGTCTCTGTCGCTACTGCTGGAAGCACTCTGCTTCTATAAATAATTAACTCTGCCTTGAGGTAGGAAGTTGAACCTCAGAGATCCAAACACCTTTTGTGTGCCCTCAGCTCTGACCTTCAGCACAGGACTCTCTGCTCTCTGGCAGGATATGGACAATACCCCCTGATGTGCCGTGCTGCCGCTTTTCAGCATCTTCGCATTCGCATGCTGGCAGAAGAGGGCAGGCAGGTCTGCAGTGTTCCTGAGGACGTCAATAACAGCAGCTGGCAGTGAATGAAGAACTGAGTCCAGACCCAGAGGCCAAAACTGCCATGGGTGGCTGGTTACAGCATTTATTATCATATCTGTGACAAGCTATGTGGGGGTTTTTTGTCTTATGTGTAATTTTCCCACCTACAAATCCAACCTATCATTGCTGGTCCAGTCAATTGCAATCTATCAGTATTTTTCAAAATCTCTCCAAATTCATCTAACTGAAATAAACTGGTATCTTCAATCAACATTCTCAATTTCCTTTTCACTTTGTCTTTAGCCAGGGTCAATTTAAACAGAAGCTTTCAAGACATGGTGACTGTGAGGAGTGATAATTGCTTTTGAAGATGGCAATGAAAAGGCAAATAATGCACTACAGAATGGGACACTTCCACTTCAGTCTAAATTAGTGGTAATCCTAAGAAGATCTTCCAGAAGTCATTCGGGCTTCATAAAATGTAACTTCCAATCTTTCTGTCTACCTATAAATTGAACAAATGTCTATAACATTTGTTATAGTGGCAAGACAAAAAATCAGTAGAGTAAGGATGTCATCTGAGAGTCACCAAGCAATCGCCATTACTTTAGTATTTGTAGTGACATAAAAACATATAAAAAGCCAGAAAGAATTCAAGCAGTTTGGTCATTTCAGTGTCAATTCCAGTCTGAGAAGCAAAGGTGTTAGGGAAAATACATCCTTATTTACAAAGAACTTTATCTCCAGATTTAAACATTTAATAGCTGTGCATCTTGCCTGCATAAACTGAATAGCAAAACAGTTTCATTCAGTTTTTTGAAAGTTTAACTTACATGTTGAGCAAGAATTTTTGAAAGACATGATTATTTAATAATTTCTTTCTCAGTTTTGTGCAAATATGTTTAGCTATTCCACAGAAGGTGTATTCCATTTAGAAAAAAAGCAGAACACAACTTGAAATAACAGAAAACCTGTTATTGCTTAAATTTATCCTGGGAGTAAGTTGGCACAGCTCAAGTATCAGAACTAAAAAACCTTTTTCATTGTGTTCAGCTCGTTCTTTCATTCTTAATGTGTGCAAGTAAAGAAATTTAGCAGCAGACTGCACACACTTACTCTATGGTGCTGAATTGTTGTAATTCATTTTTCAATTCTTTTTACGTGATAGCATACAGAAAAAAGGCAGTAAAAAACAATTCCTATTTATCATTCTCTTTGGCCATAAAGTAGATATGTCCTGCAGGGCCCCAGTTCACCCATGCTGGGGATGGTGACACAGCTCACTTGAAAGCCCAAGCTACTTCCACGGGAAACCAGAGGAGATTGATGCACATCCAGATACCACCCCAGCCTGGAGCAGGACAAAGCCAAGGTGTTTTCCTTGAGACAGAATCTGGGAAATGCTCCCATCTCCCACATTTCAGATGCCATCTCAGTGAGTAATGGTCTCCCACACAAACAGTTCACTGACTGTGGAGAGATTTAAATTTTTAGGTATTGTGTGATGCGAGGCAGTGGCATTTAAGTATTCCAGTCTGGATTCTGTCAGTTTATTGAAGCATCTTCCAAACTATGGGAAAACACCTAGTATTCCTGCACAAGCACACATTGCAAGGTGGCTTCTTCTATCATTTCAGTTCTCAACAAGGATTAGGAAACTTCAACCTCATTTAGCAAGTCCACATTAACAGACTGAGCTCTAATCATTATTTTCCACCTTTACCTTCAAACACAGAAAGTGACAGTCAATACAAATGGAAGTGATTTTTGTACAGAATGCCTGTGGTGCCATATGCCTTTGACATATCAGGTCCTCTGTACAACAGGTAAACACTGATAAATTGTATACTAGAATAAAGCAAACAACCTGATTCTGTGGCCATACTACTCTGCTGTTTGCAGGTAGATCTGTACTCACTGAAGATAAGACTCTCCATGCAAGTAAAACAGATCAGAGTTAGAGGTCCTGGCACCGAGTCCTGCAATGGAGACCAGAAAATCATACTGAGCCATACAGAGTATGAGTCAGACTTGGGTGTAAGCAAACAAAACAAAGCACAGAAACCCTCTGGGGCAGACAAATTGCCCTGGAGAAGATGCTGTGAGGATGGCTCCAAGTTTCTCATTCATGAAACTCAGTCATGAAATTCTCTGAGTTTCTCAAGAAATAGCCATGGGACTTTATATAAAAGTTTTGCCTCCCAGTAGGCACTGAAATTTTTCACTATATTTGATCCCCAAAGGGATTCCCCCAAAGGGATGATGAGCAAGGAAGTCCGTGGCTGCTCACAGACACATGGGAAGAGTACATGAAAAAAGAGATCCACATCCTCACCTTGGCTCAGGATAGGACCGAACTGATGGGCATGTTCCTCCCTTGCTCCTCTTTATCAGCATACGGTCATCTACCCAATCCCATGGCTTCTCCGTAGCCATTGAGAATTTGCAAATTTCTCATTCCACAGCATCAAACAAAAAGGTTCAAAAAGGAATAGATGTATGAGATTTTTTCTTGGCAGTGAAAGTGTTTGGGAATGAAAGGGTTGAAGAGAAGACACATAAGAAGCCGAGACAGCTACCCAGTCCCAGATCAGACCCTCATTTCAAAGTGAAGCACAAACTCTCCTCTCTGTCCCAGAAAGATCACAGGGCTGATGCTCCATAGCAAGATAGCACCTAATTCTGAAATAACTTGATCCACTGTCTTCATTCAAGACATGTTCCTTTCTGGGCAACAGGGAGGATGTGTCATGTGCACATCATGTGATCAAGTGCATGCATGTGTGCTTTCCAGTAAATTCTTCAGCTCCCGTGGCGTGACTTTTTGGTCTTTCTAAAAGGATAACCAGTATAAGAATGACATTTTGCAATCAAATGTTGAATGCATTTTTTATTTAAACATTAAGATTTAAATACAAAAGCTTCTGGAACAATTAAAGGATGCCAAGGAGGAAAGAGCTGAAAACTGAGACTGCATTTTCTCATTCATTGTGAAAGCAAAACACATTGTCAGCAGCAAGGCGTTTTATAGAAAAGTTTCAGATGGACAGTACAAAGACCTTCCTGTCACTATTGTCACTGAAACACCTTGCTGTCATGAAGTACATATTTTTTCCTGATTACACCCCTTAGTGTTGGCTGACTGGTTTTTGCTGTGGGAAACAAGTAATAATTACTGCAGCATAATCTCTGCTAATATAACACAATCTTCTTCTGGGGAAAATGTCCAAACATCATTTAATTTACCCTGATAAAAATGTCTACTGCTGTTGTTAAAGTTTTATTTGCACAAGTATGTTCCTAATCTATGTTAATTTCATGCAATATAACTCTTAATTTTTGGAATAAATACTGAGAATCGTTAGAGAAAATTTCTTGGAATGCAAAATACAAACAAACCTTTTCATTTAAGTGCAAGATTCCACCACCTTTATTTACACAAGTAGCATCTCGCTCCCTATGTTATTTCAGTGCAAGCTAAAGTCTCAAGCAGTGAAAATCTGCATAGTCCCATTAGGATTTACTGCATTGTTTTTAACTTCCAGTGAAAATTGGGCTGAGCAGTTTTATCTGTGGAGCAATGCACTGCCTGTAACTAGTAAAGGTGCTCAAATATAGCCCTACACTTAATAATTTGGCACATTTACAACTGGCGTTACTCAGTAACTTATCAGATGACAACAGTAGAGCTCTTCTGTAAAATATAGGTTAAGCCTATATTTAAATGACTGTACATCCGAAGTATAAAAACCACGATATGTAGTACACTTGAACAGTTAAAAAATATAACTTATTTTATTTGTAAACTATCAATGCAAGATACTCAGCAGCAAAGAAGCCATGTTCAATGTCTTCTGATCTTTTATAAAGATCAATTGCTGTAAGTAATATAATCGTCTCCAAAACATCTGAGGTTACATGTAGAAACAATCAAGGCAATATTATTTGTACATATTATTAAACATGCAAAAAAATTCCTGAAGAATATTGCCCAAATGTGTAGAAAGTCATCTGGATCTCAAATTTTCCTTGGTAGCATCTGCTTTGTAAGTATGGCTCACATGTGGCTTCAGAGTACTTCAGTTTATTTTGGAGAATTGGCACCTTTAATTACAGGCTCCCTATTCAAATATGTAGCCCAGTAAACTAAGTTAAAAGTTCCAAACAGCACTGGAAAAATTATCCGTGACATTTTGTCAATCTTACTGATGCTGTTGTAAGTCTTTTTGCTTTCAGCAGGCTTTTCTTCTGCAGACTTCACTGGAGCAGATGTAGTGTTTGAGATGACAGATGGGGCTGAGTCCTTTGGCATGTTTGGTGCAGGGGTCATCTTCCCAGTTGTGTAAGTATTAGTTGATTTATTTCCCAACAAGTTGCGCTCTTTTTTCTGCAGTGTAAAGAACAAAACATTAGACCACATGAACAAAAAGTGGAAACATTCTCAAGATATTAACCGATAAAGCTAAGCACCATAATCAATCATGCTAATAAGAGTCTGTTGGCTGTTCTGACTTTGACTACCAAACAGATGGCTTTGCCTTGATTTTGTAGCCCTTACTCAGGTGAAACTTTCCCTGACGCCAGAGTAAGCTGAGACTGACTGGCTGGACCTGCAACCCACCTGGTATGTGCATTAGCAGCTCCTTTTTTCAGGGCAATGCAGTCCTGCACCTGCAGAGGTTGCTGCCCTATGGGCAGCTGACAAGATGCGAACCTCACTCCCCTGGCTGCAGCAAAGAGTGTGAGGAAGGGCTCATTGCCCCTGCGAGCTTGTCCCTTTGCATGGCTCTTCCGAGATGCCTGCGGGTAAAAGCTCTCTCTAGGAGATGATTTACTAAGAGTCAGTCCTATTCCAAAGGTTTCATTTCAGCATGAAATGCAAAAGTTTTGTCTTTTCATAGAACAGTTCTTTTGTACCTTTTTTTGGTGGGATGTTGTGGTACCCTGACTCATGGAGATCAATTGAGCTTTGCCATTTATTTAGGAGAGCACAGAGGGAAGGCTCTGCAGAGATATGTTTCATAGTATAAGTCTGCTATTATCAGAAGTCCGGTCACTAAAATCCCATGCCACATGCACTCAATGCCCAATGTCCTTCCATAAAAAGTCCTATTCATATAGATGATAGAGACTGGTAGTTATCGCCATGAAGAGAAGGTTCCATATTTCCTTGCAAATTTTCCTATATAGGGAGGTGAAAGTATGTCATCAGGTAGTTTAACTTTTTCATGTAGAACCTGAAAACTGACTATTCAGTTATTTGAACTATGCTGAGTACCTGCTTTTTATTTTAGGTATTTAAAAAATCTAAGTTAAGCACCTTGATTTTTGCAGCTTCCTGGGCTTTTTTGCCATCCCATGCCCAACTCCTCTTGGTGAAATAATTGACGGTTGCAAATTCAATCAATGCAGAAAATACAAAGGCATAGCAAACAGCTATAAACCAGTCCATTGCAGTAGCGTAGGCCACTTTTGGCAAAGAGTTACGGGCACTGATACTTAAGGTGGTCATGGTGAGGACTGTTGTTACTCCTGCAAAGAAGGAAAAAATAAAAGAGGCAAAGATCAGTTTCCTAACTTTTATGGGACCACTAATGAATTATGAGCAGGTCCCAATGCAGGACACCTAAGAAGCCCACATGAAGTCAATTGCTGTTTGCATATTATGGTCTGAGAGTAAGAAAAAAAATTGAAGCCTCCACCCTTAGATATTTAATCCTGTGGGGTCCTGGTTATCTCTAGCTATAGTGTATTTAAATAAGTATTTTTAGGGTAACAAAAGCCCAGTGTTTTTAATGGTCAGAATAAAGTGGGATTACTTAGTTTGTTTTCTTACACAGAGATTGCAGTTATGAAATTGTTGACTGTTATTGGTTTCCCTGACCGCTGTAGCTCCTCCTTTCCCATAGGCCAGTAATTGACAACGCTGCAGCTACTTTCATCTGTGGGAAGATTTCCCCAAGAGTACAAAATTCAGCTCTCAGTTACACCTTTGTAAATCTAGAATGGGTACCCCCAGTCAGCAAAGGGATGCTGCTTACCTGTATTCTACCCAGACAACTTGGTGAACTGATGTTTGATCAAAGCTGCCAACTGATTACAGTAGGTTTGTACAAAAAAATGACTCCTTTAAGGAGAGGTGAATGAAGTTTTATGTAATAAACTGTTCCCACTCCCCTCATTTTTCATCTAGTGAAAATTTTGTATTTCATCAACCTTCACTTAAGAGAGTGCTTATTGTCTGCAATCTTCTAGTGATAAAACAAGTCATTTAATGACACCCCAAAGGTTTTTTCCATAACAATTTCTTTAGTAAATATACATTTTCTAAATGCAAATTCATATTAATTTGTTTGATGGTAATAGAGATAATTGTCACTAATTAACCTCTGCATGGTTTTCCCAGATAAACATCCTACAACCGAGATAAACAAAATGTCTTGAAGTGACATCTGTTTCAAATGCTTAGCTAGAGTACAGACTAAATATGATAATCTGTATTTTTTTTTGTTCTAAACTATCCAATATTTTAACCAAGTGGAAAAAACCCCATGCAAATCACACCAATCTGATTCTTCTGTTTTCTGTCCTTAACTTTCATGTAATTGATTCTTGATCAATTTCTGTCATAACGTTGTGGAAGAAGTGTTTTTAAATAGATTTTGAGTTTAAACTAGAAGAGAATGAGGAAACATCTACAACATCTCAAGCAGAAATAAACACTAGCGAACTGCAGTTTTGTTACAGCAAATCACTTCCAGACCAAATAAGCCAGACCAACCCTATTGTGTTCTAGGAGAGAGGGGGATACTCACCAAAGACAGTCCTAGCAGGGACAGATTCTCTGTTTAGCCAAAACGACACTTGGGATAAGATCACAGTCATAATGCAAGGAAGGTATGTTTGGATGACAAAATAACCAATTTTTCTTTTCAGATGAAAATGGGCTGTCATAATAGTATATTCACCTAGAAGGAGAAAAACATGCATGGGGGTAAAACAAAGAAGGTTTACCAATCAGGGACTTAAGAAGGCCAGCTACAACCCCTCATTTGAGGATACCACTCAGCCATTCTTAGTTGCATGAAAAATGTCTGGATTTCTGCACCGTGGAAAACCAAGACTTGAGACAGAGGTGCTGCTAAATCCTCATAGTCTTCACATTCACTTTCCAAAAGCAGAAGACAATGACTGACTACTCCTACTACACTGAAAAGCTACAATCCTCCTATGCACCTGGAATGCTGTGATGTCCACAGGCTTAAAAAATCTGGCTTGCTGGCACTGCCTCAGCCCTGCCTATTTTTGACCCATTCTGACAAACTCTTGTACCATAGTAACAATTAAGGCTCTCTACTCTTAGAAACCTGATTTAGCAGCAGGACTTAACCTCATTAGGGCAACTCTTACTGCCAAGCCATCAGTTTTCATGTGTCTGGGCACCTTCTGCACCATACTTTAGGCATTCCTTGTCCCAGTGTCTGCTGAGAAAACTGCCACTTTGCATATGGATTCTGGGATGTCTTACCCATCTGAGTACCCAAACCCTTCAGATTGCTCCTCCAGGACAAAAAAAAAAAAAAAGTTCCTCTAGTGCATACAGTTTTCCTAGAATCTGGTACACTTCAGCCCCTGGAAAAATAATCTGTTTCTGGATAGACATTGTGTCACCTCTTGTTCACCTGTAAAATGAAGAGTGTACTGCCTGAATTGGAGAGTTCACTGAAAGCTGCCACAGCAGTGCTAAATTCCATGTCTTTTGTATATGCCAAATTCACGGGATTGCCTTAATCTGTCTTTTATCAGCTCCTCTGAATTTCAGTAAAAGCCTAAAAAAATGCACTCCAAAATCAACAGATCAGCTGTTCCTTCCCTAATGCTTCAGCAAAAATCAAAACTTAACCTGCTCTTTCAGACCGTTCCTGGAAAACCGTATAGTTGTTACTGAAGGCTATTGCTGATGGTTACCGTCCCCAGTTCTTTCAGACAGTTCCTGGAAAACCATGTTGTCGTTACTGAAGGATATTCATGATGGTTAACTGCTCCCCAAAGCTAAAATCTTGCTAGCTAAAAGCATGCTACTATTTGCCTAAGAAAAATAAGAGTAAACACAAAATGTAAGAATAAACAGCAACACAACCCTTCAAACCCTAACAGTTCTCCACTCACACTGATATAAAATTAATTCAAAAGCATGCATCATTAAGTTGGATACTGGTGATTCAGAGTAATCCCTGTTCTGAAATGTATATTGTCCTCCAAGAACAAAATGACTGTATCTATAATCTTGTTGCAAAACTTGACTGTTAGTCTCTACAGACCAGCCACAAAAGGAAAATATACAACAGACTGATTCTGTCTTGAGTGAATAGCCCGAGTTGAGCTGTGGCCAGCATTGCTAAGTAATTAGATTTGGCAGATTATTTCTAAGTGACAATATGGCTAATTAGCAGAGAACAGGTTTACAGTGAAAGGATTTTTGCAGGTATAGCTGCACTGGTATGTTACGCTACAGGAGCTCTGATATTCTGGATCCATTTTAGAGACCTTGTTCATACTGAGGATTTTAGACAGAAAGACTGAAAAAACACAGAAATACCTTAACTGACATTGCCTCAATATTTATGTCTTTCTCTGGAGTCTGATTTTCTAGTGAAATGGCTCCCTGAAGAGTGGTATGGAGAAGGACAGGGAATGCTGTGAAACTGGGGAGAAAACCCCTGTGAAGCGTCACCTAATTCCCTTCTATTTAGTGTAATTTTGAACCAGGGATGCTGAACATGCAATGGGCTCAGGAGGAACCCCACTTGCTCTTTATTTAGGAGTATCTAGTTTGTGGATTACCCATAAAATATGACAAGAGTCAGCAGGGTCTGTGTACCTGTAATCTGTTTCTCAGTTGCTACTGCACCGAGATGTGTTTGAGTCACAGTTTCCCTGCTTGCAATAGAATGACGATGTGTATTATCGATTTTGACAGTATCCTTTCAGAGCTGGAATAATAAAAAAAAAATCTACACAGCTTCAGCAGCATAACAGGACCCCTTTTTTACCTTTTTAAAATGCAGAAAATGAATGCCCACATTTTGATGGCCCTCCACAGCTGAGTTTTACCTTATCATTTTCTTTAACCTATCAAAGCCCTTGTCTCCACTGAAATGACAGCAACTTGATTTTGCACTTGCTCTTCTTTCAGCCAGTATCTTCTCTGATTTCCTATGCTATCCTTTTCAAAAATGCCTATACTGGGAATATTTCCCCCAACAGACTTGAAGCTTAAGAAAACCCCACAGCTTGGTTTTTAATGCCTTGGGACCACTGCTTAAAGTAAAGCTAAAAGCTGTCTGGGTTGGCCTTTGTTTATATAGAACAAGATACTGGCTCTGTTGGAGCGGCAGAGCTCCCTTTTACTTCTGTAAGGCCACTGTTTATCCTTAGACCATAAGCTTTCTTGAGCAAGAGCTAATTTTTATTATGGGTTTATAAAGCACTTAAAAGAGAATCCTTCTCCTGATGGGGTCCACTCAACACTGCAGAAAACAAACTATTGTTATTAAACTATAACAAATCTAGTACGAATGACAGGCCCCAGAGCAGGAATGACTCCATTTCTTCACAGAGCTATGCTACTGTGTTGCTTTTGTGCCTTTTTTTTGTTGTTTTTGTGCTTTAAAAGCTGCTACAGTATTTTTTTGGTATATAGTTGCTGGAGTTCTGAAGATTGTGCTTACAAATTTTCCAGGATCTTACATGCATTCTTCCACTGCCATTATGCTGAGATTCAATTGAGTACCTTAATGAGGCTGGACAAGAAACCAGTCGTCTTTGTTTACTGGATATATCTGAACTCAGGTTTATTAACGGCTGTTCTGGCAGGATCCTGAAATTAGGTCTGTGACACCACCTCACTGACCAGCTGACATCCAGAATATTTTGGCCCATCAAAAATCTATGTGCCCTTTTATAGCAATGCAGGAGAACGATTCATTTCCAGAAAAAATCAGAATTTTTTGGTGTAAAATGAAGAGTTGAACGATTCTTTCATTATTTAGGCTCTGGATATTAACAGAGCCCAGGTTCCAGTTGGCAGAATATAAAAGAGTGGGTTTATCTTTTGTTTTGTGACACTGCAGATCCTGAGTTATATATGAGAGGTTCTGGGTATCGGGAACGTGATTGGGCAACAATTCGTGGAAAGCAGCAAGATCCACTTGGACTCAAATCTTGAATCTGATTGTTTTCAGCACTTGTACCACCAGGATACAACAGATTTTGGGTCTGTTGGAAGCAGTGTGAGTTGTCAGATGTCTTCTCTTTTTGTGGAATGACACTTGGGGATGTTAGCACAAAAAAAAAAAAAAAACCCAACACAAAAACCGAACAACAAAACCATCCCATAAAATACAACAAACAGCCAAAAAAATCAAACAAGTGGCGCATGTCAGAGATGTTTTCTGTGGCATGGATAAAATGTTCCAAATTTCAAGACTGGCTGATAAATTAGGAATGCCAGGATATTTTTTTCTGAGAAGCTAGCCAAACTTAGCAGCTTGCCTACAAAATCAGCAGAATCCCACGGGATTGGTGCAGGTCCGGCATTTCCATGTAAAAAAAAGATTCTGCTAGAAAGAAGAGCATAAATGACCCATGACATACACAAACACTTTGTCTATGCAACAGCAAGAGCTGTGCAGTTTGACTTGTGTGTCATAAAAGCCACAAAAGATCCAAGCACTTGGATTTATGCAATAGCTTTTTGGTTTTTCTTTTTCACATTCAACAATTCAATAGAAGGGAGAAATGCTTTCAACAGCCATTCGTAAGTAATGCTGATTACTGGCCTCCTACGAGCTTGATGAAGTCCAGAAAATCCATCGCTGACTGATGCTTTCCCTGTGCAAAATCGGATTTTTGTATTTTGCTAATCCCCGGTTACAATCTGTGTCCTGCTCTTTGTGATCCACCCTGCAATCAGAATCCAGCCAGCCCAGATGTAACCCAGGACATTAATATAAAATCTTGACGTTGGAAACCAAGCATTTATTAGCATAAATCTTAAATACATGAGGGAGGTGTTTACTGTGCAGAAACTTTGGGATATGTCTGTTTCCTTGGGCTGAGGAGTACAAGGAGCTTTCACAGGCAAAGCGGCAAGCTGGAAGTGGCCTGGAGCTGACACACTGGAGCACTCACTGCCTGGGCTGGATGGTTTCTTGCTCTGAGGAGCAGGACGAGCTTCTAGGAGATGCTCCAGTACATCCTTTGGATCTTTTTCTTGGCAACAATGAAGGCGAGAGGGGAGCTGCCATTCATTGCAGAAAACAACGCGGCTATGATGGTGAACTGGTAAGGAAAAAAGTGTCTTTACTCTTTCATGGGAGATAGTGTACTCATTCTTTTCCTGCAGAAGTTACCGCTCTGTCTACATGCTTCTCTTGACTTCAGGTATCTTTGCTTTAGCAGCAGCTTTGTGTTTCCTGCAATGTGCAAGGGAGGGGATGAAGGTCTATAGGTTGGAGATGGCAGTTGTGTTTAAGTGACTGCCCACGGCAAGCCTTCCCTCACTTTGTGTCCTGTTTGGAGTATAAGCAGCAAGCTCAAATGCTCCCTCTTTTTTTGCCAGTTGGAGCACAAAAATTTACACATCTTTATGTTTCGGTCCAGCTAACTTTGTGTGCATGTGTACGTGTACCTGTTTTCACAACTCCTACATTTCCTGCAGATAGTAACACGTTCTTAATTCAATCTATACTTTGTTCTCTACAATTCTGCCCATCATTTTTCGCCAGGCATACAATATATCAGCAGGAGACTCTGTTGGGCTTTATCTGCAGGAATTGCTCCCAGCCATGTTGTTGCAGGCTGCTCCTTTCCCCAGCCTTCCCCCTTCATAGCCGGCTATTTCATTCCCCCTCTTCCCTGCCCCGATGGATGCCCCTAATGTTCTTCAGTTGAGTGCATTGTGTAACCTGGTTAAGCCCCCGTCCTGCTGAGCGCACGTGATCCCTGTCCCGGCCTCGACCCCCTCAGGAGTACGCCCCCCGCTCCAGCACCAATGCACACCCAGGGCTGCCCTTGCGTGGGAGCCTTAAGAAGCAGGGGGGCATGGCTCACGTGGATGCCCGGCCTGGGATTAAAGCTTCTTTGCCTCCCTAATGCTGCCACATCTGGCGCCTCCGCTTGCAGCCTCGGAGGGAATAGGAATCCTCAGGGTTTGCACCTCCTCTCCAGCCACGTGGTCCCGCTGCAGAACCACACCAAGCCACAGCCCCCACTTGACCCTCCACTTCCTATTCCCTTCCCCCCTCCTCCTTCCCCTCCCCCCTCGGTCTCATCAGGCAATCATTTTAAAGCGATGATTGAAACGGATCAAATGCGTGGGTGGTGTTTGCCTCCCAGGGTGGTTTCACCCACGGGAAAATAAGCCAGCAATAGCACTGGCAGCCTCATCAAAGGCGATCGCCAAGACGCTGCGTGCAGCTTCTCTGGCACTCCTGTAAATAGCAGGGGCTTGGAAGCATCTTTAGCAATAGACTTGCAGTGTACCTAAGAGCCAGCACATAATTCTCTCAGTGTTCAAGTGTCTCTGCTAAGTGGCCACGAACCTGCACAGGATCTCCCTAGCACTCCACATCCTACGCATACTTCTCTAGCCTTGTTGCAAAATAACCAGAGCTTGTGGATCTCCCCTCCCACTCCAGCTATCAGCAACCATGGCATGGAAATATTCTCTGTACCTGTACTGGTACTGATGTTTTCAGTTCCTACAGTTTGTCCCATCAGGTGGTACTGGTTAAGTCGTGAGCCATCTTCAGCCACCACCACAGAAGTTGTGGTGCTGTTAGTCCACACATAGATCACTTCAGAATTGGGGTAAGCATCTGCCAAAAAGGAGGAAAAAAAATGGTGATGAGTAAAAGCCACTGTGTAATATTTTAGTGGACCCTTAAATGGTATCGGCAGGGAGAGAGAATAATGGAGGAGTGAGAGTGAATGGAGAAAAACAAATAAAGATGATATAATCATGGTCCCATATGCCCAGCTCAAAAAATATTAGGTTGAAGCCTTCTAATATAAGAGATGCGTGGGATGGTTTGTGAATGGCTGGAACAGTGGAGGTATAAATATAATCCATCACAACCACTCAATTTGGGAAAGAGCAGCTCAGACCTATACTCACATAGCTGGTGGCTCCCAAACCCCAGCAAGCTGCAAAAGGCATTTTGCTGAAGCTCGCTCTGAAAAGGACTGAGGCACCTTGAGTGCCTGGACAACAGGGACCCTGTGTGTCTTTTCATGTCTCCAGTATAAAATTCTAAATGCATTCTAAGTGTGCAAGTGCAGGGTCTGGTGTGTATGTGCTGACTTTGGAATTTGTACTTGTGGGTGATGGGATAAATCTTGCATGACAGCTGTAGATAAAGGATGCTGGAATATGTCTGTCCGTGCCTGTGATGCTGAAGAGCAGACATAGGATTCAGGGGTGAGAATGCACGAAGGAGAGCAGGAATGAGGTGGGAGGAAGGGGTCTGTGCATACCAGGGCAAATGCATGGTGGTGTGGAAACACCTGCACACCTGGAGATTTGAATGTGATTTCTCTCACGGACATTTAGGAGTCCTAGGATATAACAGCGGTGGCAGTACTGCCAACTCATTCCTTCCTCTATAACGTTGCTGCAACTTTTCATGCCCTAACACCTAGAGTGATTAGAGTATTAAAAGGGAATCTCAGTTTTCTTTTAGAGAGACAGTCAATGCTGCTTTTAGTTTTTAAGCCTTCTCTGCTGATAGTCTCAAAAAATCCAGGAGCTGACTATACATTTAAATGTATTTTATTTAATATAAGTAGCTCTCACTCTTTTTAGAACACCTCTGTCATTGAAAGTTTGCAAGTCACACTCCTGCAAGCTAAAATCTCTGGAAAGCAGGCAAGGCTTACTCTCCTAATATGAGGTGAAAAGCAGGCAGGCTTGGAAGTGGTCTGAAGTCAAACACTAATATGTCACCTTCTGCACTCTTTAACATGCAAGCTGGGAGTGCAGAATGTTTCTTTCTGGAAAAAACTAGCATCCTAGCTCAAGAGACAATACATGGTGGCTTTCCAGATAAGGGCTTGAGAGTCAAGGACAACAGGTTAGCTTGAAGGATCATGTGTACTGGCTCCATCAGACTGTGTGTTTTGTTTGCTAGAGCTAGTAGGCTGTCTTGGAAAGCTCCATGGAGGACTTAAAAAAAATTCACAGACAGTGGGTCAATGTGAGCTTCTGAGGCACTGTAAGGGCAAGAAATATGCTAATGTGATCCCTGGATCCATACAACAAGGAATGTCAAGCAGAAAACTGCAAGTGGTCCTGGTTCTGGCTAAGAGCATGTGCGTGTAGCACAATGAGCTTCAATTCACATCACTTGAATGCTGGATCAGGCAGCACGGAAGAAAGCAGCACCTTTTTACACTGTTATTAATGTTACTGTGCCATATGTGGGAGGCAGAACACCTTTGGTTTGACTGTTTATGGCTATTCATCCACACCTCAGGAAAGACATAGAAATAGTAAGGACAGAGAGGGGGAGAGAATTCCAAAGAGGGTTACAAGTATCTCCAGGGACTGGAAAATAAATCATGATTTGAAACTTAAGCAGCTCAACTTATTCAGCTCACTGACAAGAAGCTGAGACGTGGCTCAAGCTCTAAGTATAGATACTTGCATACCGAAATCTAAAACCAGGACGAATCTCTTGTACTATAACAAAAAGTGTCTGAAAGATTGTTCCAGGCAGATTCAGATGAACAAGGCACAATTTCCTAACTAGGTGGGGGGTGGGTATTTCCACAGTGGAAAACAAAATATGGACTACTGTCACTAGGATGATAATGGTGAGTTGAAATCTTTTTTTGTCACATATCTGACAGTTGTTACTCTATTCAGGGCTGGAGCTGATCCAGGGTTTGGAAGTTGAGGATCTACAAATCCTTCATCCCTTGTTAGCCATGTAGGACTGCCCACATGCCTTCCTTGTGCTTGTATTTGTAGCTCTGCAGTAAAATTACTGTAATTACATGTCATGATCTGCTATGAAAGGCTAAGAAGGAATGTCTTCCCTATTTCAAAATATTTGCATCACAAAAAGGGATGGAATTTCACCTTCCCTTTAGAGCTGAGGTGCTTTATCTCAGAGATGATTACAAGCTCACAACATGCTGGAAATAATTTCAAAGCCAGATCTGGAGAAGGCAAGTCAGAGGAGGTGGTTCCATTTAAAAATGTGATGCAGGAAGCCCTCCTTTTTTAAATGCTTATCCAGTATATGTTGTTCATCTGCTGATATCCCCAGTGAATGTGGGATTTATTTAGGTAGATTTGGGATTGTCAGAGAATTTGAGTTTTACCTATGTTACTTTCTATGCAAAAACCTCCAGCAGTGAAATTTTTTTTTGGAGGTTATCCAGAAGTATCTCACCTCAGCAGTCCCCTGTTTCTGCAATGATCACAGCCACTGGGATCTCATGATCCATATCAACATGACGACCAACACACATTAATTTATCCTGACTAGACACTTCCCAGTGAGAGCAGTGCAACCAAATTCAACTGAAGTTGAGACCACATGAGAATATAGGCCTCTAAGGCTTAGCAAGTATTCAGATGCTTTGGTTCTCTGCCTAGCCTGGGAGGGTCCTAAAATAAATCAGTGCCTCTGCTTTGAATTGCCGGTTTTACTGGTTATTGAAATACATGCACCAGTACAGGGTTGGAGGCTCCTACTCTGGAAAAGTCCAGCAAATCCTCTTGCAAAAAAAAAAATCTGCAATTCGAACAGAGGCCAGAAGGTGCCAAAACTCCATCCAGATCTCATAGATCAGCCCAAGCGATGCTGCATGAGGCTGTTTTGTTTCAAAACTATGTCAGGGAAGGGAGGCTACCCATCCCAGGCCAGCTGGTGAGAAGAGATAGCACTCAGGCAGGCAGGAGCACAAGATGAGGCCAGTCCCTGCCTGGGAGGAAGGCTCTAGCCTGTAGGTCCTTTCTCACACGAAAATGCCTATTGCAAGACAGAGGGTTGCACCACTGCTTGGCCAGGAGTAGAGTAGCTATGGGAGAAGGGAGAATAGCCCAGCTAGAAGCGATTCTTGTGCAAGGGCACAAAGAGGGCTTTAAGGCACGAGGATAACAGATGTGTTCCTGCAGAGCCCAACCCAAACCAATGCAACTCATAGTGATTTTACCTCCTCAGGAGAAGTCTGTCACATTAGGAATAGCATGAATTTATCCCAGTCTAGAGATATTCTATTGTGATGGATCAAATATACAGCATGATCCTCATCTATCTTCCATGCAAATGTTTTAAGAAGCTCTAATATAAGATTTTTGACTTAGTGTCTCCATTTCTTACTATAGGCCAAGTTCTGACAGGAAAAAGCCACCCCGTGCACCTTGGTGTGGCAGCTGAAACACAGACTATCTCTTTTCTGGTCATCTAGATAAGGGAGATAACCTAATTTTAGCAGGTAGTTGTCTTCCTACTGCAAACCTTCTGCCATGTCTTCCCAGAAGCCTCAAACTCCAATTATCCCAAACTTGACAACCAGAAGCTCCAGCTCTGCTGCTGATTACCCCTGCAGTATAATTAGGCCCAGTCATATTGAAAGCTGGAAGTGTGGGTGTATTCTAGAATAATGTTAATTTCCTATTGGGCTAGATGGAGACATGGTATTATTCACTGTCATACCAAACTGTGTAAAACCCCTCTTCCACTTAAACAAAGCTTCCAGTAGGTTGCCTACTAGCCATGCTTGCTGAAGGACTAAAGAACTTCAGCTCATGCTGTCTAGAATTATAGGAAACGTTTACTCATGATAAGGAAATATGGCCCTCATCTCTTCTACCTGACACACAGGGTGGGGACACCTCCCAGAGGGTGACAGGAAAATGTAGTAGTGGCTCTGGGACAGGAAGCTGAGACAATAATGCTGGTAGTGTTGTAAAAGCAAGCTCAAATTCAAAGCCACTGAACATCCAATGAGACTGCTTGCTATTTATTCTACTTTAAGCAAGTGGGCATCTTCTGGATTTATGAATCCAAATAATTAATTTGGTGTTCTTTACAATCATTTTCCTGGCTTGGCAAAGAAAGGAAGAAGCCTTGTTAAACTATCCTTTCTCTTCTAAGTTCACTCTTTCAAAAAGAAGAAAAAAAAAAAGGGTAGCAGTCGAGATGAACAGCTAAAATTACAGAGAAGTATAATGTTATTAAATGTGAGAAAATGACAACAGACATTAATTTCTAGTGGACAGTTGATAAATTGCTACAGGCTTATCACCTACCAGGATGATGAAAGAAATAATTTCTTCTCATATCTATTTATTGATGAGCAGATTTATTTTTCTGCATTCTAGCATCCAACACACACTGCACAATATAAAAATGGTAAAGAGGTCCCTTGCTCTTCTCCCACACTCTTCCTGCTCCTGTATGTCTGGCAAGGAAAGCATGACATGGTCTTTCTTATGTCAGTGAACAGTGGGCAGAGGAGTGGCCACAGCCAAAGAGAAGATATACATTAAGAAAAAGTCTAGCAAAGCAGAGCAGTTGGTAAGACCATTCACAAATGAAACAGCGTGAGCAGTGTAGCATCTTCCCTTCCATTCATAAAGCAACCCATAAGCAGGGAGTCTTCTCCTGCCACTGCCCCACCACAGGGCAGTGATGGCACCAGTGGCTACTGACAGACACCCTCCTTCTCGCCTTTCTTTCTTCTGTATTTGGAATAAATTCCAGGAGAAAAAAAAAAAGATGGGGAAAAAAGGAGGGTGGGAAGAGTGTTTCTTGGCACCTTATGTCAAATGAACCTAAATGTGGATGGATGAACCCAAACTTTGAGTCTGTGGGACCCAGATGTATTTCTAGGACTGATTCTTTTTTTTTAAGCTATAACTCAGAAAAAAAAATCACCACTGATATCTGTCAATAGGTTTTCATATCTGCATTTCAGGGCATAAAATAATTTAGGAACAAAGAATCCCTCTCCAAAGCACCCCCTAAACCTACAGAAGCCTTAAATCAGTGTCTGCATAATTAAGACAACCTGGACAGCATGGCATCTGTGTGTATGGGTGCCCACCTGGCATGCTTGAGCTTTGTTCCACAATTAAACAGACCATTTGTCCACAAGCCATGGCTGAAACTTTTCTTTCAGGATTATGCTAGTTGGAGGCTGAATTAACTTAGAGACATACTGTAGAAAGATGACTTTTAGCTTGTTTTCTATTTTATTCATTACAATTGTGCAGTTACCATTCCAAGCCTTTATCATCGTGACATTTAGTACATGCCACAAGGATCATCGGACTGCCTAATCTTGGAAGTATTGCTAATCCCTGTCAAAGCCTGTTTATTGGGAAAGATGTGCATAAATTGTCAGCTTTTTTAGAAACTCTAATGGCAATCTGAATACACATACAAGTATCTATCTTATCTAACCATTAATGTATTTGACTGACTTAGAGGCTGTTATATAACTCAACAGTGATCCAGATTTACAGCCTTTCAAAGACTCCTGCAGGCAGTAAAACAGCACTGCTACTAAGCCATCATGTACCAGCTTGAATGCTAAGAGTCAGGCTGGGTTTCTTGTGGTTTTTGCACAAATACTTTGTAGCCCATTACAAAGCATCTGTCAACAGGCCAGATTTGAGCTCTGTAATTGGAATTTCCCATTAAATTGAGTTTATAAGAATGAATCAATGTACAAATGAGATTCACTCTATTGGGACAACAAGTGGAAAACAGATCTAGTAAAAATGTAACTTTAAATACAAAAATAATAAGACATGGTACTAAATATGCATGATCTAGATGTAGGGGGAAATAGCTTTTTTAACAGTAAGTTTTTAATGTAAAATAACAATTTAAACATTAAGATTCAAATATTAAATAATTAAGAGCCTAAAATAAAGACTGTATGATGAATTCTGCTGTTCTTAAGAGAATTTTAGGGTTGTGGAAATTACTTTAGGGGCCTGAAATCATCAGAATTAAGACTGATCATTTAAAGTGGCATGAGTTTACAGCATATGGAATAAACAGCATGCATTATTTTAAATACATGCCACAGACAAGAAGTGTAATGTGTACAAATACACGGGACTACAAATCCACATAACACAGAGTCACAGAATGGTTGGGGCTGGCAGGTACATCTGGAAATCATCCAGTCCCACACACTGCTCAGGCAGGGACACCAAAGGCAGGTTTTCCAGAACCATGTCCAGAGTCAGGTTTTGAATATCTCCATGATCTTTCTAGCCAATCTGTTCCAGTGTTTGGTCACCCTCACAGTAAAAGCATGTTTTCTTCTGTTCAGATGGAATTTAATCTTTTTTAACTTATGCCCACTGCCCCTTATTCTGCCAGTGGGCACCACTGAGCAGAGCCCAGCTCTTTCTTCTTCATCCCTACCCTCCCAATCCCCATCCCCGTATTTATACAGATGGATTAGGACCCTCTGAGCCTTCCCTTCTCCAGGATGAACAGTCACAGCTCTCTTGGTCTCTCCTCATAGCAGAGATGCTGTAGTCTTTCAGTGATCATTGTGGCCCTGTACTGGACTCTCTCCACAAAGTCTGTATTTTTCTTCTATTGGGAAGCTCAGAATGGGACACAGTGTTCCAGATGTGAATAGAAATTAAACGCTCAGAATGAAACTCTTTTTGAATGACACAGTATCATACAGATTCAACAGCAGGGGACATCCAAGGAGGAAATTATTTATGAACTTGGAACAATTCTTGCATGAAAACTGATGACGAAAGACTATAGGACACCACTGGCTGTGAAACGGGCAGTTGGAAATTCAGTCATACTAAAATTATAATTTCTGTCCTTCCTGAATTTAAAATAAAAATTAAATTTGGTAACAAAAGTAGTATTTTGTATGTTTTTCTGACACACAGTTTTATTTGATCTTGTTGTCGCATTCTGCAGGGAATAGAATAGGATGTTCTGAAAAATGTGCCAGACAGGTCTTGAGAGACTTCACTACTAAGCAACACTAATGTACTCTACTGATCATTGCTAAGAAAATAAAGCCCTAAGTTAGATCAAAATGATTCTGTTTCAGAATGTAATTTATAAGTCACCTCAGGAAAAGGTGGGAATAGAAATATGATAGAAGTGTCTGTGGTTTGGAAATTAAATGGAAGCACAGACTGTACTCACAAGGTGGTGAAACATACAGAACTGAAGATGTCTGTGAAATTCATTTTGAGACACATAGTTTTGCAAAAGCCATTTTCTTTAGCTTTTCAAAGCAAGAAACAGGTGGAAGGTCCTGCGTAATTTTAGAAGTTCTAGTTTATGGGAAAAAAGTCTAAATATGACCTGACTTTAAGGTCAAAAATATAAAGCCAAAAGAAAAAAACCCCAAATCCTTATAATTTTTGACTTAAAGCAACTTTGTGATTTTGGAGGTGTGATTCATGATTAGCATAGGCAAGTCTGCTGACTGCTTTAATACAATAAATTGACTATTTGCAAGTTGGTACACTAAATCAGAGTCATACTAATGATGCATGTAACAGAAATACTAATGAACAGTTGTCCTGATAATTCAGTCAGACATAGAGCCTTCACAGGATGCTATTCCACCATTTAAGAAGAGAACTGAGCTCAGAGCTTTGCAGAGTAGTTTCAGAATGTTTCCTAAGGATGATTGAGTATGGCAATTTGAGGAATGCTTCTTAAAGAGGTGGCCATATTTGCCCCCATGTAGGCAGTATCACCAGTGACAGCATCCTTCTCACCCCTAAGGCCATGGGGGAGCCATCAGAGGGGTGCATCTATTTCCCAAGCACTGGGATCACAACTGGGAGTGACTGCTTGCTGTGAAATGTGACATATAGGCATTAAAAACCAGGCATGGCACAGCAAAATGAGATGTGTGTCTGAGGATAACAGGGCTCCACTCAGAAAAGGAAGAAAAAAAAAACAGCAAAGAAAATGTTTTTCCATAGGGCAGCCTAGAGCATAACAAACAGCAAACAGACATGCAGGTGTAGACCACTCAATTCTGCCACCTGCCATTGTGGGATGCCTGTCATGAGCTGACTGAAAGGGGTGACTAAACAGAGGGGACTGTTACACATCCAGTGCTCCAAGGTACCAGCAGTACCAGGTCATCTTTCCAAAATCCCTGCTGTCATTTGAGAGCTGACGTTAGGGAGCAGGTTATAGCTTCTTTCTTTTGTCTCTTCCAGCTTCTTCCTCTCACTGAAGTTGGTATTTACAACAAAACTTCTTGCTTTATTTTCAAGTTCACTGGCAGCTGCCTCAATCTAGAACTAATCTGAGAACTGATTTTATATCGCCATTTAATGGTAACTACACAACTGCTTTTCATATGGAATGTGTCAAAATATCCACTGTAAGAGGACTAGAGGAACAAAACAGTAGGATATGCTGGGATGATATTTAAAATGCTAAACATCCTGGGACGTTTCTGACTTTATGCTGGTCTTTCTAGGCCAGGAATATGGTAATTCCAAGTAAGTCGACTAGTTTGAGTGCTGTACTAACATTTAATGAATTTTGAATTTACAATCACAATATTAGGCAGTTATATTAAATGCTTCATTAGGAAAAACAGCATGCTCATGAGAAAGATGTTAAGAAATTTAATTTACTTTTTGCAAGGCAAACAAAAGTATCCTCCAAAGTATGGCTGACACCATTACTCACTTTACTTTACATAGTACCTTTACTCTCTAAGCAATCTTGATTGCAGTGGTCCACTCAGTTTGCAAGCTGCAACTTAATATCAGCAAAGCTAATGTGACCAGCTCTTCAGGAGTGTCACAGCAGCTTCTTTTGTGAAATGTGGAGTATGTTTTAGAAAATGTTATATTTGATGCTGTTGTGGAACAAACATGGTATTTTTGGCCACATCTAACATCACAGAGTGAAACTGTGACCTCGCCACAATCTACAGACATTCTTCCCACCCACTTGAGTGGCATCAGGAACTCAGACATCATAGTGTATCTGCTGAGGTTACCATTCAAAGCACCCTCACTTGTAAATCAGTATGGCCTGAAAACAGCTGAGAGTGATTGGAACTAC
This sequence comes from Cephalopterus ornatus, assembly GCA_013396775.1. Lineage (NCBI taxonomy): Eukaryota > Metazoa > Chordata > Aves > Passeriformes > Cotingidae > Cephalopterus > Cephalopterus ornatus. The sequence goes on along the minus strand of VZRE01000933.1, from coordinate 15,658 downwards.
TTGCAGAGCTGAATATATACCTTTGTTTCTGAATCCAGTCTCTTAATGAAAACACTTACAAATCTTAGAAGCACTGCTACATTAATAACACTGTGAGAATGTGTAATCAATAGGTATGTAGAGATAGCAGGCTGAAATATTATTATTCAAACACTTTAATACTGCTTTGAGATTGCAATCACAAGAACTTACTCCCTACGCCAAAGGTGCAGTCAGCTAAAACTCAAAAGATGGATTATAGACTCCTGCCATGAGACACAGTCCAGGCTTGTATTTCAGAGGAGGGGATAAAAATCTCCCGAGGCTGTCAGTTCAAACTGCCCAACCTCAGTGATGGATACAAGGAGACTCTCTGAGGTGAGCTGTTGCTGACCAGAGGCACTGCCATTTCGCCTGCTTTCTGCTACAGTACTCAGGCACACATCCCCTCTCTGGGAACTGTCCCCTCCCAGTCATGAAAACCCAGATCCAAAGGTGCTCACGATCTCATCTTCTCTGTGCACAAATAAAACATCTCCTTATTTACAGCCATCAGCTGTAAATCTCCTCCTAAAATAGGAGGAGATTAACCTGAGCCTAAAAATATCTACCTCTCTCCCCTAAGAGGGTGAGAGCAATCAGCTCAGCGGTATATATTTACTTTACAGAAATATAAATTTAGGAGGCAGGAATCCCAGCTTTGCTGACAGATTTATCTCTGGAATGTTTTCAGCAAAACGGTTAGCTGCTAGCAGAGACTGGCCGTGAGGACTCTTTCAGTGGAGAAGGGGAAAAAAACCAGAAGGCTTAACAGGCTTTCCCTCTTCCCATTCCTCCTTCCTTCTAGTTTCTTCATGGGGGCCAACATGAAACAACTATTTCCTTTGAAGAAACTTGCTGGGCTGGGACTGCAGAAGTGCTAGATGACAACTTGGACTAACTTGGCCCTCTGTGTAGGAGAGGAGGCTAATGTGCAATTTAGGGGAAGAACTTGCTGGCCCACTGGAGACTGAGGTGTCATAAAGAAGCTGCCAGACTAGAAACTGAAATCCAAATATGAGCAGTGTCTTGGAGCTTTTTTCCTCCCCCAAAAACCCTAGGCAAGTAATTTTGTCATTAATGTACTGCAGTAGCACTAGGAGGCTCTAATTGAACCTAGGGACCCATAACGACAGAGGCAATAAAAGCAAGTAATGAACCGTTCTATCTTAGCTCAGAAGAGACTGTAATTGCTCTCTGCCTCCTTTATCCCCACCTACAAAATGCAGGCAGCAGAGACGTACCAACCTCATACCGGCATCATGAGAATGATTCCAGAAACGTTTATGAAATACTTACAAGCCACGGAAACAGTCACCTTAGAAAATATGAGACATTAAAAACCTGGCTTGTACAGCAGTGGAGCAGTATTTACTCACCTGTCATACTTACAAATAATATCCCATTTGCCAGTGGTATAAACCCCTGACCCATGGCTGGCAACCATAAGCCCTGGCACTGACTTTTGGGGCACTGTGAGCCCAGCAATGTCTTCACAGGTTTGCACTCAAGGACCATTTGAAAGCTTAAGCATGCTAAGCACAGAGTCTCGGCGTGTTGTTTTCTACTGCTGACAACTCAAATTGAATCACTCTTGTCCTGTAATCAGACTTTAAATTTAGGCTGAAACCTCCAGTGTGGGAAATGCATGCTGATTTGTTTGTACCATCAGCAAAGCACCCTGGATCTCCACGCTGCTCCACCACAATCCTGTCTAGACCTCTTTCACATGAGAGAAAAACCCCACTGCTGAAAACCCCACACCAACTCTTCCCCCTGCCTGAACTGCTGTTTCCTTGTGTTTGAAAACACCACCAGTCAAGCTTTTCTCCCCCCAAAAGCCTGACATATGTGGGCCATCTCATGATGAGGAACCTGCTCCCAGGGCAGGCAGGGCGTAGGCTTTCAGTGGTGGCTGCTCAAGGGAATCTCTGCAGCTGCTACAAAAGCTGCTGCCGGCACGTCCAGGAAGGTCCTTACCGATACAGAAAAGGGGCTTTATTAGGGACGATCCTGCCTGTATGGGGGCTGGACAGTTTGCAGCCTGGGCTTAGTGCTGGCTGCAAGACAGATGGGGAAGACAACAGCTTTTTCGGATCACATGGCAAAGGCCCTGTGTGAGCAATTGTTCTTTCTGACTCCCTTTTTCACTGTGTTATGAACCTAAGTGGGAAAAACTCACTGGCTTCTAAGCAATGGGTGAGCAGAGTAGGAGGTGACTGACCCAGAGCTGGGTGCTATTCTGCAGGAAAGCCATCACTCAGCCAGGGGAGTGGGCTACAGTGAACGCTGCTGTTTTACTGTATTTTTTAAAATTATCTCAGTGGAAACCAATAACCATGTATACATGACAAAGTCTTTGGAAAGTTAAATAGCTACAGTAACTGCAAATGCTTGAAGAGTGAACATTTTAGAGAGCTTTTAAAAAGGCCTCTTTTCCATTTTGTCATACTAAAAGGTATCATTTCTGTGGGAAACTTACCAGACAAGTGAGATTTTACAGTCACACTCATTTGCAAGTTCTGACGCAGACTGAAGTCCCATAACAACAACTGCTGCAGAAACCCATACCACACAGTCCAGGCCCAGAACCCTATGTTTTAATTTCTGAGTAGATTCCTGTTAAGAAAGCTTCTTAGATGTCTGGAATACTTGAATATTTTCTTTTAAGCACCACTCTTGATGGATCTCCTGCCCTTTGGGAGTTCTGGGCTGCATTGCTCCACCCTGACTGCGGGACTCAATGCAAGGATGAAACTATTGGCAGCACTGTTTGCCCAAAATGCTGGACTAAAAGAGGCTATATTGCTATACATGTATATCTGAAATTACTACAGGCTATGTTGCAACACCTATAAAAAGGCTTAAGTATCTATTGTTATAAGCCACTGCGCTCAATGCAGAAGAATCAGCTCAGCTCATGAAAGATGCTTGCAGAAATGGCAGAGTTGTCCCCATAGTGAAGATTCCTACTGACAGTTTCATTAAGATCCTTTCAAAAATGGGACTTGCAGCAAAACCAGTGCAGACAGTCCCAAGGAGAGATATAAAAGCTCACCACCAACAAAACGTAACACCTAACTAATCTACAGCACTGACTATTTCTTCTGAACAAAGTATGGGTTTGTATTTTTAAGGCAGCAATGCAGAGAAAAATAGATGTCTAAGTTACACCAACTAGAGTGCCATACACTTACCAACTTCTGAGCTAGCAGTGCAAAAAAATAGGAACTTCTAAAATATGATTCATCTCATCCTTAGGCTGGTATCAAAAATAGTTCTAATGAATCTAACTGCAGAAGTGCTTACTTCCTTTCAGTGGCCATAAAGGGATTCTAGACAACTAACTGGGGCATATTTGTCTATTTCAAATTGTCACAGATCCATCCTGTCCATTCCCTAAGGCTTTGCTGCCAATGCAAGGCTTTTGATTGTGCCAAGTCACTGTGTTCATTCTGCACTATAACATTTAATTTTTTAAACAATACAGTCCCACAACATCATGTGTCCATGATTCTAAGGAAACTAGAGGCAAATAACAGCAATACTATTAGGTGGTCTCCACCTCCTCCAATCATTCTAAAGGTTGTATGGAAAATTAGTTCAGGCTAGATGCCTGTGCTTTACTAGCTAGATAGTAAAACTACTTACTTAAGTAAAACTACAATGGTGGTTCAAGCTAGTTGTCTAGAGTGCCTTTCTGATGCTCCCACAAGCATCTCTTTATTGTGTCTGGAGATCTAGCTCCTAAACAGCTAAAAGTTAGGGGAAAAGTATTCCAACTAAAATGGTAGTTAGGAGCTGGTGGTAATCTGGGGTTGAAAGAGGGAGAAGACAAATATATCAAATGTCTTAGAAATATTTTAGTATTCACCTAACGTCACCTTACTTTAGTCATTCAATGTCCATTGCAATGAAATGTCTAAGGAAGCAGTGATAAACCTTAGCAAAATGTAAAGGAAGATTTTACGAGTGAATAGAACATCGCCAAAACTATCCATTCTATATTAGGAGGCTTTTGCCTTAAATTGTGAAGTCAACTTAGTCTTGAACTTCGCTGCTCAGCACTTCACAGAGAACCTCCATGGTCCTCTCCATGTGCTCTTTCTTAAAGAATGCACTGACACATCCCAGCAGAGTCAACAAGCTGTGCTGCCTATCTCTGCTCTCAGGAATAGACTCAGGAGCCTCTTCTGACCATCTGAAGAGATGAGTAACAGAAAAGCTCTGCCTCCACACATGAGACTGCAGTTCCAGCTGTCCCTGGGAACAACCTATGAAAATCTTCCAAAGAGCCATTCCCCCTTTTCGAAGTCTCTTAAAATTAACATTTGTCTTTATTTCTTATTCATTGAATCATATTCTTACACAAGACTCTTACACACAGGTTTTGAGAGGCTGGATGCATTCTTATCACATTTTACTAATCGAGAATTAGAGTCTGTTTAGAAGGATTCTGTTTTGAAACTCTCCCTCCAACCCTTGCAGTCTCCCTAAAGCTCTTGCAGGTGCTAATGGGGGGAAGCGTAAAATCAAATGCCCTGTCGGTGCTTTCACCTCAGTGCCTCCTCTGCATTATAAGGAAATATCATCAGGGAAATTTTCCTTAAATACTTTTTTTTGCAGAAATTTCTCAGCAGCTGCAGGTGAATGGATAGTTTGTTAACAGTGAGTGCCTTAATATTCAGTGTTGCAATAAAATCCTGGGATACTGGTGAAGTTACTGTCTACTGATTGCTTCGACTTCACAAGACTTCTTAGAGGAAAATAATTTGAGCATGCCTCCTGCTACAGATATAGCCTGTGCACTTTCCTTTATCAAAAGTCATACTGTGACTTAGTTTGAGCTGTTAAAAAGGAAGATATACATAAACCATGTTAACTACTTCCTCCAGACACTACAAATTGTACCTAATGCTGTTTTCTCATAAACAGTTGCCAAGTTCCCTTGTTGATCAACAGTGATCAACCTTCACCATCTTCGTGTCTGACTAAATATTCATCAGGAATAAACACCAGGCCTGTTTTTCCTCTGCTCATGAGCTTGGGGATCTTATTATTTTCAGAATATTAATTAAACTCTCTACTTACTCTAAAAATCGTAGGTTTTGTTTTTGGAGGTTTTTTTTTTTTTTTGTTTTTTTGTTTTTTGCCTGAGTGACTAGCGGGCAGCTGCTTCATGCATTTGTCTATTCCACAATGCAAGATCTCATACCTCTGTGTTCTCAGACACTGTTTCTTCAAGAGATAGTTGCCATAAATAGACACCACCTTACAGTATCTGACATTGTCAAAGCACCGGTTAATGTTCACCAACAGCAATTAACTAATTCATCTTCAGGGCAACACCGATATAATTAACACATAAGTAAAATGAGATTTAGGAGTTAAGTCAGTTGCCTGGGCAGAAGCCTTCATGGTCTAGTGGATTAGACATCTGCTTCTCCAACCAAAGAAGTTGAGTCTAATCCTTTTTCTGACATTGATTTGCTGCATGACCTTACAGAAAGTCAATTAACTTCTCTGTCTCAGCTGCCCTAGAGATAATGATGCTTACCTACCTGGTGACACATGGGCATTCTGAACCTGTACTAAATGATACTCTTAATGTATTCTTAGGGCCCATCAGTGGAAGAGGTGAAACATTAAAGCTGTGAAGCTTTAAATGTCCTTGCTATTTTATCTAATTCCTCCCCCCCACACCAGAAACAGCTTAGAGGTCAGGACAAATTTCTTAGGCTAAGGTGCTCCTTGTGAAACTGTGTCTGGCATCAGGAATTTTCATCAGATCCTGTTTGACCAGTAAAGTTATTTAGAATACAGGTCAGCACTAGAATTGCAACGTAAAGTTTATTTTAAACTTGGCCATGGAAGAAAACAGCATCCTTCCCATGCTACCATGAGGTAATGAACAGACTGTACTTCTGATTCAAAGGAACCAGAGCCTGCTGCAGATACCCTAGAGTCTGTGCTCATGCACCATCCCCAGTTCCCTCTAAATGAGACTTCTGCAAGATAATTTCTACAGGTGTCCTGACCCATAGCAGAGATACAAGCTCAAAGGAAAAGTACATGCATACATGCATCTCCTGGAGCAGACCCACCTGATCTTGCCATCTCTGAGCAGTGGGGTGTAGTATTAATGAGAAGGACAACTAAAATCTGCTCTGTTCAGTTCGTGAGAAGCCGTCCTTGAACTTATTTCCTTTTCACGATGTGCCACAGAGCATTAAAAATTACTACTATAGTTGGCATTTAAACTGCCCAGCAGGTATCTAGGCTGGTGGTGTGCACATGTAACTTTGTATCCCTTTTTGTGTATTTGACCTTCCTTTTAATTATTTCTACAAAATGCTCTGTTGCTACACATAATGTTTCCAAGGCCCATAAAACCTCCCACAATTCTAATATAGCAAGAAACCAGTCAAATGGGACATAAGAATTCAACATTTACCTCTATTTCCGTGAGCAAGATTAATATTCCTTCTCTTTAATAATGAAGGAAACATCAGACACATTTTTGCGTTTTGCTGGCTGAATTACAGCAAGCATGGTGAACACTCATGCAGCCAGAAAATTAATAACCTGCTCCTGCTTCTGCTGTGACACTGATCACTTCTCAGTATCTTTTCTGCTGATGGTCTGCCTGTGTGCCGGCTCTTTCATTTCGCTGCCCTGCTCTCTCTACCCTCAGACTAGTTAGCACTAGTCTGTTCTCCACCCTCCCATCTCCACTGATAACGTGTTTAACATTTACTTCGATGCTATTCCTTGATGCTTTTCAAAATCCTTCTTGGAAAGAAGACCATTAAAAAGAAACCCTTCGGGGAAAGACAGAGGAAAGCTAAAGCACAAAGTATATGTGCTTGTGTATCATACCCCTGTAGGCTTTGTCTTGCTGCAAACCTGGAGATGACTCAATGCAAACCCACACTGCTGTAAATAGGGAATAAATACTGTATTCTCCTAAAATATATCTGGGCTAGTTCAATAAACCCTGATTTACTGGCTGCTACTTGTGCAAACATATGCATATTAAATCCCAGTAAATTACTAGTGAGTGGTCAGATCAGTAATACAGAAATTCCCAAGGCTGAAAGACTGTCTACAGCTTGTTCCTATGTATTTACTTACTGCAGAGGCCACTGGTGTGACTAGCACAGACCAAATGGCTCCGTGTCTACACACTGCGGAAGAACTTAAAGGTGACTTGTAATAGCTTATGAAATGTACTCTAGGATTGTATTCTGAGCATGGCAAGGAGCATAAACGAAAACTGTATTCACCCCTCAATGCCTAAAATACAACTTTTCAGTGCTAGTTTTGTCATGGATTAAAATTACCTGTGTGCTAATAAGTGACTAATATGAAACACATTTGGCACAAGCAGAACAATTACATTTAGACAGATTACCGGGTACTCCTTCTAAGCGCTTGTAGTTTATCTTGTAATGTTATTTCATACACTTGCATGTTTGGTTGGGGTGCTTTTTTTGTGTGTCTTTACTATATGGACAGTTAGAACCTGTACCTTTCTGCACCTAATCTACCAATACATTAAAGCATCCATTTAATTTTAAGGTTGAGCTTCAGATCTCTGCTGCATCAGGCTCTTTGTTTAATATGTAATTTTTAATATTTATATCTTGTTTAATATTTAGTTTTATATTGCATATTTTGCAAGATTTCATAAAATTATGCAATATCCCAGTTCTGTAGTTTCCACTACAGACCAACAGGTGTGACTTCAACTTTATCTATCGATACAGTAAAGGACATGTTACACCATGAAAGACAACTTATTTTTTCTCTTATTCTTTCCGGTAGCTTTTGTTTTAACCTTATATACAAACAATTACAGTTTCATTAAGTGGATGGTTTGCACGTTAATTTTTTTTTAGTGTAAAAGTGTATAAGACCTTAAGATTTATATTGGCTTTGCTGTAAATTAATGCTGCTGAAGTCAGTGAACACACTTGTACCTACAGTGACCTTGTAAAATACATTCAGATGAAATAGGGTCTACCTGGGTTGGAAGAGGGAAAGGAAATCAGTTTATCTTAAGTTTGGTAATCTGGTAATGGTTACTCTAAACAGTGTTTTTACTTCTTAGTACAATCACTAGAAGACAATGTATAGTCAGTATTAAATCAGGGTAGATACAGACGATAAAAGCAAAGCTTAATCTTGGTAGGATTAGTGACTCTAAATTGATACGACTGAAAAACATTGCAAAATGCTGAAGTTAGGTGGCTTCAGGGCTTAGCAAAATGCCTTGCCTGGTAATTACCTAAAGTCTTCAGATACACTGATTGCACCTGGAACCTCTGATTGGATTACCAAAATAATAATAATAATAAAAAAAAAAATCAACTGTAGTAGCCTCATTTGTACTTTAATTAAAAGCTTTGTTTTTAAATATAACTGATTCCCTGAGGTTATTTTTAAAGTAAGCTTCTGGCAAGGCAGCAGTGTGGTGGATTAGAGGCTTGGAATTGAGGAAAAATCATCGTTCAGCATACAATTTAGAATGATGTGTGCATATATACAAATACATGTGTATACAATGTCATGTAACAGGATACAGGACTGGATTTATTAAAGCCAAATGGAAAGATATTTCCTCTTTTAATATTCTAGATGTCTTTTAATATATGCGATGCAGATATTGCACTGAAGCCTGATTCATATAAATACAATGATTGTACATTAATCTGATCAGTCCAGTGAAAGCTCTGTTTTACTACAAATGTAAAACCAAGTTATCAACTTAGCTGTCTGCATCTACAAGTCCATGTAGCAGTGGCTGTTACACTTGATATGGATATATAAGACTTATCATCCATCAGCTCACTGCTTATCATGGAGCATGCAAGCATGAGTTGAAAAGCAGCAGGCGCAGATAAAGCGTAGTCATGGAGAAGGAGCAACAGGGTAGCAGCAAGGGGGGTGGATTGGGGGTGCTAATGAGCAGTGTTAAAAGGGGAGTGCTGGGGGGGAGGGTGAAAGATCTGTATGAGACATGGCTGAATATGAAAAGCCAGAAAACAAGGCATTTTTCTATTTCTTATTTCAGAAGAGAACTTACAGCTTCCAAATTTTAATGGGCAAGCATGTGCATCCATGGGGAAATCTTCAAGCTGCATGGGACATTCAGCAGAGATGGTCAATCTGTAGGGGAGTAAAAAGAAAACACCTATTTTTTACCCCTGCGCCTCCTCTTTAGGCCCCTCACCACAATACATGAGTGCTCACACAAGCAAGCTTTTCCTGAAGGCTCCTTGTTCCTGCTGAAAACACAGCAGCCCCCAGTTAAATGACTGTGAGATAAGCCAGGTGGACCACTGCGTGTGTATGCCATAGGCCTTATCTAGTAACCCTGAGATATGTGAAATTATTTAATTTATGTAAGGTGTTCCAATAAAATCATTCTTTCTTATTAGTATGTGAAGAAACTCCTGTGATGGAGCTTCTGCCACACACCTTATACTTATCTCCTTTCTGTACATACTGAAACTGGAGTAGGAATTTGACTCCTGGGTATAGCACTGTTACAGACATAAAAAAGCATTGACTTTATATGTAGATGTAAGTATTTAAATACATAAAATAAATAATTATAAATAAAAGTACATAACTATTTATAACTATATATAAACTTATATATCATCAAAGACATATATATAGAGCACTATAGTTAGCTTCTGTGGAAATTGCATGGTATTGGGGTAGTCTGTTTCAGTTCAACACACTGTGAATTACCTGGGCATCCTGTCAGGAAAAAACAACAGGGTGATCTTCCTTAGGCAACGTATTGCCTAGGGAAGCAATTCTATCCTAGACTACCTTGCCACTGTGTGGAAATACTTGATTTAGAGTGGGATCTAGAAGTAGGGAAGGAAAAACTCTTAGGAAAATATAGCCATGTCTTATGGATGTTCTGTATGATTGACAGATCAAGCTGAACACTAAAAAAAGTCTGAGGTAAATTTCTGAGCAGTGCAACGTCAGTTATACTGATATCAAATGCATCAAATACATCAAATATATCACGAGAGCCAAAGCTTACTTTTAGCACAAGGGAAAACTGTTTTGTTTATGCCATTTTGATATTTGCATAATATGCAGTTTGCTCAGGAGAGTGAGCATGCAAATCTCATTTTACATTATGAATAACTTTATAGCTTTCTCATTTTATGCTGCTATTCCACCTCAGAGACAACAGACTAGAGACACCTTACAGCTTTATAGACTGCCTGGTGCTGGGGGCTGTACTGGAGGGCAGCCTGGTTCCTAAGAAAACTGTTTCCTGGGGAGTAAAAATCTGCAAGAAATTCACAACACTCCACTACTAGAACACGAAAGTACACTTTCCTATCACAACAGCAACACAGAGCCATGTTCCCCAGCTATATATACTCACCTCTTCCTATTAGCACCCCAAAGTGCTAGAAGAACTTCTATCCAAGGGGATTGTAAAGGGTAACAATCTGTACGTGTACAGATGGCACAGCGTTTAGCCAGTTCAATTCAACAGAACACGATGATGCCTTGCTGGGGCACTCCAGCTACATAGAAAATAAACTGGGGGAAACAGCTCCACTCTCTGCCAACACACAGAAATTCTGGAGCTTTACCAAAGGCTGGAAATGGCAAAATAAGCACAGAAAAATGTAACAGTATCATTGGCTAGGGATCCTATTCTGAGGATAAGCTGGGAAGCAGGAAGGGAAAAAGGCAAACTGCACACAGTAATAGAAAATGTAAAGATAATATGCCACATAAAGCAAATGAAAAAAATCCAGTTCAGAACAGAGTTAGTGTACCATTTTGTAAGAACAGACAGGAGGCTACAATATAGAAAAAAATCACTGAGGCCCGAGATACCTGCCCTTAGGCAAAACTGTTCTTGGGCTTTATATTTGTAAAAAAAATTTTAAGATCACTCAAATATGGAGTTGTCTGGAGTGCAGAATGCCCTTGAGCACCAAAGCTAGCAAAGCCAAAGTCACCAAGAGTGCTGTGTGGATGAATTTTACAAGCTGGTTCTGGTAGCATCCTGTCCAGACTTTGCATCTTTTTCATAAAAATCACTCTAATGGGTACTTGAAAGCAAGGTTACCATCCCTCCAATGCATTGTTATATTTTTCATGCTAAACACTGCAAATTTAATTTTCTTGATAAATTCAGAAACCTTGCTCCAAGAGCCCATAAGAAAGCTGGCATGTTTTACTGCACTGCATCTCCTGTCTCTTTTTCTACCAACAGTTTAAGCATGACATTTCAAAGGGTGCAACATTTTAATATACATGCTTGTAATCTGCAAACATTGAAGGAGGGGATCCCTATATCCATCTTATAAAGACAACAGGTGTAGAATCAGGAAGCGAAGGAAGATTCAGAGCAGAAGTACGCGTAAGAACTTCTGTTTCATCTGACAGTCCTATGAATTGTATCCTGCTGCCTGCATCTCTGGAAATAACCCTTGTGTATAATGAGGAAGGCTGTAGACATTCATCAACTGTAAATGTGGAAGAAAAGTGAAGACGATTTGTACACAGACTGTGACCTAGTGGAAAAGTTCTTTTTGCTCTCTATCAGTGATATCTGCACGCTTCTTTCCTTTTCCAGTACCTCTGTCCTAGGACCACTCCTGGTCTGGCCATCTTGAACAAGTGAACTGGCTATGCGATTTGTTACATGCTATTAAAAACCTCGTAGTTGAGCCTCTTAGGTGGTTCTAAAGCGCTCGTTGAACACTCCCCTTAGATACCTCCTACAAAAGTGTGCATTACCGGAGGCTTTTGAACTGTCTTGTAATGGCCAATGCGACAAAAAATTTGACAGGAAACTTGAAACAAAACTTGACTGTGGTCTCTCATACACAGCACGAATGTCACCACCCTGAATTTCTGCAGGGTGTTTTGTGCCAAGCAGGAGCTGCTTTACATTATTGTGCGAGGACCTAAAAAACAAAGTCACTAAACTGACTCCTGGTTCAAAGAGTCTGGATTTTCAATCGCATACAGAAATAAAAGCAGCACAGCAGCCACTCTGGGAGCAGGAAGCATGGGTCACTGCATACAGATTTGCTCCTCGATGCAGAGTACAAACTATATATTCAGATCATAGCTTCAGGACTCACAAAAAAATGATACCTAGATCTACTCCTTAAAGTATCACCTGGGGTGATATTTGCACACTTTGGTTTTTAACATTCTGATGAAGCTTAGGTACCCTTTGCATACTCTAGTTTACACAGCTGATTATAATAACATTACTCCTAGTTTGCATTTATTTAAAGAGAAAGGAGGCCTTGGCATCCTTTGAAACAGCCTTTGCCTTATCCTTTTAAATATGGTGTGTCCAGAACCATCTTTCTGTGCTCAAAGCAGCACAGTTATCTGAGCTAGAGACAGTCATCATACCAGGATTTTTCTGTCACAGCACAAGAATTTCTCAAAGGTAGCTCTTTTCAACAGAAGCATTTAAAAGCTTCTCTCCTCCACTATCACTCTGTCTTAATAAAAGCCCTCTAAGATTAGTTTCACTCAAACAGGGTTTATGACAAGATGATAGGTGGCTGTTAAAGGTCCTTTGCAATGGGAGGATGAAAGTCTGATTTTATTGAAGATAATGGTAAAATTCTCCCTGATTTAATGGGGCCCCTATTCACCCAAAATATTTAACAAACCCTGATAATAGTTGCTCATTTATTACTGACAAAATTTCACTTTCATAATGCTCCAATTACTCACAATACTATCCAAATGTTAATCCACAACAAAATGCTATTGCATACCTTAGCTACCTGAAAAAAAAAAGTTAGGTCTACAAATTATTTAATCTGTCATCTATAATTGCACTTAAAAGCTTTATCAAAGCTTCATTATGTATAGCCTTTACTTCAAGAACATAAAGTGATTACTGAAGTTCTGTTTCAAGACACATAAGCAAATACTCCTCTCAGAAAAGCACAACAATTCAAGCAGCAAGACTTTGTCACTCCAGAAAAGTCACCTTCAACCATTTCCACTGGGGAATTAAGCGTGACAGCGCTTTCAAGAGACTGTTCTTTTTTAGCAAGAAGGAAAAGAAGGAGGTGTTAAAGTCAAGGATGTGGTAAGGAAATAAATGCAGATATTAGGGAGCCAGACATTTGCAGTGAGTGTGCTTCCAAGAGAAGTGGATGTCCCTCAGTAGAAGTCCCTGAGGCAAAAAGCACCCTGTCCCGCAAGACCTTGTTTTAGGGCACTGCAGGGACCCCTCAGCTGTCTCTGTGATTTCCTCAATGCAAGAGAAAAGAGTGGCGGGACTGAGCAAAGCCGTCATCTCTCTCCTACCCTGGAAGTGCAGAAAAACACTTTCTGGAGCATTATCTGCAGCTGCCAGGCAGGAGGTGAGTGCAGTCACGTGCCTGGGGAGCCCACAGACAGAGCAGAAACTTGCTTTTTCTTATCAGCTACTAGCTTTAGTTTCCAAACAAATTAAAACAGAGAGCTTTAGGATAGAGGAGCAGAAAGACAGTCACCAGTGCCTTGTGGGAGAAGTTAATTCAAGATAAGTGTTGAATAACAAGAGTTACTGAGGAAGAGGACACAAGGAGACTTCTTGGTGCTAAGGTACTGTGGCCAGAGAGATACAAAGCTTTTCTGCCTGTTTGCCTTAATTCCCAACCAGCCCCATCTTCTTAGTTTTTTATTTCTGTGCACTGCTCTTAGCCTTGATTAAAGGGAGCATTTTGATGCTGTGCGTTGGTCCCTCCTGTGCTGGCAACCAGTACCTGCTATGGGGCTCAGGTGAGCCCAAGCGCTGTTCCCAGTGTAAGGCCAGCCATCACCATTTTCCTTAATAAAAGGCAAAATGCTTGTTTGAAACTCATATTAAACATAGCTCAATCTATCTCACCAACACGCCAAAGAAGAGTTAAGTGGATCCAGCCTTAGTCAAGCCATATCTCAGCTCCATGAGGCTGCCTGTCTCCCTGCAAAGGAGACTTCAGGGCTGGGTCAAACTCTTTTCAGGTGAAGCTTCCCTAGGTACCTGCTACAACAGGACCTCAGCAGAACAATTTGAGCCCTTGTGACATCTCCAATATGCCCATGGAGATGGGTTGGTTTGGTTTTTTTTTCAAACTGTGAACACATGGTTAGGTTTGTAAAAGTACTTGTTTAGCCTTGCCTGAGGACACAACTATTCACCTGTTTTCCCACTGTGGTGTCTTGGGGACACTTCTATAACCAAACTGTTATTTCTTTCAAAGGGTTTTAGAGCAAGAGTTGTTTCAGGCCCCAGCACAGTAAGTGTATGGTCCAGGGAACTGATGTCTCCCTGTGTCCCTTAAGTAAATGCAACATGTGTCTATACAATCATATATGTATGCACACACAAACACGTATCTCCAAATCACAGAATATGCTGAGTTGGAAGGGCCCCACAAGGATCATCAAGCCCAGCTCCTGGCCCTGCACAAGAGTCACACCACGTGCCTGAGAATATCATCCAAATGCTTCCTGAATTCTCAGGATGGTGCTGTGATCGCTTTCCCAGGGAGCTTGTTCCAGCACCCAACCACCCTCTGGGTGAAGAACCTTTTCCTAATACCCAACCTAAACCTCCCCTGACACAATTTCAGTCCATTCCCTTGGGTTCTGTCACTGGTCACCATAGAGAAGAGATCACTGCCTGCCCCTCCTCTTCCCCTCATGAGGAAGTTGTAGACTGCAATGAGGTCTTCCCTCAGTCTCCTCTTCTCCCGGCTGAATAGTCCAACTGAACTCAGCCACTCCTCATACAGCTTCCCGTATGGCACCTGAAACATCCCAAACTGTTGCCTAAAAAGACTGCGGAGAAAAAGACTCCAGGCCAATTCAGTGTATAAGATAAGATAAAAAGAGCAGGTCCTTTAACGAGGCTGTAGGCCCAGGGGAATACACACCATGCACATGCACCCGGACAGTGGTTCTATAATTTTATAATACGGTGCATCCAATCCCAGGTCTACCACCCCCAGTTCTGCCCCCCAACACACCCCTTCAGGAATTAGGTCTGGGGGCATTTGGGACCCCTTCTTCCTCATCTTCATCTTCTTCAAAGCACATACAGTCCTTGTAGTTCCTCCAAAGTTCTGGGGTTGAAGATTGCTTTGTCTGTGTGAGATCTCCTTGTCCAGGCCCAGGGTGAGATGTTCTTGAGAGTGTCTAGGCAACACCCTCAAGGCTCTTCACCATCTTCGTTGCCCTCCTTTGAACACACTAATAGCTTAATACCTTTCTTATATTGTGGTGCCCAAAACTGCACACAATATTCAAGGTGAGGCTGCACCAGTGCAGAGCAGAGCAGGACAATCCCCTTCCTTGACTGGCTGGTGATGCTTTGCCTGATGGCCCCCAGGACATGGTTGGCCCTCCTGGCTGCCAGGGCACTGCTGACTCAGATTCAACTTGCCATTGACCAGGACCCCCGTTTCCCTTTCTGCAGCACTGCTTTCCAACATCTAATTCCACAGCCTGTACAGACATCCAGGGTTGCCTCATCCCAGGTGCAGAATCTGGCCCTTTACCTCTTTGAACTTCATATGGTTGGTGATTGCCCAGCCCTCTAAATTCCTCAAGGTTTCTCTGCAGGGCCTCCCTGCCT